>BCJJ01000002.1:607438-1067545 GCA_039545355.1 Trichosporon coremiiforme | reverse complement strand
CTCYAACCTACAACGCTCCTACTTCGTGAGTGTCGTCGACTAGGTTTACATGCCCTGGGCGATCTGTCCAAGACGCTCAGCGTACTCGGGGAAGTTCTTGAGGAACGCAGCCTGGGCGCGCGAGGCGTGCTCGTAGGTGATGGCGTTGACGAGCTCACCCTCAGTTCGGGCGAGCTTGCCGCTCTTCTCGAACCACTTGATAGCCTCGTCGATCTTACCCTGCTGGAGAGAGAGCTGGGCGAGGGTGGCGACAGCGACGTCGCAGTCGGGGTCGATCTCGAGAGCCTCCTTGCAGAGCGACTCGGCGGCCTGGATGTCCTGCTTCCACTGGAAGAGGGCGAGCGCCTTGTTGACGAAGGGCAGGACGTTCCTCGGCTTGCGATCCTTGTCGAGCTCGATGGAGCGGTCAAAGCGCTGAACCGACTCGTCGAACTTCTGCTGGTCGAGAAGGATCTCACCGTAGTAGTTGCTGGGCTCACCGCGGTCAGGGAACTGCTTGAGGATGCGACGGAAGGCGGCCATGCTCTTAGCGACCTCTCCCATCTTGTACTGGGCAACAGCAGCCTGGACATGGGTGAAGATGAACTTATCGTCGAGGTCGATCGACTTCTGGTAGTCATCGATAGCCTTCTGGTGTTCGCCCATGATGAAGAAGACCTGGCCACGGTGGTAGTAGATGTCGGGGTCGTTGGGGTTGTGCTTGATGGCAGTCTCGAAGTCACCGAAGGCGCTGACGGCGTCGCCGAGCTCCATGTGGACGCTGGCGATCTTAACCCAGCTCTGGACGAAGGCGGGCTCAAGCTCCAGCGACTTCTCGAGGTCCTCCTTGGCGCCAGCAGAGTCACCGATGAGGAACTTGAAGGTACCGCGAACGTTATAAGCCTCAGCCTGGAGGTGCTTGGTCGAGATACCCTGCTCGATGGCCTCGTTAGTGAACGAGACGGCGTGGGGGTAGTCAGCCGACGAGAGGGCGTCGAACGCAAGCATGAGAGTCTGGTCACCCTGCGACGGGTTCTCGGGAAGCGAGGGCTTGGGGTGGTCACGGAAGGCAGCGAGGTAAGAGGAGATGAACGTCGGCGAAGGGAGCTTGGGCTCGCGGGTGGCGAGCATGTCCTTGGCACGGCGGGAGGCAAGCTTCTTCAAGCATCTCTCGACCGCCGCGGCCGCCGCCTCGTCCTGGAAGCGCTCAATGATCGTGCATGCAGTGAAATCTGGAATCAGTCAGCGCAGCGACGTAGGCATCACTCACCCCTGACAGCCTCCTCGTCGCGGTCCAGACGCTCGAGGGCAGTCGCCCTCCTCTTAAGAGCCTTGACGCTGAAAAGTTAGCTATCGATACTACCGATAAACAGATCAACATGAGCTACAACTCACTAGGTGCGGTCAAGCTTAAGGGCCTCATCGCAGTCCTTGACACAGAGGTCGTACTCGGGAGGAGAGTAGTTGGTGTAACCTGTGATGTTAGCAACAGAACCGAGACACGCTGATGCAGCGCCTTTGCCGTTCATCACCAATACCCACAAGCAGCACGGTTAGAGTAGAAGACAGCGTCCTTCTTGACCGAGACATCAATGGCCTTCGAGTAGCACTCGACAGCCTTCTTGAAGTCCTTCTTGGCGTACAGCTTGTTTCCCCGGTCCTTCAGAGTGGCGCCGAGAGCGTTGCGGTCGGCATCGCTCATGGCGGCGAGATCAGCAGCATCAGGGACACCTAGATTACTGTCAGCGGCTGAAGCGCAGCTATTCAGCGGATTACTTACCGTCAAAAGGGTCCTCGGAGACCTTCTCCTCGACCTTCTTCTCGGCGGGCTTGGGCTTGATCTCCTCGAGCAGGGGACCGTCGGTGCCCTCACCCTTCAGGAACTTCTCCGACTTTTTGGTCTTCTTCTTCTTCTTGTTCTTGCTGCTTCCAGAAGTGGGGGCGGAGCCGGAGCTTCCAGAGCTAGGTCCGCTGCTGCCGGAGCCACGCTGGGTGTAGAGGTAGTATCCAGCACCGGCCGCAGCGGCGACACCACAGCCAATGAGGATGGCCTTCTGGTTGTCCTCGATGAAGCGCTGCGCGCGGGAGACGAAGCCCTGGGAGGCGTCGGCGGCTTCGGTAGCCAGCTTTTCGACGGGAGCCATGGTGATGGAGAACTTAACGGAGGCAACGAAGTGGGAGCACCGTCGGAAAGATGATCCTTGGCGAAAGTATCGGAGTGCGAAAACGGCAGCCGGAAGTCGACGAACAGCGACGAACGCAGATGACGCTTTTCGCCTATTTGATCCCGCCCCGGCTTAGATATGAAAACGAACCTCCACACCTCCACCTCGTAATGATGGATGGCTGTCAGTCTGTCATCACGGTCAACGTGATCGGGATGCTGTCATGGAATATATGGTCATATGTCGCGACTTCCTACAACAAATAGCTACAGGTTCATCAACTGTGGAATACACAGGAAGGTGGTGGTGGTGATACAGTTTCCTCCCGGACATGGTACCTGGTGAAGGCGGCGCCAATCAGGACGGGTCACCTGGTCCTTTTGAGCCGTTTCGCTGGCGGTGCTTGCAGTTCCTCTTTGACGACGATTTCGGAGGAAGGAGAGTGGATTTCGGCGATGTGAGTCGCGAGTTCTTCAGGCGTGAAGAGGTCAGAATCTTGGAACTTCTTCCTGCATTCAGGGCATCGCTTTCGCCGTGGGCTCTTCTCCCGAGTAGCGGCTATGGTCAGCTCGTCTATTGTGCGATAGTCACTCACCGGCTACTACCTTCGGCCACCATTCGGAGGCTTCGGCGGAGATGGGTTCGCGGCTAATCTCAACATTGCGCACTTCCCGGGCTGCTTGTGCCTGGAGGACTTCTCGGCAAGCCGACTCCCATGCCTCGCGTGTCGAACGATCGAGTGCGCTGAAGTTGCTCAGGTCGGACTTGAGGTCGGGCAGTCTCCTGAAAGCCTTGCCTATTGCCGCTGAGGTCAAGACATGCACAAGAGGAAATGCTTACTGCAATCAGGCTTGCTCTCGCGTACAATGTCGAGGCGTTCCATGAGGGCGGCTCGCACGCGAGGTTGACAGTCGCCAAAGGACCACTTGCTTCCCCACCCCATAAACTGCAGGTCAGTTGAGTCAACCAAACCGACTTGCTGGAGGAAGTCTGTGCCATTTGAATGTTGATTGCGGACCTCCACCGGCGGTGTAGTTGATAATGTAGAGGAGAGCGGCGAATACCTTAACACCCGGGTCGGTCTCGGGTTGAGCTGTCACCGAGAATGGGATATCGAGGAGCTTGAGTATGCGTTTGGCCGGCGCATCGAGGAGGATGTCCATGCTTTGATGAGTCGGGCTGAATGGAGGGAAGGCAAAGCACCAAACTGCGGCGTTGGATGTTGATCCTCACGATGATCTGCCCAGCGGAGCCTTTCTGGGACAAGATGCGTGTGTTGGCGCCCTTCGGTGCTCTCCCACGGCCTAACGTCGCCTGACCCACGTCAGTGTGTCGATTAATAGTTAGTATCCTGCACCAAGGTCGTCCGAGTCATTTGGATGCATTTCTACGTTTAGTGGCCACCGGCAGCGGCCTCAGCCTCGTGCATGATGTGGTGTCCCTCCTTGGAGTTGTACCAAGCGTACCTGCATTGTCAGCTCCTGCTCGCTTCATCACCATGCCATTCGAGCCTCTCTCGTCCATCGTCACCTTCCCGAAGACCTCCAGTTCCTCTGCCCTTGCATCTTCCGACACTCACTTGTTCTTGCCCCAGACGTAAGTAGCATAGCCGGCGGCGAAGGGGAGGGCGAAGTAGGGAACCTGAGCGGCGATGCGGCGGAAGCCCCAGAAGATGTAGCCGGGGATGGCACCACGCAAGGCAGCCTGCTGGTTGTTGGAGATGGCTGTTGGTTGAACGCAAGGTGGTATCGGTCGCGTCGAAATCGTCATCGGGTGAATGTTCGGTCCGAAACACAGTGTTGGAAGGTGAGATGGCACGGTCATCCGAGAAGCGATGGATTGCGATAAAGAGGAACATGTCAGCTAATATTCCCATGCACAGCAGCTCCGCGAGACGTACAGTAGGAGTAGATACCCTTCTGCTTGGGTCCACTCATGGCACCCCACCATCCGATCTGTTCTGTTAGCCGAGCTCCTACTCCGGCGCATTCTGTTCCGGCCCAACTCCTGAGACTCTCTCGCTCTCCAACTCGATCTCAACGCTTCAATTCCAGCGTCCCAACTCCTTTGCTTTCAACGAGTCTCGCGCGTTCGGTTGTCCTCGTTGCATGTCGACCGACGCAATCTCGTCTCGAGCTCGGAGCTTCTCGTTTGATCGGAGTCGAAAAAGTCCGCGCGCCTCACTCACCCAGGTCTTGCCTAAACTGTCAGCACATTCCCTTCGTTCGGCGTGTACGCACCACCGGGCATGCCGCCGCCCTGAACAACAGTCGAAGGCCTCATTTTGTCGTACAGTAGTGAGTGGTAGAGGTAGGGAGGACCCAAGTGAGGGCGTCGAAGACCCAAGTTGGGACTCCGTTCCGAGTGGAAATGCTCCCGCTCGAGCGTTCTGTTCCGCGCCCAGCGAATGGGAACGAGGGCAAACCACCAAGGCAAGTGCCACAGGCCGGCGTTAGGCGCTCACCAGGGTGCTACTCGCGCAGGACGTCGCTCTGTGGTGCTAAGTGACCACCAATGCATAGCGCTCGGAGTGTTATCGTCAACCACCAGTGACCACAGACCATGTCCGACTCGCCCCTCTCCAACGCCGCTGGCTTCGCCGCCTTCGGCTTCGGCGTCCGCACCTTCCAGCTCGGCATCCTTAAGCGACCTGTCTTCTCTAGTGAGACTCCTCCGACTCGAGACGCACGAACACCCGACGAGGAAGACTGAGAGCCTGTTTCGCAACTCGACATGGACTGCACGCGCCAGGCCTGCGACAGGCAATATCCCTCGTTGCGCGTGGCTCCGAGCTGAACCTGTGTTCGGCTGAGCTTTCCGTTGCTAGCTGCGTCTTGTCGAGCTGGAGCATTGGAAACAGCCCCTTCCTCGATCGCCGCGTTCTGCTTGTGTTCTGCGTCGACAGTCCATGGCCAACTTTGCAGTAAGCTGACAACAGCCCCCTGGACCCACATCGCCTACTCGACCGCCTTCGGAGCTATCGGTTACTGGTACTACTTCGTCGAGCAGAACAGGTAAGTCGGTTCACGTCAGGAACGCAGATCGGACTCGGAGCCAGTCACCCCGAACGGCAATGTAGCGGCGGAAACGACGGATCCACGGGAGTGGAGCTTCCGAGAGCGTCGATTATGATTCTCGCTGTTGCTCGGAATGGACGTCGTTCTCGAGCATGGAGACTATGGTCCATCTCGTGAGAGGTTCAACGATCGGGCTGTGTGCAGCTGGCCGCTGGCTGCACTTTGTCTTTGATTGCGCGAACCTCGTGCGCCGCGGGCGCCCCGGACCTCACTCATCTCATTGCTTCGCTCCTGACGGATGACGCGACGAGCTGCTGCGTTTCCGCGCTCTGCGCCCCCCTTTGTGACCACGCTAACATGCAGCCGAAAGCTCCTCGAGGAGAAGCGCAGCCAGCTCATCGAGAGCCGGCAAAAGTCGGCGGCTTCCGCTTAGATGGAGCCACCACAACCTGTAGATTATGCAACATATAGGGATTCTTAAAACAAAACATTGCATACGGCATGAATAGAAGACATGTAGCGTGTCACGGTAGTACGTCACCGAGAACGAAGCGTCTTCCCCGGCTCAGTGCCGATGCGGAAGCCGCCGGCAAGAGAGAGCTCTTCTCCGCCTACCTGTATTGACACTGTTCCAAGCACCGAGATTGCTATACGTCGCTAATGGTATGCATACATCTAACTAAGACCTCTAAACCTCAACCTCAGGCTCGAGGTCACCGAATGGCCTGCTGCGGAAGTAAGACTCGTCGAACCAGTGGACACGGACGAAACCGTCCTCAGCGCCAGAGGCGTAAGCACGGCCCTGGGGGTGGACGGCGAGAGTGTTGATGGGACCGAAGTGTCCCTTGACACGGCCGATCTCCTCCTCGAAGAGCTTGTGCCAGAATCGCGACTCGAACTTTCCGGCACGGCTCGAGGTGGTGGTGACGTTCATGGCGTCCTGGCCTCCTCCGAGGATAACGTAGGGCCTGAGAGGGGCAATGCAGGCCGAGTTAAGAGGGGTCTCGGTAGGGTAGACCTTCATCTCCTCGAGGGTCTCGGTGTCGAAGATGCGGGCGGTCTTGTCCTTGCACGAGGTGATGAAGTACGTTCCATCGGGCGAGAGCTGGATGTCGGTGATGACGGCGTTGTGCGAGTCGGTGTTGGCGATAACCTCCTCGCCAGTCTTGGCGTCGTACTTGGCGACCTTTCCGTTCTCGTGTCCCGTGATGATCGACTCGGAGAGCGGGGCCCAGAGAGCAACGGTGGCCTTCGAGCCAGAGAGGATGATCTCCTTGGTGGGAGTCTTTGATGACGCGGCGGGGTCCTCGCGGTTGACCTTGAACGTCCTGATAACACTCGGCTGTCCTTGCCTCTGCTCGGTAATGCAGAGCGCCTGCTCGTCGTCCTCGCTCCAAGCCACACGCGTCACAGCCGTCAAGAACTCCCAAACGCACAGACACTTGCCCGTCTGCACATCCCATAGCCTCATCGTGTTGTCGGCAGCACCGGTCAGGAGGTATTTCGTTTGCGCTGAGGTCAGCTCGTCCGTGCTTCAATATAGTCAGAACAATAGATGACACCTACAGTCAACCGCAAGCGACCACACCGAACCATTGTGGCCGTTGAATGTACCGAGACGCTCGCCGTTCGAGGTGAACCAGGCGTTGACGACCTTATCCTTGGACGCGGAGAAGAGGAGATCACCCTCGGCGTTGAAGACGATCTGAGTGAGCGAACGCTCGTGACCTGTATGTCAGCCCGAGATCCCGTTTCGACCGATTTCATCGCTGTTTCTCGCCCTCGCAAGCTAGAAACTTCGTTCCAACGCACCCTGAAGAATAATCGGCTTCTGTAGACGTTGTCAGCGCCGTCCTGCATGCGTTTCTGCGGCACTTACCATGGCTTTTGAGGTCGTTTTTGTTATTTCTGCCAACTGCGACGTGCACAATGAACAAATCTCTAGCAGGACCTCAGGAGACCACGGTCTTACGGCTATTTCCGCAATGTGGCACCCCGCTCACTATAAGTTTAGATTTCGTTTTGCACCTTTACTATTACTCACTCCAGCACCTACATGCATGCTTCGATGCAGACCGACTTCGGCACGTACAACTGCACGAACGGAACGGGATTCTCTGAAGTCCATGTGTCAAACGCCAAACGTGTGAACGCTGGACGCGAATTGAAGGCGGACGACCGTTTATTTACCACTCAAAGCTCGACTGATCAGCTACACTCACAAACGCAGCGACTACTCATGGCAGTGTAGCATCAGGACAGTCGGACCCCTGTGGTTACAGGAGCAGTCGGGCTACCCGATTGTCGTGCTGGCTGGGCAATCGACTTTCAGCGAGCAGTCGCACCATTAGCGTACTGGCACAACCGGGTCATGCCGTCTACTTTCCGCATGAGCTGCACATTTCCGCGTAATGGAACCTCGCCCGCTCGGCATTGCTCATTAGACAGCCAGGCTTGCACGCGTATCAGTTGGCAATAAGAAGAGGCTGAGACAGCGGTCAGTGTGCAGCAGACGGCTCGTTAATGCCACGCCTCTCTCGTCCCCCCGGTCTGTCCTATGAAGTCTATGCATAAGATAAGCGGAAACCGAACACTGGGTATATCATGCACAACAATGATCCCTTGACTACCTTCTCCTCCGTCGTACAATTAGAATCGCTGCTTCATCCTGGCGCCAACAGTCTTCAGGTGGGCGTAGACCTTGCCTGGCGGCGATCCCAGAATGAGCGAGACGATCGCATCACGCGCAATCTTGATGTTCTGGACGGAACCGAGGATGTGGATCTGACTGAGATCGTCAGCTTACAACTCTGCACGTGCGACTTACGTGTCGGCAAGGACAATTCGTGTTCGGCTCGCGTTCTCGATGGTAAACTTGACCTTTCCGCCCTCACCAGCAATACGGCCTGGGGTTAGCCAACGTCATGGTTCAAGATACGGCCCGCCGAAAGCAATGGAACGTGACTTTTCTTTGGAGCTCTTCACTCTCCGTCAATGTGGAGGACACACTCCGGACAACATTGAGCGCCGACAGTGCGTACGAGTCACATTCCCAGCAAGCGCCCAGGGCCATCATGAAACTCACCGATAGCACGAGCAAGGTGGTCACCGTGAAGCGTCTTGACGTCCTTGATCTCGAACGAGTCGATGTACAGGTCGTCCAATCGAAGGAGAGCAATAGCGTCCTGCTTGTCAGTTCCAATCCTTCTAGCTCTCGCCAGACGTACGTTGACGTCGAATCCAAGAGCGAAAGCCTTGACGAAGTCGGCACCCTTCTGGACAGCTCCCGAGTCAACGGTGTGTCCGGAGCTCTGCAAGTTAGCAACCATTCCCGCCAAGCTTCAATCACCTTGATCTCCACAGCTCTCCTCTTGACGTTCATCCTGACCTGCAGGCCGAGCATCTCAACCATGGGGGTGTAGAGGTTGACCCATTCCCGCTTGAGAGGGGTCATGCGATGAGGAGGAATGGGGACGCGACGGAACTCTCCCTTGATAACGTTGCTCTGCTCAGCAGCGCTCAGAGGAGCAAAGCCGGAGCTCGAAGTCGAAGCCTGGGCGCCGCCGGACTGGTTGATGTCGACCGCGTCGTCGTCGACGTCCATTCCGGACTCGACCTTCGAGACCTTCGGGGTCTTAGGCTTGACGATCGAGATCTCCTGGGGCGCCTCGAGCTGCGCCTGAAGCGCCTTTTGACGATGTGATTTGTGGGCCATGTTGGTGTGTCTAGATGTGTTGAGCGTGTGTAGGTTGAGATGCGATGAGATGCAATCGGTGCAGCTAGATGTCACCGCTACAGGGGGACAGGCATGCAGATCGAAGACCTGCTGCAACTTTTGCACGACCACGTGCGGTGGCAAATCTGATTATGACGTGGGCTGTGATACGCGGTGGGACGCGACCACCGCCGTGCCTGGAAGTGACTGTGCTCTTCGTGCGGCTCGATAATCTTCGAATTGCATCGTCCACCGACACAACGCTCCTCAAACGCCATGCCCAGGGCCGGAAAGGGCAAGGCAGCTCAGAAGGAGGCGTCGAAGAAACACTCTGCTCCCTACTCCCGCGATAAACCGGCACCAGGCGACAAGTCGGCTCATTCGAGCCAGGACAATGATGGCAAGCCGAGTCGAAAGCGTCGCAAGACCAAAGGGCAAGATCTGAACACCGACGGCAGCAGCAAACAGACTAAGAACGATGAAATCCTAGAACAAGAAACAGCCGCTCCCGAGACTGCCGAAGCCGAGGCGGGATCTGCCGAAGCTGGAGGAAACCCAGCGCAGCCGACAACGGAAGCCTCCACCTCTGAAACGGCAACGGCAGCGACAGAACCGGATACCAAGAGCAAGAAGAGCCAGAAGATCTCCGAAAATTCGGCATCTCCTGAGCCTAAGAAGAAGAAGACGAAGCATGAGCTGCGTGAGCTTCAAGCAAGGTTCGAACAAGCTCAGACTGCCGCGGAAGCTGCTCAGGCGGAGCTGCAGAAGAAGATTGCCGAGCTCGAGAAGACGGTCGCCGATCAAGCCGCCCAGCTGGAGACCAAGACGACCACGATCGACAACACAAACAAAGTGGGTCTATTGTGTATTCTGACGCTGACATGAGCTCCTCGCCTCCATGGACGAACACCGCAGTGCCGTCAAGGAGGCTCTCACTTGTGGCATCTGCATGGACGTCATCGACGAACCCCATGCGTGAGTATGCACTTCTCAGCCAACACTGACCTTCAGACTACAGTGTGGTCATACAGCGTGTCGCACTTGTCTTCTGCAATGGTTCCGATCTCCAACTGCCTATCGTGCACCCGACATCGAGACTGTTGAACCTGAGGACGACCTGACATACCGCACAAAGCAGTGTCACCTCTGCCGAGAGAACGTATACATTCGTCCTGTGCGAGTGTTTGCTGTGGGCGATATCGCGGAGGCCATTGGTCTGACGCGTACCAAGTCGTCCCCGATCGCCAACAGGATCGAAGGAGCTCCTGCCGACGCCAGGAGCGAAACGGACTTGTGGGCTAAGACCTTCCCGCCAGACACGACCAGCTACGTCACATGGGACGACGCCGATGGTGTCTGGAGGTGCCCCAAGTGTGGGTGCGAAGTTGCCTCTGGAGAGTGCCAGGGCTGCCATGCGCAGTTCAGCGACGCGGACGAGTCCAGTGGCGACGACGATGAAGACGAAGACGATGAGGACGATGATCTGTCGGGCGACGACAGCGATATCGAACCCGAGGTGTACCGCCCCGTCATCCGAACTGCTCTCCCTGGCCGCCGACCTGCCCGCGACAGTGACGACGACAGCGTACATGCTAGCCACCTACTCAATACACTGGACCTGCTGGCTGACGAGGCGTCAGAGGAGGAAGGGAGCTATGATTCGGACTCCGATAGCGACAGGGGCCGAGGGAGCTCCGGGTCGTCCCCCACACCGACTAGCACGCCGACGCTCTACCCGCGTCGCGACCTCTACCCTGACGATGAGGACCTAGAGGCTGCCGGTGGTGAGGGCTACGAATCCTCTTTTATCGACGACACCGACGGCGAAGCAGGTGAGGACGTCGACCGCGGCAGTGAGAGTGAGGTCAGCGTCGCTGGAATTGGAGAGAACTCGGAAGACGAGATCGAGGAGCGCGTCGAGCGCAAGCGCCATCGCCGTAACCGTGGTGGAGCTCGCTCTGCTCGCCGCCACGCCGAAGAGTCAGATGAGGACGATGTCCAGGTCGTGGATGAGCCGTCAGTGGATGAGCTTCGTGCGCGTCGTGCTGCTAGATTTGGGTGAGTACTGCTTAGCAGGAAGCTCAGTGAGACAAATGCTGACAGACGTAGGGGTGAGGAAGAACGCGCTGAACGCGCGGATTCGAGCCAGCCCGTGCATCGCCGCTCACGCCGGGTCATCGAGGTCTCAGACGACGAGTAACGTTGTAAATTACCGCATAGCCTCCGATGCTAGCCACCCTGTGTATAGTAGTGATTCTGGGAACCTCGCATTTGGGTTCAATGAGTTGATCAGCAGACCTCACGATGTGTTTACGACTACTGACCTCGACACCATGCTTATCCCAGACCTGTGCTGTCCTGAAAGTCAACCCCAAAGTCGAGCCCGAGAGATCAGCTGTGCTGCGCGCGCAAGCAGCCGAGACGGCCACAGTCGCATCACCCCCCGTCGGCGTGCTCGGTGCAAATCGAAACGCAAGCCGAGCCGAGATCTGAGGTGCGAAGCACGCGAAGCGCGGAATTCGAATCATGGATCACTTGACTCGGCTAGCGGCGTCGCCGTCCTTATCAGTTGGGGCCGTGGTGTGAATGCCGAAAGCCATGCCAGGCTCGCTGCTGTCAGTCACGCATCGCACAGTGTGCCATCTGGGACATACCTGGGGCAGCTGGGGCAGATAGTGCCAGTAGCGCAGGTACGCGCGATTTAGGCGGCCCCTCGCATTGTTGCGATGTGGCACGATGCTAAACTGTGCGAAGGGTGACCTCTCCCGAGCCTAAAGTAGACCAGAAGTTCGAACTGGCGCGCCATCACCATCATGCCAGCCCCTAGCGGCTGTCAGCAGATCACATGGATCGGCAGCACTAGTGGGACCGAGTGGAGCGCGGAGGCTGCCAGTGGCGGGCACTGAAGGCGGTAGGGCCCCGTAGTCCCACAGCGTCCCACACTGGGGTGGTCATTCACGGGCATACGTATTGCCCGCCCCCGCGCGGGGGTTGTGACATGGCGTGGGGAGAATTCATCCAGACGACGGGCACGCTGCCGACCGCTCGTTAGTCGTGGGAAGCCGCACCGATGCCGAGATCAAGGGTGGAGCCGCAGAGGGATGCATGGGGCAACAAACTGCGCATCCGGCGGTGCGGGGCCAAGCGGATCGCCTGCGTGGCGGCGGGTACACGGGGGACGTAATCAAGCAGCTGGGAACTGTTGATTCCCGCTTGTGAGCTAAGAAGCACCCGGGGGCTGTAAGTGGCACGAGATTGGAACAATTAGGCTCGGATGGTGCCATTCGTGCCCGCTACAGGCAGTGTTGACATCAGGCGGCCACTCATGTTCTCCACGAATGTCGCACGTTTGACAGTTACATGCCGTTGTTGTCGTGAGGAACGCCCAGCTGATTGATCTCAACCCAGTCGGATAACGCCTACAGACTAGTATCCGGGTGGGGATCGGAAGAGCGCGATGAGTCTGAGGCTACGGTCCTTTCTCTCAGACGTCGGGGTGCCAGAACGGCAGGGTTCGATATCAGGTTAGGGTCTGTCACGATCCGACACTGACACAAGTCACCAGGGCCCGTAAAGCTCACATGGGCGCTCACATGGGCTTCGTGAGCTTGGCGCTGGGTTCCGAGCGCTTCCAGCAGGCTATGCCGGATGGTAACGCGAGCAGCTGATCACCCCGAACGGGGGTCGCACAC
Source organism: Trichosporon coremiiforme (assembly GCA_039545355.1). NCBI lineage: Eukaryota > Fungi > Basidiomycota > Tremellomycetes > Trichosporonales > Trichosporonaceae > Trichosporon > Trichosporon coremiiforme. Next base: position 1,054,977 of record BCJJ01000002.1, on the reverse strand, counting down.
CGCAATGCCCGTTCCTAAACTTACGACCTCGTCGAGTGCATCTCCCGACACCGACTCCGGCTGCCTCAGCCCCTGGCGCCTGGCGCTTGCGTGTGGCGGCGCGCGCACAGCATGCATCTACTAGCCTGTCACATCAGATGAGCCCCAGCTGGCCCGCTCGCCCGCTTGCTAGCGTCGTGCCTCGTTTCACCTGTTGTTGCGATCTCGCGAGTGTCGAATTCCCGATGTCGAAACGGAGGGTCCGCAGCAACGCGGACCCCCAGACCTACGGGCGGCGCTGTCGGCGACTTGGAGGAGGCGCAGGCGCAGCGGCGGAGGCATTGCGCCGCAGACAATGACCCGCCGCCCGACGGACAGGTTGAGCGCGCCGTCGTCGGCAGTGCTGATTCTGACTGGCTGCGCGGGTGGCACCGGCATGAATGCAACCCAAAGCGACAATCGTACAATCGGCTTGCGGCTGCAAACGAGGGTTTGAATTCAAAACGCCAGGCTTAGCCGGTCGAGCGCAATCAGGCTTTCGACATGCCAGGACTTCTTGAGTTCAGGTTTGGGTATTGATCAGGGGGCAGACGGCGACTGCGGAAGTGTGCAGGAAAGCTTCCAGGACGTAAACTGCGGAAAGCGAGCCAAGAAAAGATCGCGAGGATCACTCTCCGGGCTGCCCCACACGTCCCGCATATCCCACAGGCTGCCCCGCTGCTGAACCCACTCCCAACCGCCGACTACTCGCTGGACAGGACGGCGAGGAGCGCGAGGACGTGGTCTCAGATCCGTTTTGGTGTTGAAGGGGGCGCACTCCTCGGTCTCGCTAGGCTATCGTCTACCTACGGCTGCACGCGCACCGCGCACCCGAAGTCAGCCTAACGGGTACCTCTGCTGCTTCACGACGATCGATGCACCCCACGGCACTCCAGTTCGCTTATGTCTGGAGCACACGCACGCACTTGCGCCTCCTCTTCCGAGCTCGCGTATCGCGGCGTCGCGGCGGCGGTGGCACTCGATCGGTCTGTTGTACCTGGTCGTGAACCTCCACTTCAGCAGCTGTGTCTGTCTCAAACATGAATCTGCCGAAGCAATGACAATTGGAAACGAGGCGCAGCAATCTGCCAGGCACTCCCTCCCCCACAGGTGGAGCATCTGAGTGGCGGCGGAGTCGGGAGGGACAAGTACTGGCGGCTGAGATCTAACTCAAATTTCCGAGAATCGGGTCAGCGCTCCTCTGTCTTTCCACCTAGGACACCCTCGCTGCCGTCGTTCCTGAGTGCCGGCGTGCCAGAAACTCATTCCCAAAACGACGGTGTCCGCTGAGTGGGGCAACTGGAACGAGTAACTCCGATGCTCCGTAGACAGGTCCACAGGTCCGCCGACTACCGCCGTCCCCCGGTCTGCAGGAGGTGGCACGGACTGCCTCGGGATTGGGAAGGGAGTGCGCCGCAACCCCTGTTCTACTCCAGGTCATGCGACCTCCCCGCTGGGCTATTCTTGATGTCCTCGACAGCCGGCGACAGCGTGACAGCGTATCCCCAAGTCCTTGTCTCGAGCCCCACCGAGTGTCATGCTCATGATCCCCAGAGAGGGCACCGGACTGCGACGTCGCATTGGGAAACTCTAGCAGTTTGAGCTCGGTAAACGCGTAGTTTGTCGTTACTGAAGGTACAGGAGCAGCGGACGCAAGGCCGCCCGGGGTAGATAGGAAGAGAGGGCCTTGGAACCCGTTCCTGGCCTGGCAGAATAGGGAACATATCACCATATCACGTGCATAGGTGCCGAATGCGGCTTCCAGCTTTTACCTGATCATGCCCTGGGCCATGAGGTAGGGGGCGTGATCGCAGCACCTGGCAAGGTCCTTGGTTCCTGAACGTCTGCTGCGGCAGTGCGCCAGCGCTCACAGGACTCACAGGATGTGCCAGGGGTACGAAACGATTAGACTGCTCACATGTGCTGCGTCCCTGTCCTCGGGTTCAATGGATGTCGCTCGCTGCTCGTGCCAAGCTCAGCTGCGCTCAGCTGAACGCTCAGCAGGGCCCATCTGGGCACCCATCTGAGAACAGGCTCAGCGGAACCGGCACGTCTTATCTTCTGATGGGACAAGCGGCAAAGGCGGTGCGTTGGGGTGCCGGCTGTCCAGGGCAGCAGGGTTCGTTGCCGTAGCAAAGTGATCCAGGGAGCGGAAGGGGTGACAAGCAACCAGAAACCTAACTTTGGCTTTGCCGTGGTTAACATTGGCTTGGCTGGCTTGGCTGTCGTTCGCTTTGGGACAGCTTTGGACGGCTTTGGAAGGGCTAAGCGCGCAGGCGGCCAGTGTGGCTTGGAATTGCCGGTGCGCCGGGCCGAATGCCGTGACTAGCGTCCCCGCGCCCGTGTGTTGGGACCTAAACTCTGTGGGAGGCGCCGATACGCGAGCTTGCAAGTTGCTTGCGTGAGCGGACTGTCGCAGAGTGCCTGCGGCATCTTCGGATCTCTCGGCCCTTCATCCGGACCAACCTGCAATCACGAATGCGTCTGCGTCTGATTAGGATTGCGGTCGCCGTGCCTCTAACCGCTGACTCGCCGGTGTCCGATGCAACGCCCGATGCACGGTACGTGTTCAGGTCGCAGGTTCGGTGTCCGCATACGCGCTGCATGCTGTGGCAAGGCCCAACCGGATGTCCCGTTGTTGACGTTGACGCTGCTGTGGACGCCACTGACGACGGATCTCCCAAAGCCGATAGAAGGGCGCACACCCGAACCCCTAGTCGCCCCGTTCCCTGGACTCGCACTGGCTCGCTCTTCGCGCTGACCACTGGGCTTCCCGTTATAGCATTCGGCGACAGCCGTGCGGACAGCCGGGAACAGTGTAGCGCGAGCGAGCAGCCCACTTCGTGGGGACCAGGCGAACAGTGCAGCGCGGCGCTCTCGTTGGCCACTGAAGGCGTGACCGGCCCGCGCCTCGCTGTGCGGACTAGCGGCGAGCCCGACCGGCGGCCAGTGGAAGGCCACAGAGGCGAAGAGGCTGCGGACTAGTCCGAGCACTGTCCGTGTCGCGGCACTCCGCGCGCCCCGCGGCTCCTCGCACGAATGACATGCCGTCCAACCTAAACTGCAGCGGTATAGTAATTTTTTTTTGTAAGGCAATAAGCTTTTTGCGGAAGTCGCCGCTCTGTTTTTATCACCGGGGTCTGCGACCCTAGGAAGGGCAGGAGGGAGGGTTGGACACGTGCCTGGTGTCAGTAGTGGCATGACGGAGTGATTATCCGTGGAAAGTCCTACGTCGCGCCTCGCAGCTGTGCATGTTTTGGGAGCTGGGTACGCAGGTACACTTTTTTCAAACCTCGTTTCAGTTCCAGCACACGGTAATGCATTCCCGGCCATTGGACGTTGCCACCGCTGACTAGGGAGGCGTGGCTGACGCATGATCTCACGGCGGCTGACGGCTCCGGCACGGCGCACACCGCTGACGCCGTGGCTGAGGGCCCTCTGGACAGCGGAGGTTCCCAGCGGAGATGGCGGACGTAGCGGAGTCGGAGAGTGCCGCAGCACGGACGCGCACTGACTGATGGGCATGCTATGCGTGCCAGCTTGCGGATTGTGTCTTATCTAAGCAGGGGCGATCAGCTAGACGTGCCACGAGCCGACCCGGTCTCGCAGTCATGCCGCAGCGGGTGTCAGCCTGTGCAGCAGTGCGACAATGCCTCGGAATCAACACCGGCAAGCCAAGACAGCTAAAGCGAATGTTATTTCACACTTGCCTCGAAGCTGTGTGTAAAAGCTCGGAGCTCGGGGTGGACGGAATGTGGAAAGTGGAAAGAACGAGACGCCGTGGACATCCAGAGTCGCCGTGGACGCCGTGAAGGGCCGTATGGGCCGAGCGTTGCTGTGGGATGACGTCAATAGGCCGAGTCAGGGGGACAGCGCAAGGCGGACGGGCAGAGGGGCAGATTCTAGGGCCCTCGAAAGCACATGGTCCCACCTGCCCTGTACCTGTCTCATTCGATGTCACCAGTTTTGCCGCCGGCAAATTTTTAGCAGAGGAAACCAGTTGAACAAGTCACGCTTCGCGCAGTCGGTCGCTCTTGGCTCTTCCGCAGGCAAGGCAAGGCATACCGATAGGCACTGAGGGGGGAACCGCTTACCCACGCACCCACCGGCACTCGGTTTTATCGCCCTAGTTCCTTGGTCCTTGGTCCTGGATTGTTCGTGTCGTGTGTCAGTGTCAGCGTCAGCCTGCACTCAGTATGTCCAGCACACTTGTCGCTTGCAATCGATTGGACAGGGGGGAAACATCCCAGCCACTTACCCATTTCACCCATGGCACCCAAGCCACAGCGTGTCATCAGGGATGCCTGCGCGATATCTTGCCGAGCCCTGGATCGAATCGGCACTTCTACCCCTCCTCCTCGGCTACCCTTACACAAAGGTTTGTCCCCTGGATCAGGCAGGACTACAGGAGTACAGGACACAGGAAACCGCTCACGCAGCATCCCATGCGTTAGTTTAGCACAAACACACTTGGCGCAGCACTGGCGGCAGACCCAAGGCTCCCGCGTGCTAGCGTCGTCGGGCGTGCCGCTGTCCGTGAGCGTTTAGACCCCTTTCCAAACTCTGCCCCCCCGCTTCCCTTGACCCTCTTGCCCCTCCTCCGCAATCAGTAAGCATCTGGGGGCGGGGTAGACCCGAGCCAAGCCGTCCGTTCAGGCGACTCGTCAGAGAGGCAAAAACAGGCTACCAGTCCTACCGTGTCAGCGCGAGCGAACGACATCCTCTAAACATATAAAGGAGCGCGCAGTCGGTCTTGCTCTTTGTTTCCCGTCTATCTTTCTTGACTCGGTCGGTTGCACCCCACACTTCATTGCACGACCCATCGAACTCGAGCCTCGACACCTGCTCCAGAGTCAAACGACAACTATTCCCTACTCCTTTTCCCTCCCGACACCCGCTCTCCTCATCACAAGATGATGATCAATCAGAACAACGAGAAGTCGATCGCCAAGCTCGCCCAGGGCGGCGTCCCCAGCTATGCCGGCCTGACGGGCAACGCCCTTCTGGCCGCTGTTGTTGCCACTGGTACCGTCGGTTTCGCTCTTTTCGGTTATGGTGAGTACCTTTTTTCCTCCAGCTACCGGCCAGCAGCCAGCGATCGCAGGATCGCTGTTGCTCTGGCACAGTTTACCGCGGGCTCTTCATCCCCCTACTCTTCCATCGCATTCCCATCGTTCGCGGCCCCTTGCCATTCATTCATTTGCGGACGCCACGATCGCCCTTCTAGCCTTTCTCGGAGTTTAGCGGCCTGCGTTTCATTATTTGCGGGAATCGTCACTCCCGCCGGCTTGGCGAGCCGTGGTCAGGTGGAGCGAGCTCTCGGTCACACCCTCGTGTGACGTCGAGAGCGAGCTTTCACCAAAGGATACTGGCGATCTGGACCGTATGGGCGAGATGTTCCTTTGTGGAGCGGGTGCCGAGATCGGCCGTGGCTGGTTTTTGAGAGCATGCCGCAGGATCCGCAGAGGAACACTGGGGAGATCGCCGAGTAGCGCGTCATTGAGTTTGTCGGATGTACGGCGAGCTCTTTGGGAGCACATTTTCCACGGTCATGGCAATGTCACGGCTACGGCATTCGGCTATGTTCTAGTCTAGGTCCCCGTTTCGCAGCAACTGTGAGGCAGGTGGCAGCACATGCTCATGTTTTCACTGTCAATGGGGACCGGTTAAGCCCGCCGGTGAAATGGCCGGCGATCAGTTCCTGAGCCTCAATGACTCCCATGATGCGCCTCCACTTTTACTTTTGCATCACAAGAATCCTCTGCCCCTCCACCGCGCGGGATGTCACCAGATCTCATTTCGCTCGCTTCTTGCGGGTAACTGCCCGCCGCCGGAAAAATTCGAAAATGCAGCCCATGCTGACTGAACAGATCAGGGTCTCATGTCCGGTATCATCGGTGCCGAGCAGTTCAACCGCGAGTTTCCCGCCACCAAGCAGCACGCCGTCGACGACGTCCACGGAGGTACCATCCAGGGTACCGTCACTGCCGTCTATGAGGTCGGCTGTTTCTTCGGCGCCATGGGCGCCTTCATCGTCGGTGAGCGCATGGGCCGTCGCCGCATGATGCTCGTCGGTGGACTCATCATGATCATCGGTACCATCATCACGGTCTGTGCTTTCGGCCCCGGTGACAGCTCTGGCCGCGGCAACGTTGGCGGTTTCGTTCAGTTCATCATCGGCCGTGTCATCACTGGTCTCGGAAACGGCGCCAACACTGCCACCGTCCCCTCGTGGATTGCCGAGACTTCGAAGGCGCACAACCGTGGTTTCCTCATCTGTATGGAGGCTTCCACTGTTGCCGTCGGAACCGTCATCGCGTACTGGCTCGACTTCGGTCTCTCGTACGTTGACACTTCGGTCTCGTGGCGTTTCCCCATCGCGTTCCAGATCTTCTTCGCCATCGTCCTCATGGCTGGTGTCCTCGTCCTCCCCGAGTCGCCCCGTTGGCTCCTCCGTCACGGCTACGACGCTGAGGCCACCCGCGTCCTTGCCGCGCTCGAGAACCGCACCACCGACGACGAGGTTGCGATCGAGGCCAAGACCCGCCTCGCTCACTCGCTCGAGGCCCAGGAGAACATGTCCACCGGCGCCCGCGCCCTCTTCATCCAAGGCAAGAACCAGAACATGACTCGTATGCTTGTCGGTGCCTCGACCCAGCTCTTCCAGCAGATCGGAGGCTGCAACGCCGTCATCTACTACTCGACCATTCTGTTCCGCAACCAGATCGGTCTCGAGGGCCAGCTCCCGCTCATCCTCGGTGGTGTCCTCTCTGTCGTCTACATGATCTTCGCCCTCATGTCCTTCCTGCTTGTCGAGAAGGTTGGTCGCCGCAAGCTGTTCTTCATCGGTACCTTCGGCCAGGCCGGCTCCATGTTCATCACCTGGGCGTGTCTCCTCGCCGGTGGTCCCCAGAACGCCAAGGGTGCCGCCTTCGGACTCTTCCTCTTCATCGCCTTCTTCGGTGCCACCTGGCTCCCCCTTCCCTGGCTGTACCCCGCCGAGCTCAACTCGATGCCCGTCCGTACCCACGCCAACGCCGTTTCGACCATGACCAACTGGATCTGCAACTTCCTCGTCGTCCAGGTCCTTCCTACAATGACGGCTTCGATCAACTCGTGGACCTTCTTCCTCTTCGCCATGGCCAACATCATCTTCCTCCCCTTCATCTACTTCTTCTACCCTGAGACGTCTGGTCGCTCGCTCGAGGAGTTCGATGTCCTGTACGCGCACTCGCACGCTGTCGGCCGCCGCCCCACTATTGTCGCCAAGGAGCTCCCCAAGCTCACCGACCACCAGATCGAGGTCATGACCGACCGCTACGACCTGCACAACAACCGCAACACGGGCAAGGACGTCGAGAACGGCGTCGACACGAGCCTTCCCCCCACCGCGGGCGAGAAGCACGTGTACGACAGCGCCGACGACACCGTCCCCAACACGGCCACGGGATCCTCCGAGGACCTCGCCCACAACAAGGCCTAAGCGCAGTTGTAAACCCTTTTCCTCTTTTCTCCAAGTATCATCTCATCTTTTAAAGACGTAATTGCAACTGCACACACCCCCTTGCCACGCATCATTCTCACGACCAACCCAAACTACCAATAATCCACATCCGCACTTAATCAACGGCATCGTCGTGGTCAACTGGTTGATTCATTACTGCCGTCTGAGGACGTACGTCTCATCTTAGACTTGTATCTTAGACATCATATCGTGTGCATTTTGTTTCTGCCTGCAGCCATCTTATTGCACTTGTTGCGGCTTGGTTGACCTGACTGACTTGACTGACACCTGACTGAGTTGACTGACTTGAACTGGGAGCACTGAAATCAGCTGACCGAGCGACTCTCTGTGGGCGGAGTAGTGCCTCGCGCCAGTTGCTACCGACCTGAGTGGCTCGCAACCACCCTAACCAGTCTCTCCAGCGCGGGAACTCTACACTCTCCGACCTGCAACGCTCGCCAACGCTGGCAGCAAGTTTGAATAAGTAACGGTCATGCATATCGTCAAATCGTCTACGATGCTACCTAAGTTAAGGGGACGGAGGTACATGTTCTTTACTGACGGCGTAGAGTAAGTTTGGCGGTAAAAGTCCGTCGTCCGCTCTACTCAAACTGGCTCAGGGCAGCCTGAACTTCGCCGTCGCGAATCCGGTTCACAAGTTCAAGATTCGCCTGGAGCGAGTCGAGCTGGTCGGCTCCGGCCTGGAGGAGGAACTCAAGACTGCGCGTCAGCTAGGGTCGGGAGGGAAGGCTCACTCTTCACAAGACTCGTTCTTGTCGAGTCGCTCTTGAGCCATTTTTCGGAGGGTCAGGTGGTTACCGAGCATAGTGGCATAAGCAAGGTTGAGGTCGGCGTGGATGCGTGCAGACTTGAGAATGTGGTCGGTCTTGGACCGCGACAGCGCCCCGGCATCACCAGTGGCAACGAGGTGGAAGGCGTCAATGGCGTCCGGCGCCGGGCGAGGCGTGTGAGAAGTGGAAGGGGGGTTGCTGGCGTCGGGGTTGCTGCTATCCGAGGCCTGTCGCTGGATTGGTAGGCCCTTGACGCACTTGTCGCTGGACGAGGTGCTGGCCGTCGAGGCGATGCTCAACTTGCGGTTGCCCGAGGTAGAAGGCGGCTCACGGCCGGAAGAGCTCTTGGAGACAGCTGAGGTCCGGCGCGAGCCAGAAGCATCCTAAACGTTGTTGGCTTGGCTGTGGGACCTCCTCGATCCCATGCTCACGCGGATGGGCTTAGGGGCGACGACCTTGGCCTTGGCAGCATCAGCCATCTTGCCCGGGTTGCCCCACTTGTTGGCGCGAATAGTGTCGCTCGACTTGGTCTCGGTGAGCGGTGCATCGGTGGCAACGTCGCTGTACTGAGTGGTGGTCTTAGAAGACGCCGAGGTGTCGCAGCTGGAAGAGGGCCACTTGGAGGGAGGAGTGGACTTGGTCTCGCCGAGAGCAGGCCATTCCTGTACCTGAGGCTTATCGACGTACGAAGGAGGAGGGTCGCAGGGCTTGGGTGGCAAGTGAGACAGCTCGGCGTGAGTTAAGAAGGGAGAGCGAGAACGAGTGTTCACTCCGTCTTCCTTCTTCGGAGCCCAAATGGAGCCGTAGCCGATGGGCATCGGGTAGTCACGGTCGCCCTGCGTTCCATGCGTGGACTTGGGGAAATAGGTCCGGTTCGCGTCATGAGAAGGGTAGGGAAGGCCGCAAAGCGCCGCGCGAATGCTGCGCTCTTGCTCCAGCATGGCAGCGTTGGGGCCGCGGGAGAGGGAATAACGATCGACCTCTGTCGCCTTGGCCGAGAACGAGAACGAGTTACCTTTGAGGCTTACGTGGGGAGCGCCGAAGTTCAGAGTGTTGGTGGTCCGCTGGTCGACCACGGGATCGAGAGGGCTGGGCTGCCAGGGGTCGAACGAGACGGTGCTCTTCCACTGCTCGGTGCTCGATTGCCAGTGGATGTTGATGGAGTTGGTGGGGCTGCTGTGTGCGGGGGGCTGTTCTCGTCAACCGGGGCGTCGCAGAGGGAAGGCAGTGGCAGTGGCAGGGTCACTTACGTGTGTGGACCGACCACCGGTGTTGTTTGAGGCAGTCTGAACGCTCATATTAACGAGGAAGGTTGAAGAGCTGTGCGAGTGCAGAGCTGTGTAGTTGAAAACAAAGTCAGATATCGTGTGCAGTGGGAGTAGTAGGTTGACTTGAGGATTAAAGAGTCTTGGGGTAAGCGAGCAAAAGAGAGCGTGAGGGTAGAAGATAAGGGGAGCAGGGAAGAAGCAAGGGGGATGGGAGATGTGGAGAAGACGAGAGATGATGAGGAGGATCGCTGGATGGTTGCGCTCATTTCGCGGTGGCCCGGTTGGCCCCGTAGCCTAGGCAATCGCAGTTCGAGCGACAGTCCGTACGGCGGGGTGAGTGTGTTAGTACACAACGCGCGCGTCACATTCCCTGCTGGCCCTTCTAGCGCCGTGCTAATCAGCAAGACTCGTCAGTCCGTGACGTCGAGCGACGCTGAGCGCACCGTCCGACTGTTCCAAACAAATGCGTGCATCTACACAACGGCGTATACACAAAGGGACCAGGATTGAGCCGCATTCCTCGCCAGCCCACTAGATCACCAGGTACCAGCCGCCGCTGCGCCCTTTGCGACGTGCTTGGCGTTCGTCTTCCACTTGTGACCCTTCTGGTTTCCGACCTTGGCCTTGGTGCTGCTTCCCCTGGCCTGCGATCTTCGCTGCCGTTCCAGGTCGTTCGCCACTGTCGCCTTGAGTTCGTCCACCCGTCCGAGCTTCGAGACATTCATGCGTGCCGGTCGCTGGCGAGGCGCACGAACGTACTGCGTGTAGTCGGACTGTGCAACACCGGTCGAGTCGTCAGAGTCGGCGTCAGAGTCAGACTCCTCCTCTTCCTCCTCAGACCAAAGCGGCTCAGGCTCAGGCTCAGGGTCATCCGGGTCGCCGTCGTTTCCAAGGGCCCGGTGGATGCGAAGCTTCTCCAAGCGAGCAGAGGTAGCAGCCTCAGCGTCTTCAGGGCTGGTCTCAGTCAGCTCGCCCACCTGCTCCTCTGCCTCGTCCTCCTCTCCGCTCTCCTCTTCCTCCTCATCGCTCTCGTATTCCTCATCTTCCTCGTCGTCGCTGTCCTCGTCCTCTGATCCGCTACCTGCGGCAATTTGTTCGGCAGTGGGCATCTCTCCAACGTCCACCATGTACTGTTCCGGTTAGCTCGTTCCAACGCACACCAAGGGGAAACACCCGGACTCACGTCTTCCAGCTCCCTCTGCATCGCCCTTCCGAACCCACTGGCCTCGACCTCGAGGTCTAGCCGCAACCGAACAGGCTGCTCCTCCTCGTCGGAGCCTTCGGCGTCCTGCTCCGTCACCGCCTTAGGGTCTTCTCCTTCCGTAGCGTCCGCCTGACCTTCTCCCTCGCCAGCCGGTGTCTCAGCCTTAGTCTGCGCCATTTTCTTCTCCGCCTCGTCCGCCGCGCGCTCCTCCTCGAGCACATCGGCCCAGACGGGCCAGCTCTCGCCCTCGAAGCGGAAGCGCTTGCGGAAGAATTTCCGGATGCAGTTGACGTCGCGCGTGAAGAAGTACTCTGCGTTCTCGTGCCGTGTCGACACCATCTGGGGGAAGTCGATGACGATCGGCTCGTACGTCTTGCGCTTGATCAGAATGTTGAACTCGTTGAAGTCGCCGTGGATCAGACCCGCGCGCGCGAACCGCATGATCATCTCCATTAGCTGTCCGTAGAGGCCGGCAACGTCTGGCACGCTGTGCACGGCACGCATCGGGCGCGAGTCGACGTAGCTCATGACGATGCAGTGACGCGCCTGGTCGATTGGCGTCGGCACAGGGAAGCCGTGGTCGTAGAGCACCTTCATGAATGCGAACTCCTTTTGCGCAGCAAGGCGAGACATGTACATCCACGACGCGGACGCACGCTTGCCGAGGTAGTCGCGCTTGTGCTTGATCGAGCGGAACGAGATACGTCCCAGTCTGCACGTCAGCTACAGCCAAGCGACTTCTAGCTATGAGACCCCTGCACTCACCGCTGAAGCTTCAGGACACGCTTCTCGACAGCTTCCTCCGCCGTCTCTCCCTGGACGATGTAGATGTCTGACTCCTTTCCGACACCGATCTTCTGGCCAACCGCACTGACCGAGGGCGGCTTGCGCTTCACGAAGGTGCGCAGGGCGAGGTAGTCGAGACCACCGTAGGTGAGGCGGTATCCGTCATACTTCGCTCCCTGCACGCGCGCAACAAGGTTACGCTTCGCGAGCCCGCCGAGCAGCTTGTTGACCTGTCCGCCCGTGATGCCGGACAGCTGCGCGATCAGGGGTGTGGGAACGACCTCATGGTTCTTCGAGCCGACCTCAGTCTAATGCGTCAGTTGCAGATATCTCAGCCTCAACCCACAGCTGAGAGCACGCGGAACTCGTCCGGTGTAATGTATCGCAGATCTGTCGCGTCGAGTCTCATCGTTGGTGTAGTGGTGCAGCCCTTTGCTGCTCGATCGTCCTTACAACTTCGTGAAGACTAACGAACGTCAGAAATCTCGTCGGCACGTGACTGACTGCGGGACCAAATTTGCCACTCAGGGTTTACACGCGGGAAACCCCTGAACACGCGATAATCTGGATCCTGGCCCAGTATCTTCAAATCTTCTTCGACAGCCCGAGCTGTCAACAACCATCCGTCCGCCCACTTCCAACCACCGTTTCTTTACCTACCGCAAAGTTCAAAAAGCATTCTCCGCCAGGGAGTCGAACCCTGCTCTATCGCGATCCTTGGATGAATCTCTCTCTTGAGAGGCGATTATACTAACCGATATACTAGCGAAGAGAACTGAACATTGCGATGTGCTGTTGAGTGCTGGGGTACGTCAGCTTTTGAGGCTGGCTGATATCGAGCGATCGTAGGGCAGCGCGATAGCTGCGACCGGGTGGCAGTTTGATAATTGCCACCGGTGGGATGATGATATTATGGGAGGTGAATGGTGTGGATGCATAGAGCTCATACTGATGTATATATGTCACAAGAACAGCATGAGAACAGCGTGTAGGCTGCCTTACCCTCGGGCCACACTACAAACAATGGAACAATAGAACAATGGAGCATGGACCTCCACTCGAGCATGTCGTTTTCCAACAGGGGTCGTGACCCTGCTTATATACTGTTGGAAACCACGTGATTTCTTGCCCGTCGCCCCGGTGCTCAGCAGTACCCCCATTTTGTCGTTGTATTGTTCTCGTCAAGGACATGCTTCTTACACACATTCTCGGCGTCCCCGGCACCTTCCGACAGCCTGCAGCTAGCCTTATTGTTCTCTAGTTGCCGGTAGATATATAAACGGCCGCCTGTCCACTCTATGCAACCCCATCTCAATCGATCAGTTCTGTCTAGTCGCGCTGCGAGTCACATCGTTACTCGTGCATCCAGCGACTTGGATTCCAACACCGTTTGGCCGGGTGGCGGCGCTGCTGATCATGTCTAACTCTGCTGCGCGAGGAGAAAGGAAGCAGGTAGCCTGTCTGGGCTCCCTATGACATTGCTGGCCTCTGCCACGTCGCGTTGTCCTTCTCACCAGCACATGACCACCATCAGCATCATCACGATGGCGGATAACAAAGAAGCTCCTGTCCTATCGACTCCCAAGCACCCTGAGGAATTCATCTCCATCTCCAACGACCAGAGCTGGTTTGATGGGTCGCTTAACACTCCCAATGGCGAGCTCGTCATGCGCGTCGTTTTCATCCACCACTTCCTCACTGAGTACGACTGCCCCGGCCCCATCAAGATGCTCGAGAGATTCATTGCAGCGAAGCGCGCCAAAAACCAGCTCTGGGGCATCTGCGACTTCCTCTTCTGCGCCAATATCGACGACGTCAAGGGCTGTGACGAGTGTATTATCGCAGAAGACAAGATCTCCTACCCCTTGTACCGTCACATTCCTGCACCCTATTTCTGGGCCCTCTTGCAGACCTCCGTTTCCCTAAAGAAGATTACCTGTGCCGAGGCGACGTTCAAAGGCCATGTGTCAACCGCACAGGTAAGCTCCCATTGCTGCGTCGAAGCGTATGAATGAGCAAGCTTACGCTCGCGAGTCTGTTGCGGAGTGACGGCACTTGAGAGCCCGATGGCAAGAAGTCAGATCGGAAACTGAAAATGTTTCAAGCGGGCAGTGATTAGGGTGATGGGAGTTATGAAGCTCGAAGTTTAGCTTCAGTTCGACATCTCGAGCACGCTGCGTTCATCGTTCCACACAATATCGAAGACTTGCAAAGAGCACTGAGAACCTACTAAACCTCACACTGACGCCGGAAGTCAGGAGGGGAGTAAATACTGGAAGGACGGCCACGAGACGCCGACAGGCGACGCACTCCCGCACCAACACACACCTGCGCACCTCGCATCTGCGTGCATCGGTGCCACTCCCGCCTCACCAGCCTGAAGGTCCAGCGTTCAAACCTCTCCCTCGAGTGTGCAAGGCATCATAGGCGTCCGGAGCGAGTCCAGGACAGGCCAGAGATGCACAAGCGTCCCTTCCTCTTATCCACGGTGACCCGGCGACCACTTAAAACTCAATCCATTCTCCTCCTCACACACAAGTCGCTCCAGGATACACGCGCCATGGCAAAGTATCCGGTCTGCATAACAACTGCACCTTGGTATAGGCGTTTCAAATTTCAGTCACGGCCGAGGTCGCCTTGAAACGCTAGCTGGCGCCGATTTCACCCTAGTGGCCACCGACGGTTGTGAGTTCAGCGTTCCCTTGTCCCTCCTTCTCTCGGTCAGCGTGTTCAACGATGCCAAGAACCTCGCTGGCGACTCAACGAGGGAGCTGCACTTTGTCGATCCCGACTCGGAGGCTTGGCCTGTCATCATACGATTCCTTCAATTCGCTTCGAGGCATTCGATCGGCCAAGACGGAGTGCTTCTAAACGACGACGACCTGGAAGCGTATATCCGACTGGTTGCCTTCCTTCGCAAGTACGACTGTCCCGATCTGCTCGCTCTGTTGCCGCTGTGCATCCGTGGGAAACTTGAGCACGACGAGATCTCACCGCAGCACGCCTACATCATCGGAGCGGTACTAGACGACGTAGAGCTGTGGGGTTCAGCGCTTAAGCGCCGCACAGCCGGTGCCATTCAGGACGGCGCGTTCATCAGTGTGGGCGCTCACACGATCGTTGTCTCGGACATCCCCCAGCGGTTCCGACGCTTCATCCCCGAAGAGTACTGGTTAGGCCTGATGCGTGCCCGACGAAGTCTCGACTCGCGCAGTCTGATTCCGACGAAGCGTAACGAATGGGACGATATCTCCATCGACTTCCAAGCTCGAGCTTAGCCGTCTTAAGCGATCAGCCGTATGACCCTTGAGTTGAGCCCGCGAGGGTCGCATTGGATCTCTCAGCATTCAGCATTCAACGACGTTTTCCAATACGCGCGGCCTTGGCACTCCAATGCCCCCGTGAGTCACCTGGCGTACCCAGTGGCGTCAAAGGCATACGCACCAGCCAATCCCTTACCTCCTTTGGATAATATCTAATCTTATCGCCTCGTCACCATCACAACATTTCGAAAGCGAGTGAAGTTTGGGCTCTCATTCGCGCTTGACATCATGCGAGCGTGTCACCGCCGTCTGCGTAGTCTGAAGAGTTGTCGATGCCGCCTCGAAGACGAATTAGGTGCACGACAAGGAAGAACCGAGCTCGGCCAGATCCAAACACTCCCAAAATGATGGGTGCCTTACTCGGTTAGGTCAAATTTCCCTGCATGACCGAGGTGATGAGGGTCTATGAGGGCCGATAGACGGCGTCTGACCTGTGACACTGCAGACGGCAATGCCGGGTCCACATGAGGCCGTCGGGTTTAGCATGGGGGGTCGAGATGATCGGATATGTTTTCTGGGATCTGATCCTGATCTTGCTTTCAGTTTCTGACCATTGCCGCATCGCTGTTCGACGCCACACCAAGCAGCTCGACATGAACGGTATCGAGAGCCTCACGCCCCCGAGCACGGACGGCACAGAGACGACTATTCTCAAGGACGACCCGACGTGGAAGGATGGAGACTTCGTTCTGGTCTCCAGTGATGGATGGAGGTTTCGAGTGCCCTCTCACCCGTTACTCAGCCACAGGTGGGAACCGAGGCTCCGAGTATACGACGTGTCCAGCTGACCACCACCACAGCACCGTACTCTGCGACGCACAGGACTTCTGTCGCGGCGAGAAAGAGGTCAAGTTCACGGACCCGGTCATCGAGACAAGAGCAATCGTCTCGCGCTTCCTGCAGCTCATCATGAACTACACCATCGGAGAAGTGGAGGCCCCCCTCGACCTGGCTGAGCGGCTTTGGAGCGGGATGAAGATCGCCAAGCCCATGAGCGAGGATACGGTGAGCGTGTACGTGCACCTCGTCGCGTTCCTGCGCAAGTGGGACTGCACCAGTGCATGTAAGATTCTGCGCCTGTGCGTCATCAAGTCACTGCTCGACCTGCAGATTGCGCCGCTGCATGCGTTCATGATCGGCGCGCTTCTCGACGATCCCGAGCTGTGCTACTTCGCCATCGAGAAGGAGATGCTCAACATGAAGAAGTTTGGTCACAAGTACTTCCAGGCCCTCGACCTCGCCAACTTCCCCATCACGCTCTGGGACCGCATCCCGCCAGAGTACATGCTCGCGTTGAACAAGTCCAAGCCGGCAGTCGTGGAGGGCATTCTCGGTCCCGCGACCGCCTTCATCCGCGAGATCTCCATGGCACGCGACATTCGCTCCTCTCCGGAGAGCAAGTGAGTCTTACCTGTGTTCTGAGTGCATTCCGCATCCATAGCTGACGAGAAGGTCGAACGTCTTCGCGAAGTGGTAGGCACGCTTCGCACCACACCCCGACCGAACGCAATACACGAGCACATCCAACAACAATCAAACGAAGGCGATACGACACGCCGGCCCTTCGCATGCGCCCAGCCATGCATGGGGCGCAGCGGGCGCGGCATAAAACGACGAGCGATGATGAACCGTGTTGTAACCTTGTATTCCCATCAGACTCGTCGAAATTGGCCCGCTCGCCACCAACTACGCAGCACCACTGCAACCCACCGCACTTCGCCACCAACCTCCCACATGGCATCCAACCAGTCAAGCATGCAGGACCACGCCTCCTACCCCCCCGTCGGCCCTGGGAATCTCACCCTGCTGTCAGCGGACGGCACCCGCCTCTGCTGCAAGTGGGAGTTACTCTGCCCCGCGTAGTACGTTTATCCGCTCAGTACCTAGCTCCTGGTGCAGATGAAGCTGACCATCAGTGGTCTCCTCAACCGAGCTCAAGGCGGTACACTCCTCTTCACCCGGCCCGACGAAGATGGAGTAACTCTCGCGCTCCTGCTCCAATTCCTCGTGCATGTGACTGTCGATTGCAGACAGGCGTCCGCCTACGTCCGCGTCATGATGTTGCTGCAGCGGCACTAGTGCACAACAGTGGTCAGACACCTGACGCACGCCCTCGAGCGGGCGCTCAGGACGGGCCACCTCTCCCGTCCCATCGCGTTCTGCCTCGGCGCCGTCGCGGAGGACAGCGCGCTCTGCGCCGCAGCGCTTGCTTGCGACGAGCCACCCAACGGGGGACATGCATACGGCATGCTCAACCTGGACACTCTGCCCTTGGAGGTCGTCGAAACTGTGCCGCGGACGTATCTCTGGTTGCTGAACCGCGCCTTCCGGCGCAGGATCAACCACAAGCCGAGTTGGGCCGAGCTGGCTGCCTGGTTCGAGCATGAGGCCGCGTGCTCCAAAGTCAATGGAACGCATGCGGATCTTCTGCTTGACAACGAAGCCTGTCCGTACGTCACGGACGACATGCGGCGGAGGCTCGAGCTCGCCCTGTCCCCCAAGAACAGCAGTCCCAAGAACGGCACCGGTGTGTAGATAATGGGAACATTTCTCTTTCCTGTGTATGATTATTGTAAGATAGATGAGTACAGGTACATCAGATGCATGTCACATGATACTGAACGGTTGTGGCACTATGCACACTCTGCTCTCTGCTCTTGTTCGCCTTCTCGGCGTGCACTGCACTCATCTCGGCGCTCAGCGCTGGCGTGGGTCAAGTCAACACTCCTGAGCCTAGTGTCGCATCAGGGCCGCGAGCATGTCCTGCGAGTGCTGGTTGCCCTGCTGGTACATCTGCTGGCCGGGCGGCGGGGGGCTCTGGCCGTACATCGGCGGACGGCCGTAGAAGCCCTGCGGCTGGGGAGGGAGGAAGCCCTGCTGCATCGGGTAGCCGGGGGGACCTTGGGGGCCACCGGGTCCACCAGGGCCGCCGCTGGGCGTCTGCGGGCCAGGAGGGGGCGAGAGGCCGTTGGGCGGGCGCATGAAGCCGGGAGGACCGCCGGGACCGGCACCTTGCAGGCTGCGCAGCAGGTCGTCGGGGCTGGGACCGGGGCCGCGCTGAGGGCCGCCGGGGTACATCCCCTGCATCATCGGGTGAGGGGGGAGCATGCCCATGCCGGGCGGGGGCATGGGAGGGCCGCCAGAAGGAGGGCCCTGGGGACCGGGGCCGTGCTGGTTCAGCAGCGAGAGGAGATCGGGGCCGGGACCTCCATTGGAGCCAGGAGGAGGACCAGGCATCTGCTGGCGCTGGGGGCCGTCGTAGAACGAGCGTTGCTGGTGGTGACCCTGGGGCGGGCCGTGGGGAGGGCCCTGCTGCGGCAGCTCACCCATCGGCGATCGGAAGTTGCCGTAGTAGCGGGGATCCGGCGGCGGCGGCGACGAGTACTGCTGCTGCTGAGGAGGGGCGTCGTCGCGGCGCATGTAGTCGGAGGGGCTCTGCGTGTGCGAGTGCGGGGGCTCGGTGGGCGACTGCGCGTACATGCCTGGCGGAGGAGGAGGGCCGCCGCGGAAGCCGCCAAATGGCGGGCGCTGCTGTTGCAGGTCGGCGGAGCTGGGGCGGGGAGCGGGGCTGGGGCCCTTCGCGGACAACATGCCCATGAGCTTGGCCATGTGGTCGTCGACACGCTGGCCGCTGGCGGGCGACTCGGGAGCGACGGGCGATCGGCCGGGGCTGATACCGGCGGCAGCAGCGGTGGGGTTCTGCGAGCCTGACCCGAAGAAGCGCTGGAAGCGGGACTGGAACGCGCTCGTCTCCTCCTTCTCTTCCGGCTGATCATCTTCTTTGCCCTTGTCGTCGTCGAATACCTTGTGCTTGAAGTAGTTGGCGACGTTGACCTCCTTGGGCTTGGGCGGGGTCTTGGCTGGAGGCTGCTCGCCTCCGAAAAATGACACAAGCGGCTTCTCGTTTGGTCGCCAGCTGTCGCCCTCGGCTCCGCCACGGGGGCCGCCCTTCATCTGGCGCTTGTGGGCGGCAATCATGTCTTCGCCGGGCACAAACTTGACGAGGTGGTCTGCGTCCTGCGTCGAGCTGGCAATAGCAGGGTCCTCAAGCTCAGGACCGTCGTTCATCCACGCGGGCTCGGCGCTGTCGTCGTCGTACCGCGGGCCGCCTGTCCGTCGGGGATCGCCGTTGCGCTGCTGCGGGCGATCTGATCGGTCAGTAATCTGTCGCGAATGTCTGGACTCACCACCACGACGCCAGTCGTCGTCTCTCCTCTGATTGTTGTGCATGCCGTGCTGACTGTGCTGGTGCTGGTGGTGACGGTCGCCGCCCATCCTCTCGCCCCTCTCGCCTCCACCGCGCTTGTCGTCGAACCTGCGGGGCTGAACCGCAAACTTGCCCATCTGGCCGCCGAACCGTCCGCCGTGCTCCGCAATCGCCGGATCAGCAGGGGCACCCTCTGGTTGCCTGCGCAGGCCGATGTTGCGAACGCCTCCACGTCCACCGGCGAGCCTGCCGCCGCCGCCGATACCGCCGCCGAAACCGAATCCTTCACCGAAGCCACTCTGAGCACCGGCCCTCATGCCGCGGGGGCTGATCGCCGCAATGGCAGGGTCGTCGACCATGGGCTTGGGCATCTGCCCGAACCAGCTCTCCAGCGGCACTAATCCCTCCGGCACCTGAGTGCGCTTCGAAAGGCGGAGAAGATCAGCACGCGAGTACGTCACAATCGGCCCGCGGGGCTGGCGGATGGGGGTCGCGAAACTGCCGTTGTTCGGACGTGAGGGTGCAATGGCGGGATCTGGTGGTGCGAGACCCAGGATGGCGTTCATCTCTGAGTCTTCTAAGGGCGTCTGGGCCATGTCAGGTGAGAGAGGGGCGAAGTGGTTGAACTGCTGCGGCGAGGTGCCGAGCGATGCTGGTGAGGCTGCAGCGTTAGCTGCCAATCTAATTAACAGTAACAAGGGGCTAAGATCGCCCGCAAGTCGACTTACCGGGAACCATCGCGCTGGCGCCTTCCCTTCGATGGACGGGCGTGTCGCTACGAGGGGTCTCGGTGGGGAGTGGGTGGGGGTAGTCGGAGTGCTGGAGGAAGACGAGGCGGCGAGGGCTGGCAGAGGCGGGGTTTCTGGTGCTTTGCAAACCTAGCTAACTGTGATGATGGGGGAGTAGAAATAGACAATGATGACGGGGGATAAGATGATGTTGAGGACGCTAAGTGGTATGAGGAAGGTCAGACCTTCCCTTCCACCGACCAGCACACCGAGAGCACCGCCAGCACCTGGTGCGGGCGCCAGATTGTCCACCCTAGCAAGCCTAGCCACCTTAGTACCACCGCCCTATGTGTGCCCCCTACTTAAGTGACCACATGGCCGCTGGCCTAACTACGATTATACTGCTGCGGGCAACTTTGTAATGGCGGGCTGAGCTATTAGACACGATCGAAATCAAGTCCCCATTTGTCGCACCTGCGCGCTTGGGTCAACTGGGTGACGCGGTGACGCCACAGGCCCAGAACGAGGGCGAGGCCATTCTTTTGTGAAGCGCGTGTGTGCCCGTCAGCTCGGCGGCGTACGCGGTTCGTGGCTCGCCCTGCAGACAGACTGCGGCGGCACTTGCGCAGCCGACTCGCTGCCTGACAGTCTGACTAACAGCTACCAGACTCGCCTGACAGGACTGTGTGCTTGCCGAAACAGAGGCTAAGCCCGTTGAACGACTCATGGAATGCAGGAATGCTTGATACATGCAGAAAATGTCAATGCTAGAATGGGATTTCTTCTACAGAGAACAACAGGTATGCTTCTATACTTATCTACAGCCTTCCGCTCCGGACGCTGCGCTCAGAGTTCAGTACTGCTAGTACCTTCCTCCGAGCGGCGGGTGAGGCCACGTCTGAGGCACATCGTTACCGCTACCTACGCGCGACAGGTCCTGGGTGGAAGGGTTGCGCACTGACGTGTAACCACCAGTGTAGGTTGGAGCGGGGCTGACCTCGCGGCCGAGACTACCCGTACTACCGTGCGAGTCGAAGCGGTCCAAGGGCACCAGAGTAGTCGAGTCGCCGTACGAGCTGGTCGAGTGCTGGTGCATGGGCGGCGGCGGGCGCTGGCCGAATGGTCGGGGTGGGTAGGAGCCATCTTGGTGCCATGGCTCCGAGTAAGGAGAATGCGCGGGCGAAGGAGCCATACCCGTAGGCGCTGCCGCGAGTACGAGACCGTCGGTCGACATGTTCTCCTCTGGCAGAACAGAGAGCGAGTCGCCAAACGAGCGATTGTGGCGTAACATCGGGGTGGTGTCCTCGCCACCGAACTCCGACTTGGTGAGCGCCGTGAGGCCGGTCATGTTTGACTTGACAGAGCGAGTGTCCCAGTCCTTGTCGTCGCGCAGAGGGTTGTACTCCAAGTTCTCCTCGCGAACTGCCATAACCTCGACACCGTCGTGCTCGTGCTTGGCCGAGAACCAGGAGTACTCTGCGAGCACCGAGCGGGCGAGCTCCTCCTGGTTCTTGTGAACCATGACGTTGTAGACGCGGTCGCGGCGCAGGGCGGGGTTCAGGAACCTGCGAGTGACCTCGGACGACTTGACACGCTTCTCTGACAGGGCAGCCTGGCGCTGCGCCTCGGCCTCGGACGGCGTGGCAATGTAGTACTTGAAGTTGTACTCGATCGTCCTGTTTAAATAGATCTTGAACGCGAGTAAGATCAGAACAGGCGGGGCACTCGCGATCGCGTCGATCCAGTGGGCGCGAATGAGACCCGTCGTGAGGATCATGAGCAGCTGCATGAAGAGGGTAGCGACCAAAACGCGGTTGGTGTACACTCTCCACATGCGTCCGCCGGACTCTGCCTTTGTGACGTAAACGTAAAGCAGCTGGTACTTGTACTGTCTGTTAGCTAATGGGTCTCCATGGGGCAGCTACTCACAATCAAAAGAGAGAAGAGGAGGACGAACAAGCAGCCGATAGCTACCAGAGGTGCCAAGGGGGCGTAGACGAGACCGACAGTCGCGAGGAAGAGCAGATTGACTCCGACGATGTAGTACTCGAACGCAGGAGGCCTCGTCAAGTCGCGGATGTCACGAGGTGTGTAGCTGAACATGATCCGGCGGAAGGAGACGAGGGCGAGCCTCAGCAGCTGGATGATCTCGAAGAAGACCAGGAAACCACGTAGGGGAAGCCAGGTAAGCCAGTACGTGCTCTGCTGAATGTAGGTACCCTGGACGTCCTTCGGAAGGTCTTTGAACATTCCGAAAATATCGGCGGCCGACTTGCCTTGCCCGACGTCCTTGACAATGTTTCCCACGAGGTTGACAATAACACCGAGGATCGTGAAGAGGATTAGATACCACATGACCATGAAGAAGTAGTATCGGGCAAAGGTGGCGCGGTCCAGGCGGCTGCGAGTCTGTGCACCCTGGTACTTGCAGACGCGACGCAGAATGTAGGGCAGGATAAACGCAAGGATGGCGAGAATCGAGGGAGCAAGCAGACCAGAAATGATAGTGAAGGTCCAGTTCGAGAAATCGGAGGCATCACGCCAGCTTCGGAGGAATCCCACCCATTCGGCCCAAAGCGACAGGTTGCCGAGGACAGTGATGAGCAGCACGGGGATCGTGTTCGCCAAACAGATGAGACCGATGAACACCCAGCCGAGATTACGCGCAGTGACGAGGTCAGGTCCGTCTTTCGTCAGGTTTTTCCAGATGATGTCGCGGGGTTCCGGTGCGAGCTGGAGATGAGCTCCGCCCATATCCTTCCTCTTGCCCGCATAGAGGCGGGCAATGCGGTGGGCCTCGGCGACCGTCTTGAACGTCACGAAGCCATAGGTCTCGCCCTCGATACGCTCCTCAATCTGGTTGGAAGATTTGAAGGGCATCTTACGGGCCTTGCGTTCGCGCCGCAGCAGGGAATCGATGTACTGGCGCTTTGCGTCGACCTTGTCGCGGAGGAACTTGATCTCGTTGGCCAGGTAGTCGATCTTGTCGACTTTCTCACCACCAAAGCAAGCCCAGCCGCCCTTTCGGAGCAGCGGGCGATGGGCGGCCATCTTACCATGCTTCAGGTACTTCACAAGAGTCTTTTCGAGGTCTTTTACAGCCTTATTGTGATCCTCTACCAGTTGTGGGAAGTCCCCGAGCCGGCGGCCGATGGTTGCGCAGTCGATTTCATTCGTGATCTTGATGCCGTCGACCTTGAGGCGGCTCATCAGGTGCACAAGACCCTCGTCTGAGCGGTACTCTCTCGGCACTCGCGTGAGCATGATCGTGCGCGACGACAGCTTATGCTGGTACGATCTTGACCGGAACCAGTTGTAGCGCAGCTTGTCCATAACCTTCCAGTTATGCCAGACGAAGAATATGACGACGAACGTCAGCAGATAGTTCACCGCGACGGCCGGCCACGCCCATGCGTCGGTTACGTTTTCTATCGTGATAGCAGATAGCTGGTCTTGTCGGTTATCCTTCTGAACATGCTTTAGATTGTACACTCCGTACACGATGGCGAGGGAGACACCAAGCAACGTAGCGCCGCAGAAGATGTAGACTAGCATGCGAACCATGCGGAGGAAGGCGACTGCGTCCAGCCCGCAGGTCTGCAGCATCTGCGTTTCGGTGTAGGTCACAACGGGCCTGATCCAGGAGAGGAAACCTCGTCCCAGCTCTGGCGGCGGCGGCTCATAGTCGTCGTCGTTCGGGTCGGGTGATACAGCGTACTTGACTTTCGGCGCATAGATCTTGTTCTGCCTTGGTCGGAAAAAGCAGAACAGAACGAGGATTAAGAGCTGCGGTGTGTCAGCGTGGAGGCAGCCTTGGCTCGTGTCGCCCGACTCACCGAGATGCCGCCGTTAATCGCGAACTGGGTGAGAACGGCTTTCGCGTTGACCTTTCGCGCCTCTGCGTAACCCTGCTGAATCGTGTTGAAGATATCAGAAGCATCTGGCGGGCCACCCTGGGCAGGGGAGACGGGGGTCGTCATGTCGCGACCGGTAGTGAGACCTGCTCAACTACTTGGTTGGTGGGGAAGTGTGAGTCGTTGAAAGTAACGTGTGTGGTGTCGTGTGCGGACGTGTGGTGTTGGAGACAGCGCGTAAGGGGCGTCGTGTTGAGCTTAGTCGTCCCCGGCGTCACCCAACAAATCTTCTTTTGCGTAAGATCGTAAGAGGAGGTGGTAGTCGAAAGAGGGTGGCTGTCGTGAGGGCGGGGCGTGCCACGGCCAAGCCTCTACCTGCACAATCGGTGAATGCACGAAACGCTAGAGTGCTTTTGGGGAAGTGCGTGCGTCAAATGGGGCTACCGCGATTGTGCGTGGGTACCGTGGTACAAGGCTCGAGCCTTTGTCGGTGTCGTTGTCGATACGACGGCGGTGCGGCGTGGGCGCAGTGGTATTGTAGATTTCGGAGAGAGAGAAGAATTGAAAAGCGAAACACGGCGCTCACAAACAGACACGGCCAGCGGTCGTATGAGTCACGAGGAGCGGGGTAGGACTTGACGTAGCGGGCTCAGCAGGCGGTGTCGAGAGGGTAGTGTCGAGGGAGGCCCCTGGCCGAATGGAGTAGAGGAGACCTGTGCATCGCCTCTGACCCTCTTATCGCAATTGCGATGCGTAGCATGCAGTTCAGGCGGTATGATATCGGCCAACTCCAATACGGCTTGCAAGCCTGCAAGTCCTTTGTTCCTATTCTCGCGTGGGCGACCCTAACCCAGGAGTCCAGGCGTTCTGAAATCGTGCGTCAAGCGTGCTCATGTACCTTGGCAGTCTCTGTCGAGCGTGCGAGCGCGAGTTCTGGAGCACTGGCATCCTACATCTTCCCCTGAAGCATTCCTTCAGGATGGGGATGCAGGGGTTGCCACTAGCCATAGAATTTCATCCTCCTGGGTATCCAGTGCAGCTTGACACTCCCGCAGACCCCCCCTTCCCCCCATATTCCAGAAGTATCCGCACTAGACATCCGCCGGGCTGTGCTGGTGCTGCCGTGAATAGAGTTTGAACGCGTTTGCAAAGTCTGCGCGCCAAGCTGCTCCCGCGCGTAGACCTGCCGGAACTGCCGGCCCTCCGAACAAAGGCTGCATGTGGAGGCACCGCAGCGAGGGGCGCGGTTCCTGCGTTCCTCGATGTGCCCTCGTCGCCAAGCTTGTGCTTTTTCTGGGTCACTGCGGCGTACGCGGCGCACGCCCACGCATGGGTTCTTGACGCGTGCGTTTGGGGGCAGCGCCCTCTTCTTCTAGTGTGCGTTGCTTCTTCTCTTCTCATACCTTCGCAGACGTGCACATGACTAATATGGCTGCACATCACGCACAATGGCGCACGCCACCGCCCTGCACGCATTTCTTAAGCTCTTCTGCAATTCTGCCTGCTCAAGCTTACAGCGGTTTCATCCGCCAACTTGGCCTTACCGTTCGTCAGCAGGCCCCCGTGGGAAGTTGGATCGCGTGGGAAACCCTGGATTTCTGCTCTCTCCGGCCGAGGTCAGGGTGTTGCCAGCGTGAACAACGAGCGATGATCTCAGACGTTGGTCTTGCTTCATCACCGCTCACCGCCTCGCGGCCAAGGCCACGACAATGAACAGCACCGGACGCCGAGAAGGCGAGCACCTTCGATGATTCACGATCAGCGATCCCCCACGTCACGGCCAGGGACCATTGTTGCTGTGACGTGGCAACAGCTGGCTGCGGGAAGACAGGATCAAGCTTCTCCTTCACCTGCATGATCGAGCGGGTGAAGTATAACAGCGTCATGGTGAGCGCTCACAGCACCACTGTCAGCTATCTCTCCTCACGCAGTTGTCACGATCGCAGCTCAATCAGCCCGAGGCCAGCACAGCCAAGTGTAGACAACGCGAGGCAGCTTTCGCTCGACGTGTCGCGTCCGACACACCTTTTGCGCTGCGCGTTGAATTCTGAGCCTCGATCACTAAGCTTATTCCTTCCATCCTTTGGACAGCACAGGTCTGGTCGAAGCTTTCTCACCACAAAGTGACGCAACAGCACCACGGCGCAGGAGGACTGCTCGACCTCCTGACGTAATCACTCTTGCTGCTGCGCTCCAAAGGGCCTCGGAAGTCTGGGCCCTGGAGCACACCCGATCTTCGGATCTTCGTCTGCGATCGCAGTGCTGAGCGGGCGCGCGGAGCCGCTGCGCCCTCTGTGCTTCGAGGAAGACTATGTCGACAAGAGCGCACGTGACCACACCTTCGAATCTGTCTCCTCGAATGCAGGTCGTCCGGCCAACTTAACGTCGCTCTGAACGCATGCCGGACGCGAGCTGAGGAGAGAGGGACATCAGCTCTCGCACTGGTGACGGAACCTCGTTGCTGGCCCCAGCCCAAGCAGTCCTTCGGCGCACTCCGCTAACCTAACCACCTAACCATGGAGACGCATCACTGTCATGAGAATACAACGGGATTAGATACCCCATTCCTAATCCTAAATAAAGCTCGTCTACCAATTCCGAGATATTTGGTATCGACAAGTCCTGTACTAAAGACAGATATCCTACAGACGCACTAATCCCTGCGCTTCTCAAACAGTGCCGGGTTGTCCACACTAGACAATCTGCCCAAGCTGCTCCGGGACCCGTGCTGGCTCCAGCTCACGTCCTTTGCGCGGCCGGCGCCGAGCGCCTCGGGGTTGTCGCGGAAGCAGCACCACTTGGCTGCCGAGAATTGGAACGGGAGGCCGAGGATGAGCCAGATCTGGTGTCAACTAGGTCTTTCCACTGTCTCCGCTACTCTGTGCTCGTCTCCGTCCTTGGTGGAGTGAGACTTCCCCATGGCAATCTCGCAGACCTCCGAGGTAGAAATGGCCACGTCCGAGGCTGGTCATTCGTCGTCCTCACCGGCTAGACTGTTCCACCGCTCCGTCCCTCGACCGCACGCCGCTCCCCTCGCCCCACAGACTCACAGTGCCGGCAAGAGTGAGCCACACGGCATTCCCGTACGTGCCGACGTACTCGCCGCCGGTAAAATCGCGCATCATGTTGCGCACGAAGATGGCTGTGGCGATATTGTGGCCCCAGGCAATGAGCGAGGCGGGGATCGCGAGGATGTAGAAGACTATGGCGGGCTGGGGGTGAGCTTCGCCATCGAGTATCGGCCAGCTGGTGTTGCTGGCATTGGAGTATTGGGCAACTGATGTGCGCCGCAGGTGCCGCAGGTGCCGCAGGTGTGAGAAAAAGCAGATAGGTGGGAGGAATGCGATGGGGGACTTACGATACGGAACACGCGCATGTTGGTAAGCCACCTCGTCGTCCACAGGCTCGAGCTGAGTCCCACAAACACGAGCACGACGACGTCAGAGATGAGCCCGCGCGAGAGCTTGAGCAGCTTGAACTGTACGCGGGAAGGGAAGACGTGCCCGCCGAGACGGGCCGTGTCGAGCGTCCACCCCAGCCCGCGCGAGGTGCACATGTATGGAAAGCTGGTGTCAGCTCTTACAAAGGTAACATCCGAGCTGCGACCACGTTGCGAGGCGGGCGGCCCCAACGGATCGGCGAAGCTGACTAGTCGGTCAGATGTGGCTTCGCCTCCAACAGGAATGGGCGAGGCAGGAAAAGGTTGAGTGAGACGACGACTAACCCCCGATGCGCCCACCAGCAAGCTCCGAAGAGACCGAAATCGACGACCTTGTCGCCATCCGCGCTACGAACGTTGGCGAAACACATCGTCTTCTTGATCGGTGCGGAGAGCACGGAGATGAAGAAGAACGTGCACCCGATGACTGGAGTTAGCTACCACTCTGGTGGGGAAGCTCACGAGCCACGCCGGAGGCTATGAGGGCTGACATGGGTCGGCGGCCCATGGTTATGGAGGGACGGCGGGCCATTGTGACTTGGTGAGTAAATGGCTAGGTGAGGAGAGGGTAAGAGAAGAGGATAAGACGGTCTCCGTGAACTGATGACGAGGCTATATCGGCTGCCTGTCGTGAGAAGAACGGGTGCGCGGCGGCCGCGAAGCCGATGACAGCGTCATGGATGAGTGGAAGCGAGGACTGGCGCTGTGCGTAGCGAGCGCGCGTCAGAGTGGGGTCAGCGAGTACCATGAACGGCCCCGCGCGCCATAGTAATGATCTTGGGGCTCTTAGAGAGTCAGCATACGTTTCAGCTTGTGGATAGACGGCGCCGCGCTTGGAGAGCACAAAGCTGCGGTTTCATACGGCTCTCCAGATCGCTGACTACATTGACGACGATGACCTACGCTCGCCCGACCATTTAAACACCAACGCCCTAACTAGTGTTTGAGGCGTTCGCCGATGGAAGATTGGACAGTATCTCAGCAGTACGTCAGTCCTCGTCAGTGCTTCATGGCTCAAGAAGCGTTTTGCGCTCTGAGAATTCTGCGTTCGGCCATAGACATGTCGTCGTACCCACCGCCCTGCGAGGTTTGCGATGGAGATCGGCCTCCCGGCCAACGAGCACATCGATGCGCCCTTCTTGTTTGACTGGGAGAATGACGGACGCTGACCCAGAGCGAGACCAAACGTTCTCAACTGATCAGCCATTCCTCGTCATGCAAGAAAATGTACCACGGTATATCCATCAGGCAGCAGCAACACTCTTGTGCAAGAAGCTGAATCCGAGGTCTCGGCATGGGGATCGGACTGGGGCTACTCCGAATATCTCGTCCGCTTGCCTCGTCTCTTCGTCTGACCGGCGACCAAGCGACACCGGCGGACTTGGCATTCGAAAAGGTAGACGAAGAGACGAGGCAAGCGGACGAGATATTCGGAGCAGCCCCAGTCCGAACACAGCTCCGAGCCAGACGGACTAACGAGCCAACAGCATCCCACCGTCGGCGTGGTCAGACATCCAGATGGCGGTGGCGCCACGACGCCTCCTGCCCTCCAGTCAACCCTTTACCCTCCCTTCCCTGCCTAGTGTCTGTCACCAATGAAGACGAGCGACCCCGCGACAACCCCGCATCGTGAACCAATGTGAGCCGCACGAGGTACATGAGGACGCCACACTCTGCCCCAATGGTTGATGACGTCTGAGCGGGTTGGAGCTCGAACTCGCCCTCGTCGACGAGCGGGGAAGAGGGGCGCTGTGTCGTCCCGGGTTGGGCTCAGGACGAATTGCTCAGCGAGGACCTTTGCAACACGCTCTCGGCCTCCTGGTCTCATTGGACCTCACCCCCTCCGCCTCGATACGCCGTGAACAGCCATGGCTAGCTCGACAACAACCTTGCGACTGCGTCGTCTGCTGCACATCTAGCACCGTATCGTAGGTAGCGCCTACTGTACCCATACGTATGTGCCTATACACCCAGCGCGTAGTTGAGAGAGCAAGCGAGCAGCGCTTACTCCCAGTTGTTGTAAGCGCAGTTTGCCCAACTGGTGCGCAGTCGGTTTGCCTTATCTTGGCGGAGCTGGTGTCTTATCGCGCCGTTTCCCCCGATACGGAGGTGCTGGCGTGCCGAGGTTACTGCGACGTTTTGCCGTCCCCCTCTTTCCCCTTTCTTCCATGCCGTGGCCGTGCCGCGCCTGCCGGTGACCAAACGCAACGCTCAGTCGAGCCTGTTGTACGCCAGGCAAAGTGTCCGTCAGGTCCAACAGCCAAGGCATGCCGCGTCCCATCCCACAGCAGTATCTACTGTAATTGTCCGATTCCGCGGCCCATCAGGATGTTGGCGCCTTGCCGTCGTCCTGCCGTCGTCTTGCCGTTCATCTGCTTCTAGCGCTTCTACGTCCGAGCGCGGAAGAGCGGGGGAAAACAGCAGGCGAACACGCCCCTCCTCTGCAATCCCAACCGGCGTAACGCAAGACATCACCTGCTTCCCCATCTCCCACAGCCGAGCTCCACGTGACCCAGAGGCTCGCCTTGATGCTATTTTCGCCCCCTCCGTTATCCGGGTGGCAGCACTGGGCAGCACCGGGCACGGCTCGTTACGACACCTGTCAATTCACAACCTCGCATTCATGCGCTCATTCCGGAGTCAGTGTACAGTGGGAGGAGGTTCGGGACCGTTAGGCGGAAGCTGGCTACTTTCCGCTTACTCCACCTACCGGTGCCGACGTCACTGATGCTTGCTCGATACTTGCTGCGAAGAATGATCGCAATGTTAGCCGCTGATGTCAATGTATCAGTTGCAAAGAAGGCGATCGCGGCTCGCGGCCCGCGCCTCGCGGCTCACACTTCGGTCTGTTGGAAAGTTCTACTTGCATACAATGTAATAAGACTACTACTCTCGTGCAGTTTGATACTTTTAACTGATCACACGACACTAAGTTTAAGATGGGGCTATGATTTATGTTGGATTGTGAGAGTTGAGATGGGGAAGGAATGATGGTGGGTAGAACTAATAACAACTACTACTCTTTACTACTCTTTTTGTGTGTCCCAAGAAAAGAAACGAGACGAACCGCAAGAGCGCTCGAGGGCGACTCTTAGACACTGTTGTCCGCGCACGACCAAGGAGAGGTGCGGTTCGGGTCGTCGATGATGGTGACAATGGCGGCGTACGTGCCCGCACCGGTGATGTAGAGACCGATGAGGAAGAGAAGAATGTTCCACGCGAAGCGGATCTTGACCCACATCGTGCGGTCCATGGGCGACTCGTAGCGCCACTTGTCGTTCCACCACATGAGAGTGTAGGGGATGATAGTGACCGAGGGGCCGATGAGGGCACCGACGAGCGAGATGAGGTTGCCGAAGATGGGAATGGCCGAGGCAATGATGTACTCGATGATGACGGCGCCGGCACAGCACGAGAGCCAGGTGATCCAGTGCACCTTGCCGCCGTCGGTGAGGTGCTTGGAACCCTTGAGGATGCGCACGAAGAAGAACTTGGCAGCCAGGTGCGAGTAGATGCAGAGCGTGACGAGGAGCGCGGGGATGGAGATACCATAGCAGACGCGCTTCATCGTGCCACCGGCCGAGCCGAGGGCGGGCGTGGAGACGAACTGGCCGCAGTAGTAGTAGACGACAATGCCGATGGTCGAGTAGACGGCCCACAGGAAGATCATGGAGGCGCACATGGTCGACTTGTAGACACGGGGGTCGCGCATCTCAGAGACAATACCGAAGTACGTTGGGGTGGCGGCGTAGGCGAAGAGGATCGAGTTGACGGCAGACATGGCCTGGGCGAAGGTGGCGGCGTTGGTGATCTTGAGGTCCTTGGGCCAGGGGCCGGTCACGTAGCCGTCCTCGATGGCAGCGGCAGGACGGTCCTGGACACCGACGGCGATGGTAAGGGTGAGAATGGCGGCCATGATGGAGACGAGTCCAACCCATCCGAGCCACGAGATCTTGCCGAGCGTGCGGACCGAGCACAGGAGGAAACCGCAGACGGCGGCGATGGCGACAAAGGCAGCGGTACAGATACGGTGCTCGGCGGCGACGGCGTTGAGCGCAGTCGAGACACCGACGATGCCAGAAGCCGAGACGAAGATCATGAAAAGAACGAAAGCAATGGAGAAGTACCACTCGCCGATGCTGCATGGGTCAGCGCACGCTCACGCACGGATGGTGGTGATGGGCGGGTGGCTGATGGCGACCGTCGGTGGCGCCGATCAGCACATCACGAGGCACACTCTCTCATCGCCACTTGGCGATCAAAATGACGACAGCCAAGTCGGGCGATAGAGGGAGGTTGGAGCATCGGAGGAGGTGGGGCACTCACAAGCCACCGACAATTCGGCCAGCGTCAGAGACGTTGTAGGTCTCAGGGTGGTTCATCTTGAAGTCACCAATCTGGCAGGCGCAGTCTGTATCGTCAGCCAATGAGCCGAAAAAAGAGGCGCAGAACGCCCCCCTTCCCCGTTGAAGCAAAAAGCTTCAAGAGCGTAAGCCACTCACACATAACAATCACAGCAAGAACTAGGAGGAGGATGACACCGGGGACCATGCCGACCTCCATGAAGACGAAAGGAATGGAAAGCACACCGAGACCAATGTTGGCCTTGGTCATGAGCACGTAGGCACCTCCTCGGCCGACCTGTTTCTGTCAGCGCCTGGATCACTTTTGCGCGATCGCGGTCGCTGCGACGCCCGTAGCAGAGCGTCACACGACTCGAGTACTCACGGCACGGTAGTTGGGGCCGTTCTCCATGTCACCGAAGACGGCGTCGTGGACATGCTGCTCCTGGCCGGCGGGGGCGATCTCGACCGTGTACTCGTTAGTCTTGCCGCGGTAGTGGGTCGGTCTTGACGCGCCGGCCTCGACGTCCTTCTCGCTGTGGAAGCCGCCCTTCTCCGACTCGACGGGGTGGATCTTCTCGTCGTAGACGCCGGTCGGTGACATCTCCTCTCCGTAGGGAGCACCGTTCAGGTGCTGATCATTGTAGGCCATGCTGGGCGGGGAGGGGGGGAAGGGGTGAGCTACTGGGCGGAGGGGTAGCTGTTCAAGCTGAGGTAGGCGTTAGAAAGAGAGAGGAGGAAAGCAAGATGAGGGGGTCCCACAGCGGAACCCCAGCCAGGCCTCTAAGTAGTGATCGTTAGCGTCGAGGAGGGACAGGAGCAGGCGTCGGTTCATCGGTCGGTCGGGAATCGAGGGAGGAGGTGCGGCTGGGGCCTGATCGCGCATCGCATCCGGGGCAAGGGGGCTGGAGCCTCTGGTTTGATGCAGTGGACTAGCAACACCCACTCTGAGAGTTGAGCAATTGCCGCGCCCTCTGGGTGTGGTCGAGGGGGTGGAATACGGTATTGGTCGACGGCGCCTTCGGCTCAGGGCGGGACCCCTCACGTGCCCCTTAATGTCTTTGGAGGGGCAGCCCCGCGCATCGAGGGGCGTAGAAAGGGCAGGAAAGGCGCACCCCCTGCGACCAAGGAAGACAGGGATCCACCCAGTGGCCAGTCAGATTTCAGCTTAGCGCTGACTACAGCCTCGCTTTTAGATCCCGCAGCCCTCACGCCTTGGCCCATATGCCCTGCGCCTGCGCTCGGCACGGCACACTTCCTGGACATCTGCCCAAACCTTGCCCTAAGTCCCCGGTCGGACGACCTGCGACCTGCGCCAGCCAACGACACAACGGCAACGGACGGCAACCATCGTGTACCTGACAGACCTGGCAGACAACATCTTCCTTGGCCCCGCGCGTCGTATGCCGTCCTGCAAGTGGTCGTCGGTACCAGCTGCCAAAGGAGTGTGAGGGAAACGGGGCCCGGCAGATCTCTACCGCTCTCTGGGGGATGAAGGGGGCAGCCATTCTATTCGTTACGACATGACTGGCTGCCAATCAACTACCACGCCGACTTTCCATCGGCGGACTAACTCGACTCCCAGGAGATGGGCTCTTTGGGGCTGCTCGTCTGACGGACAAAAAGGGAAAGGCGTCGCAGGCGTTGTCAACAGGTGGGGGAGGACGCATGCATAGATCCTACCTATCTCGCTATCAGCGCCTGCCGCTGTTCGGTCCAGTCGCAAGCTCGCAAGCTCGCAAGCAGCCGCGCAAGCCGCGCAAGACCAGGTACGGTAATCGCGTACGTGCAGCATTCCATCGTACCCGCCGACTACGGCCTGGCGATGCATTCTCAAGAAACCTGTACGCCTGTAGGTCTGGGCACAGGGGCAAGGCAAGGGGCAGAAGCAGAGAGTGCCGAGCGCTTACTTGAGCGATTATCTGGCTGACTGGCAGACCCAGGGTTGCTTGACGCGGGACCACTTTTTTTCGAACAGGGACGATCCGCGATCTGGCGCTTTATCCACGGCAATCTGCCTGGGAAAGCACAGTCTTGCCGCTGTTTTGGGTCTCGCTCGCTTACATAACTCTCTTTGCCTCGCTGCCTGGTTGAGCCCTGTCGCGTTCCTTCCCCTTTTCGGCGTGCGGAGCACAACTCCGCAGATGACCTCTGCCGCCTCTCATTGGCAGCGCGGCGCTTAAGGGATCCTGCCCTCGCCCCGGCCGGCCCCGCACCCCACTCACATTCCCTCGGAACATGCCAGGTGCCCAAGGTGCCCAGCGGGGTGGGCGGGGCACAGCGCTTGTCTCCCGCGTACTGAGCGCTGAGGCTGTGAGACTGCGCCGCATACGTCTGCATCTTCCTCGGATCTTGCAAAGCTTAGTTTTCGGTCGCTCGCGTATCGTCTCGCCCGACAGGCTCTCCCCAGCATCCCCGGCATCCCCGGCATCCCCGGTCTCCCCACGTCTGCATCCCCACAAAGCCTTATGGAGAAAAGCCTGGAGAAAGTCTGGAGTTGGTCTGGAGACGTGGAGACTTCGCCTGAGATACTCTGGAGAAAGACCTGGAGCTCCTTGACGTGATCCGCTCGTCCGAGGCGGAGGGCGTAGAGGGCGAAAGCAGAAGATCAGGGCGTAACGCCAACATTTGGAGTGATCTGCGTATGAACCAGGCCGTAGTGCGAGGCCAGAGAGCGATCGTTGGCGAGATTCCAGCGGGCCTCACGATGGGTCCAGGCTGGGGCTCGAGATCTCGTGCGGTCCAGGCTCCAGACCTCGCTCATGCGTAACCCGAAGACCATACGCTTACAGCTTGTAACGCCGACTAGTGTGCATAAACTTAGCGCATAGTGTGTCCGCATCGGACAACCTGTAGCTAAAATCGATATCCCACCCCTATTAGCCCGGTTTAGCGGACCATCATACTACACGAGCTATGAGCGTGGTAGTCTCCGCCGTTCCTGCCTTCTTCCCTCTGTTCCTCACTCGGAACGAGCCAGCAGAGGCAGCACTGTGCTACTGGACACCGTACTGAGCGGCGACTGACTCAAACGACGGAGCTGGATTCGAAAACACGCCGGTAATCGGCGGAGGTCACTCAACGCGCGCTGGTGCATCTCCGCAGAGCCGCTGGAGTTGGGGTGTCCAAAGTACTTGGCATGCTGCGCGCTGCGGCGTATACGACGAGGCACCCCAGGTCATCGCCGAGGCTCGCCAACTTTCTCTTCGGTCGTTCTGATGTAGAGGTCGTGCTCGCCGACGTCGCAGTCGCTAGCTTCGGCCATCGCATCAGCGCAGTCCGCTGGACCGAGCTCAGTGCGTCGTCTCGAGTCGTGGACTGAGCTCGGTGCATCGTCTGGCCCCACTCTCGCAAGGCTGGTGACGAGCCAAACTGAGCTCGGTGCGGCGTCTCCGTCGCTCTAACACCATGAAACTGAGAGCTCGAGCTCAGCATGCGTCGCTCTGCCACACTGCGGCCATGGTAGCGCATGGACTGTGGCAGGCTTCGGGGCTACGGATCGGCATCGTCGGCAAGATATCGCTCGGAGTGCACGAGCATCGCACGAGCACAAGCACGAGCTCCGAGGTAGCGGCAGCATGCCTCGCTGATTCAGCGAATGTGAGCCTGGCACCAGCTACACGCCCAGCTGGCGCTCCGTTCCTCCTGGGTCCTCCTGCCGTTCCTCCTCTCCTCCGACTTTGCGCCACGCGTCCTGCTCTGGGGAGTCCGAGAGTAAGGTGAAACGCGCCTCGAGCGCCTCGCCCGCCTCTTCACCGCCAAAGCGCCGTACGCCATGAGCAGCCAGCCCTCGAGACGGCGGGTTTCGCCGCGTTCCCCCTGTGCAAGGGGGGGCTCGTGCTGACTCTATTTTTGTCGTTGGTCGGGATTTCTTGGCCTGCCACCGCACCGCCGGCACCGCCCCTTTTCGTTGTCTTTCCTACTCAAGTTGCGATTCGTCTCAGCGCTTGCATCGTGAGCTGACGTAGACAAGATAGGTGCGAGTCCGCGGAGACGTGTAGATAACGCGATAGTACTCGG
The DNA here is from genome assembly GCA_039545355.1 of Trichosporon coremiiforme. Classification (NCBI taxonomy): domain Eukaryota; kingdom Fungi; phylum Basidiomycota; class Tremellomycetes; order Trichosporonales; family Trichosporonaceae; genus Trichosporon; species Trichosporon coremiiforme. Next base: position 1,019,492 of record BCJJ01000002.1, on the reverse strand, counting down.
CGATCTCCTCGATCTCTTCCCCCACCTTCACCCAGATCTGGAGGGAAGGGTTGGCGGTGACTTTTTTGGATTGCCCGCAGATCGGTACCGAGCACAGGTAAGGTGAGACACTAGCATGACTTTCCGGGTCTACCGGTTACTTGGGTGACGTCAGCCCTCCAGTTGGCGGCTGGCGGCGGTAACCGACATACGTACATCCACTCCGCCTCACGTGAGGGGTGAACAGACACGTGGTGTGATCTGCACAAACAACTTGGGAGGACCTGAAGGAGGATTCGGAGCTGCAGCTGGTGCCTTCTTTCTCCTTCTGGATGACAGAAGAAAGAGAAGGGGTTATGCTTGCCTCGCTACCATGGAGCGGGTGCGCTTCCACTACTCCAGAACGAGGTACGAAAGCTCGTTTGCTCGCTTCGGGATAAGCGAGCTTTCGGGGTACGCCACTAGTCCGTAGATTCGGACTCCAGTCCGCTGCGCTCTGCGCCAAGCCGAACGACCGGCGCCGTGGCGTTGCGTAAGTTACAGCGTGAGACTAAACCGCGGCTCTTGCTCAGAGCGGTGCTCAGCTGGAGTTTCGCTACTGGCTGAGCTCCTTGGGCAGCCGATACCCGCCCGATGCCACCCCCCCCCCCCCCCCCCCCCCCGGGTGGCATAGCCCTTCTCCGACAGCCGGACAGCGTATCGTGCACCATATCATCACGGCGTTGCACGTGTCGCAATGGAAATGCAGAACTCAATGCGCGCTGCACAGGGTATTATGGCTGAAGAGGCGCTGTGGCGCAACCTCTAACAGAGAGGGGGAGTCTCATCCGCTCACAAATCCGGGGATGTGCTCTAGTACGGGTAGGCCGGATATCTCGTCCGCGCGTCCGCTTGCTATCTCCAAAGGCACTATCACCCGTTGTTGGGTTCGGCTGGGCCGTGTTGAGGGTGGGGGCTGCGTTCCACCGTGCTCCTTAGCAAGCTTAGCACGCAATTGTCGGCACCGCACGCTCGCGTGCCCGGCCAGCCGTAAATGAGGGTGGCGTCTGTTTCAGGCGCTCAACAGCCGTTCATCTGTCAGATCGCTGGCTCAAAAAATCGACTGGGGATACGATGGATTCTTCGTCCTCCTGCAAGCTCTCGTCACTTCCTATTGTCCCACTCTCGTCCTTGGATAACCCTACCCAGCTTGACTGGGGCTGTGACATCCTGGTGCCGCCGCTCGCACCGCTGCGTCCCCGGGCGTCTCCTCCCGCCCTCAGTCCAGATCAGCAGGCGAGATGGCCGAGCGGTCTAAGGCGCTGTGTTAAGGTGTATCCTGTCTCCGAGTGTTCGGAGTCAGAGCTCCTCCGCAGTCTTCGGACGTGGGTTCGAATCCCACTCTCGTCAAGCGAGTATTCGGTTACTCCCTTACGCCAAGCTTTTGCTGCTCGTGCCGGTCGCTCGTGCCGGTCGCTCGTGCCGGTTGGGGGTGAGGGTGGGGCGAGGAGGGTGGTGATATGCAACTGGCGTGCGCTGGTTAGCACTGAGGATGGATGGTCCTGAGCGGAGGCAGCAATGTCCGTGCTCTAAAGTGTCCGCGCTATCTCTCCACAGCCTCCCGCGTTCAACACTCCTGCAACACTTTTGGGTAGCTTATGGTCAGAGACCTAAGAGAGCTGTCGTGGCGGTCGGTCTGAGGAATCCTATGCGCTTGACCATAACTCGGTTCCCGCGCTCCCGCGCTCCCTCGCGACCTGCTCGTGGCACTCGCTGTGCGACTGAGAATGTCCAGAGAGTTGTCAGGTATGTCAGCGAGCATGCAGTGGCCTTCACTCAAGTCCTTCTTCCCTTCCCTCGGGGTTGCTCTCATCAGCATTACTCTTCGTGAGTGCGCTATCTAGCTCTGGTCTGATTGCCAGTTCTTCTTCCATCTCCGCGCACCCGCCATGTCCCTCTCCTGCTGTTAACTCCATCAAGCCCTACAAGCCCCAGCGCATAGAGCACGTGGCCAAGTTCTGCGACTTCCTATCCCGGGCGACTCTGAACGACACTCCCGCATCCACGGGCCCACCGGCAGATCTGGCGACGACCGACTACGTCGTTCATCTGTGCGGCAGCTGAACTACGGCCCACTTGAGAGTAAACGGTACTTTGCACATACGCCTAGTGGATACAAGGAGGTCGGGGAGCGGTCCTTATCAATGCCATTTCAAGAAGCTGAACACGTAAGTTACCTCGTTGATTCAGATGAAGGCGAGCGAGGAAGGGAGAGTGAAGGCATGGAAGGGATAGGAAAGCAGAATGATGATCCGCAGGTACAAGAACTACCGCTGCCAGAGACACGACCGCTTCTTCGAGATCAATGTGTACCAGAAGGTTCCGAGGCGCACTGACTGCCTCTGCGTGCGATATCGATCTGTACGCGAGCAGCGCGTCCAAGTAGTCTGTCTCCGAATAGCCTGTTTGCAGGCCCTGGTGGAATACGAAAGAGAAGTGTCTGTAGTGAGCTCCCACGGTGACTTTGTTTGACATAGCTCTAGCGCATGCACTCGTGCCAGTAAGGGTGGCATTTGAGTGCCGTTTGGACGTCAGCGGCGCCGAGAGATGCGCAGTCAGCATGATGGTCAGGTGGCTGGAATCTTGGCGGCGTCTTGAAGGCCACGGCGGGAACACACGGGCCGTAGTCTCGACCTCGTCCGTACCAGATCGCTGGTTCTTGCGGCTGATGCGGTCCCTTTTCTGTTGTAGACTTCCTCTTCTGAAGTGGACGCATAGTTCGTTCGTGAATGAATGCAAGATGAAGACGATCTCTGCAATTTCAGCTCCAAGTTGTGGTGATCTACCTCCGCCCTGCTTGGCTCACTAAGGCGATCTTTAGCCTGCCCGGCTGGCTCGGTATGCCATGTGCAGACGGAGCCGGGCTGCAGTCGCTGGCTGCGCAGGACGGACGTTTGCGGGATCAAAAGCTGCAAATCCGCAAGGCGGATTGCGATCGGTACCCGGCGCGCGGCCTGCGGCATCCATCCACGGTGTGCGGTGGGTCGCGGGAAGTTGCCACCTAAGTTTAGACCCAAGGCTGGGCTAAGATTTCAACGAGCTTTAGGTCTAGTTAACACATCTCTCTCACTCTCACGCTCTTTCATCCTTTCACTCTCTACATCTCTTGCACACCTTTGCCACCTTCGTGCACCCCGTCCACATCTTTGACTCCGACCCCGACTCCGCCAAGGAAACCCCGACGAAAACAAACACCATGGACGACAAGTCGCAGCCTCCCCAGTACGGCCAGCCCGCGTATGGCCAACCCGCGTACGGCCAGCCCGGCTACGGCCAGCCGCCCCAGCAGTACGGCCAACCTCCCTATGGCCAGCCTGGCTATGGCCAGCAGCCCTACGGCCAAGCTCCCCAGCAGCCGTACCAGTACAACCCGCAGCAGCCCTACCAGGCCGCCCCGGTGCAGCAGTACCCTCCTCAGCCGAGCTACGGTCAGCCCCCGCAGCAGCAGTACCAGCAGCCTCCTTCGCAACAGTACCAGCAGCAGCCGACCATCATGCCCGACCCCGAGGAGGAGAAGAATCGCAAGGACCACAAGAAGAGCGGCAAGGCTAAGGAGATCTTCTCAAAGGTGAGTCTAGGCTGCCCTTCCACTACCCCCTTCCTTTCGCTCGTAACACTCATGAACTTATGAGCGTGAGCGCTTCATCTTTCCGCGCCCTTACGACCTTGTGATGTCACAGAGTCGTCAGAGATTCCAGAACGAGGGTCGCAGCCGCAGCGCCCCACCACCGTCGAGCTGAATATGTCCGCGAGAACTAGAGCTAACACCAGATCGGCGACGGCATCATCCGCGGTTTCGGCTGGGGTCTCGGTATGCGTTTCGCCAACGAGCTCGTAAACGCGTGCTGCCGTGCATGCTAAACTACTCTACCACGACGCATGGATCGCGGCGATCTCTGCCGGCTCTACCACGGACGCGACACTATAATTCCCAGGACCGTGACTGTCCCCGACTCGACGTGCCAGGCGGGGGCGCCGATCTATCGCCACTCTACGACCGCTTATCGCGCCTGGCATCCATCCGTGCACTGCCTTCTTACTTTCCCATCACATTTCCACCCCCGACCGATCGACATCGACATCTTGGCGAGAGCTTCGGCGCTTGCACAATTTCATTAGACTTAGGGCTCCCCGCAAATACACGTTTATAGGTATTACACGTTTGTCGGCGCGCCCGCTTGAGCGTGGCGCGCCAGATGCATAATTGTACAGCAGCAGATACAACGGAGAGGAAATGGAAATGGAAATGTAGAACGTGAAATGGTGGAAGAGCTCTGTAGGAGAGATGAATTTGGTATGTTGGTTGTGAGGAGTTAGGGGTGAGGTGCTAGTTCAGGTGGAGATCACCCAAGCTCTGGCCAATGACGGCCTGCTCCATTGTCCGAAGCAGCTTCGGGAGCTTGTACGGCTTGATGACGACGTCGTCCATGCCCGACTTGAGTGCCTCTTCGATCTGCCCCTGGCGAGCGTTGCCTGTGAGCGCGATCACGAGCTGGTGGCCCGGTAGTTTGCCCTCTGCCTCGAATTGCCTAATCCTTCGGACGGCCGTGAGTCCGTCCATGACTGGCATCTCGAGGTCCATCAGGACCACGTCGTAGGGTTGCCTCGGCCTCGGAGACGGCGGATGCTCTAAGCTGACACTCGCTTCGCTACCGGGCGTCAAGGGAGGTAGGTCCTGCACGGCCAGCAGACGGTTCAGCGCGACGAGCCCGTTGTCGGCCACGTCGCACTGGAGCCCGGCCTTGGCCATCTGCCTGCGCAGAACGGTGGAGTTGATGTCGTTGTCCTCTACGACCAGCACGTTCATCTTCTGCACGTGCTGCAGGTGCCGTATCTCGGTCTCGACGACTTTGGGCGGGGGCATGGACGCGGTCTCGGCCTGGATGAAGAACCGGAACTCGCTACCGCGTCCCACGGCCGACTCGACCTCGATCCGCCCCCCGAGCAGCTCGGTGATGTTCTTGCAGATGAAGAGACCGAGACCGCTGCCGCCGTACTGCGTGTGGATCATCTGGTTGCCCTGATGGAAGCGCTGGAACAAGCCATCCCGCTCCTCGGGCGTCATGCCTGGCCCCGTGTCCCGGACTGCGACGTAGAGCCACACGGGCGTGCCCGGGGGACAGTTCTGCGGATAAACTGCTTCGGGGGGCAGGAGGCAGTTTGTCGTCGGCGGCGCCCATGCGACGTTGAACGCGACTGTGATGTCGCGCACAGTCGACGTGGACGTGAACCGGATCGCGTTTGAGATCAGGTTCGTAATAACCTGCCCGAGCCGGACGGGGTCCGTGTTCACGGCGCACACGCCCGTCTCGCGCATCGTGTCCCCGAACTCGAGCGCCATGTTGATCCGCTTCATCTTGGCCTCGGCCTTGAAGGGGTTCAAAGCGCTCTGGCCCGCCTCTGCGATGTCGACGGGGACCGAGTGCAGCGACAGCATGTCGAGTTGGATGCGCGCGAGCGAGAGCACGTCCGCCGCGATACGCTCCTGCACGAGGCCGCACTGGTGGATACTGTCAAGGGCGGCGAGATCCTCGTTCACTTGCGCCAGGAGCGCGGGCGACGACCGGATCATCCCGTCTGCTTGCAGCTGTTCCTGCAGGCTCAGGAGGTTCTCCTTCACGAGGCTGCTGCACTGGAGGATGGCGCTCACGGGGGTCCGGATCTCGTGGGACGTAAAGTCGACGAGACGCTCGTGGGAGCGCTTCTGCTCCTCGGCGGCGATGCGGCGCTGCTCGGCCTCCTGCAGCCGCTCCTCCTGGTAGCTGATGTCGGTGACGCAGCCGATGATGCCGCTCATGTTGGGCCGGACCTGGTCGAGGCGGATGAAGTTTGCGGTCATCGTCCTCCCCGTCTTCCACTTCCACGTTACGTCGGTCGTGGCGGCTTCTCCGTCAAAGATCGCAGCCCACTTGTCCCCCATCAGCTCGACCATGTCTGCGTCACAGCACTTGCTCCACAGCGCGAGTAGGTCCGTGTCTCGCGTAATGTCCGAAGCCGTGATGCCCGCTGGCTCGCAGAACGCCGCGTTCGCGTACACGATGCGTCCGTCGGCGTCGGCGCGGATAATGCCAGAGGGACAGTGGTCCGATAGGACGGCGATCTCCTGCTCGCGCTGCGCGAAGAGGTCCTCGAGCGCGGCACGCCTCTTGCCCATCTGCATGTGCAGGTGCACACGGGCTAGAAGCTCGTTGCGCTTGAACGGTTTCGAGATGTACTCCTCCGCGCCGCCGACGAGGCCCTCCAGGCGCGTCTCATCATCGTTGATGGCCGACAGGATGATGACGGGCGTGCTCTTGATGCCGCGGTCCTCCGAACTGCGGATCGCGAGGAGTAAGTCCATCCCGCTCGACGCGGGCATGAGCAAGTCCGACAGGACGAGGTGCGGCCGGTGGCTCTTGACGAGCTTGTACGCCTCGTCGCCGCCCGAGGCCTGCATGACGGTGCAGAACGGCGAGAAGATGCGGGAAACGTACGTCCGCAGTTCCTCGTTGTCGTCGACCACGAGGAGAATGTCGCTCTTCTCGAACATGAGCGCCTCGCCGAGCGCTTGGGCCGCCACTGAACTCGTGCCGGAGATACTCTGCGAGGACCCCATCGTCAGCGGCGTGCCGGTGCTGCTGATCGAGTCGCGGCAGCTCTCCCGCCCCGTGTCGCCCGACGACTCGCTGCCGACCTCCTCGCCGATGGTGGACAGGACCATCTCGCTGGCGGTCTGACGGACGTACGCCCCGATCGGCGCGACAGCGAAATAGTCCTCCGTCTCGAGGTGATCTTTCGGCAACCAGATAAGAACGTGCGTGCCGATGCCGTCGGCGTTCTGCGAAATGGATAGCTCGCCCTCGTGCAGCTTGACAATCTCCTTGGCAAGTGCTAGCCCGATGCCTGTACCACCGACGCCGCTCTGGACGGCTGTCTGCGTGCGATGATACATTTTGCCGACCTCCTCATCGTCGCCGACGCCGATGCCCGTGTCGACGACAGAGAGGTTCACGTTTGAGTCGAACCACACCTTGAGCGTGACGCTGCCGGTGGCAGTGTACTTGAAGCTGTTCGAGAGCACGTTGCTGAGCACCATCTCGAAGAGGACCGGATCGAACGAGACGAGGTCGCTAGACTCCTCGATGTCGAGGAGAAACTCGATACCCTTGCGGTCGAGTGCCGGCTTGAAGAGCGACACAATGTTCTCAACGAACTGGCCAAAGTCGCCGGGCGCAAAGTGCGCCGTGAGGCGGCCTGCCTCTATGCGCGTAAAGTCGAGGAGGGACGTGACGAGCCGTTGTAGGCGCTGGACATTGCGCTGCGCGAGCTTGATCGTGTTGCGCTGCTCGCCGTCGAGCGGTGTCGAGAGCACGTCCTCGAGCGGGCCCGCGATCAGCGTCAGCGGTGTGCGGAATTCGTGCGCTGCACCACGGAACCAGGCCGTCTTCGCGCGCTCGAGCTTCTCGCGCTCGAGGCGCTGCGACACCTGCGTCTCGAACGCCGTGACCGAGCCGATCGCTGAGGCTAAGTGGCCCCGCAACACGTGGATCCAGTCGAGGTACGCCTGGTCCAGGATCGAATGCACGTTCAGGCCCAAGATAAGGACTGCGCTCGGGCTCGTGTGGTTGTTCATGATAGGCACGACGATGGCCTGGTCGGGCAGCATATCCCACTGCCGCAGCGGCAGGCCCTCGATGAGTTCCGAGCAATCGTCCATTACGACACACTGCCGGACCTGCAGCGCCTGTGCGATTGGCCACGCCGTTCGGTCCTCGCTCACGATGTACGACTGCCCGCGCATCGTGCCGCCCGAGCTTGTCATGGAGCGCGAGCTCATGCGCCGCGAGCTGACACTCGGCGACGGACTGCTGTGCAGCAGATCCGGACGCATGTCCTGCACTGACGCAGCCATCGGCCGTCGTCGCGCAGGCAGCGGCACTTGCAGCTTGTAAGGGCAGCACGGGTGGTCGTCTGGGATGCCGATTGCTGCCTCGAGCGTCAGGTCCACGTTCGAGTATGCCGAGCGCTCGTCCGCGATGCTGTAGCACATGGCGAAGGGGATGTCCATCGGGTTTCGCTCGAGCACGTCGGCGAGCGTCTCGAAGAGCTTGCGCCGGTTCTGCGCGAACGCAATCTCCTCAACTAGCTCGCGCGCCGTGTCGAAGCGCCGCTCGGCCAGCACCTTTTCCGTCGTGTCGATCGACATGTTATATAGACCGACGATTCGGTTGTCCAGATTAACATCACGAATGGGCACGTAGCTCCATGTCTGGGGTCAGTTGTTGCCGCAGAGAGCGTAACTTACGTGGTACTTCTCCCTCAGACGGCCGCGCTCGTTCTTCTCGTATAGCAGTAAGTCGTTCTGGTGGTAGACGCACTCGCCGGCGTAGCACTTCTCGGCCAGTGGCTTCAGCATGGGCCACAGAGCGTCCCACACATCTGTCGCCGGCCGGCCGAAGGTCTTCGGGTGGTCGAGCAGGGTCGCGTAGTTTGCATTACTGTGCGTGTCAGCGAGACGGACCTCACTATCGCGCAGGCCGGTGCCCATGTGGCTGACGTTCCCTGGAGCGCCGATCGGCAGCGTCTATTGGACACATTGACCATTCAGCCGCAGGATCCTGGAACTTAAATGTCTCGGCGACCCTGTACGGCGCATGCGACGGCCCGCGACGCGCGAGCGATCGTGGTGACTCACTAAACGACGTGGATGTCGTCGATGTTGGTCGAGTCGATAGGGCGAAACCAGATGCTGTCCTGCGTGGCCGACGCGAAGCAGATGCCCATCATGGACTTCAGGGCAGACGACCACTCCGAATAAGGTCCGAGGCGCGTCTTCTCCCACTCTGTCGTGTCGACGAGACAGTGATACTCGGCGGCGACACCGGTCATGGCAATGTCTAGCTCTTGCCGCGTAAAGTTGTCCTCCGGCGCATGGTTCTTGGGACGCGGAATCTCGGGCTTCTTCTCGGCGGCGCCCTGCTGGTGGCGCTTCTCGGTGCGAGACTTTGCCGCTTTGCCGTTCGTAGCGGGCTCGGCGTCTGGCGGCTCGGGGGCGGGCACGCCGGTACGTGCGACCATAGGGTTAGTGGGAGTACTGGAGGACTCCGTCTCGTCGCCGTCGGTTCCGTTTGACTGCTCTGTGTTGGGTCCTTGTACTATTGCTGTGTTTGCTGACGGTTTCGGCGCTTTCGGAGTACGGAGCCCTGATGATCGCTTCCTACTCGGCGTCGGGGTCGGATTCTTTGATGAGCGATGCGTGAGGTTTGGACCAAATTCTGCAAAGTCGTCTAGGACGTGCTTAGACTTGCGCGAGGGTAGGGAAGTGGTGGAGAAGTTGGGAGAAGCAATCGGCGGCGGCATCAAAGTGGTGATCGAAGTGACGACGGTAGCATTTGGCATCGGCGTCTGTGCCAGCTGCAGAGGAGACTGCGGGTAGCCATCTGCTTCAATACACAGTCCAAATGAACCGGGGCCGTCAGAGTCCAACCACTCTGCAAACGCCGCGAGCGCCCCGTCGTTCACGCAGTCGGCCAGTCGCTGCTCTGCCGTGATCATGGCCCATGCTTCGTTCCACCATATGGGCTCCGGCGCTTGATAGGGCGCGCCAGGGGCTGAGGACCGTTTTGTAAACACGGCGGCGGGATAAGAATAGGCCTAAAATCCATGTGTCAGTGTCATGCAACCCCTTTGGTGACGCCATAGACATTACAGCAACTCACCTCGAGAAAAGCGAGGGGGACGTCGAGCGACTCCCAGTCAATGTTGCCCTCCATCTGGACGGAGGTTGACGGGTGAATGGTCGCGCGACGAGGGTGTGGCCGAGCCGCGGCTGTCGGAGACGACGATCAGCCGAACGCTGGTACGTGCGGGTTGGAGCGCAGTCGTCTAGTCGGTAGCTACCGTGCGGCGAGCGAGTTTGCCGCTCAGCGCACAGTAGCAAAGGCGCTCTGTTCAGCGAGAGCAGGTGAGTGACGGGCAGTCGAAGGGCGCAGTGCGCAACGGTGGTGCGCTCAGTTGGGCGTCGATCGACGTTGGTGTCGTGGGAACGACGAGGGCGGCGCTATCTGCACTAGAGTGATTGTCAAAGAGCAAGAAAGATGAGACAACTCTAGTCGAGGGCCAGCCAGATCACAGCTTGCGCAGTCGAACCAGGCTCCGTGGAAACCGCCGTAGAAGCACAGGTGGCGAGAGGTCGAGGGCGGGAGGGACGTGAGGGCGTGCACGCACAGCGCCGCTGTGGCCTGCGGAATGCCTGTGGGAGTCTGGCGCGTGGCGCCAGATGGCGCAGGTGGGGATCAAGGAAAGGGGCAAGATAGGTGGAATTGGGCAGATCGAGTGGCTCGAGTGGGATAGCGCGCTCCGAACCGAGGCGACGCGGAGGAATGTGGTGCAATGTGTAATGATGAGATGGTTGGACGATAAGCCAAGTTGGCGCTGTGCGAGGACGAAGATGGCACTACGGGCGTCCATTACAGGCGCTACTACTGGCGCTGACATGGCGTCCGGCTGAAGCTGGCGTGTGCGGGCGGAGGCGGAGGCTTGCTGACAACCTGGAAGAGAACAGGCGCGCGAGCGAAGACAAGGCTGCATGGCCACAGAAGACAAGGAGAGTTGGCGCCGAGAACCCGGGCCGGGCGTAAGGTCGTCGGTTCGTCGGGGGAGAGAGGGCCAGACCCGAAAGGACGCTTCCATCGTTAGCACGGCTGCTGCGCAGCAAAGAGTCAGCTAGAGCGGAGTATCGTTGCGCTCAGCTGAAAGGAAATTCACATGCCGAACTGCCCGGGCAAGCCGGACAAGGTCAGACTGACACGGGGCAAGCCGGCCAGCGGGCAGTTGCGCCATAGTCGCATGGGGGTATTACTGGTGGCAGCCTAAGAGTGGTGTGCACACGGTGATACAAGGCACCCTTGGTCCCCTGTCATACTTTGCTCCTTCAGGAAGCAGGTCAGTGCTGACAAAACGCACGTAAAGGACTTCAGGTGATCAGAAGCAGGGTGCTAGGTATACGGCGATACCCGTACAGCGCATACAGCGCTGTTGCAGGATTGCAGGATCCGGCAGGGGCGCGGCGCTGAGCGCCGACAAGCGCCTCAGGCTGGTCACATTTACGCCCTGCGATATCGCCCTGACAGTGCTTCGGACTAGACTGGCATAGCCAGCTGCCTAATGCCGACTGCCGAAGAGCCCGGCGCAGCGAGCTGCCCGGACCACTGGGCCAGAGTCAGCACCAACAAGTTTGGAGCAGTGTGATCGTGATTCCGAGGCGGCCAAGTGCACCGCGACACCGGGCAAGAGGAGAAGTAGCGTTTCGCTTAGAGATCAACGTGTGGGATGCGCACTACGCTAGTAAATTAATTGCCGAACCTGAATGTCTCGATACGCAGTTACGCAGAAGAGATCGTCATGACAGCATCCCGTCCCGCCCCATCGGCCGCTTGGCCGGCCATCCAGCACGACAAAAATGAACCGAGTCTGAGAATGAGTCGGATCCTGTGCTGCTGTGTCAGCCGGCTGTCCTCGGAAATACACAGCGTAAACAGCGATGCAATGACCAAACTGACAGAGAGATGGGAGATACGAGCGATACGACGAGTTCAGCGGGAAAGGAGAGACCGCACGCACGCGCGTCGCGCCATAGTGTGACATGCTGAGAGAGGACTAGTGGTGGCTGCATGGCGTATGGCGGCAGGAGAGGAAGCACCTCTCGCCCTACTGGATACCGAAGTACTGGAACCTGCGTTGGGCGTGTTTGGGCGTGCTTGGGCGCGAAAGAGTGCACTGGGTTGGTTGTCTTGGCGGAATGTGGTTTCTGACATTCCGCGACCAGGGCGAGTCCAAAGGTTGACGTGGGTTACGTCTGAGCACGGACCGAGCGGTGACCGCTTGTTTTGACATCCATGCTGGCCGGTGGGGCGCAATCGAATCGCGATCAGAGCCGGAGCCGAAGAAGTACACAAGGAGCGTGCGTTGCATGATCATGCGATCCTCTGCGCGAACGCAGTGTGAATGTAGACAGACATAACCGGCGGCTACAACGCTTAGGACAGGGGGGCGCGGCGGGATCTGTATGAGATGCGAGGGGCCGAGGGGTTGACTAACCTTGAGTCACCCGTCACACGTCGACAGCACGAGGTGTATAAGACATTGCACTGGGAAGCGCCTTCCTCCATCCGCGTCCTCGCTCCATCTTTCTGCAACAACAAGCATAGCAGCAGCAATAATGTCAACTTTCACTGGCACTAGCACCGGTACCGGCACTGGCGGCGACGCGAACTGCCCCAAAAACCCGCTCGTCGACCACATTGGCCTGACCGTGTCGGACTACGCCAAGGCAAAGGAGTTCTACACTGCCATCCTTGAAGCTATCGGCGCCAAGCTGCACATGGAGATTGCTCCTCCGCACACGCCTGAGGGTGAGTCACTCGGTCCCTTCTCGCTCTACATTCCCCACTGTCCCTTGTTGTACCCCGCGCTATCCATTCCCTCGCGCATCGTCCCTATGATTCTCCCTCATCTCCTCAGCTGCCGATATCTTGCGAAGGCTGACGTCCCAGGCAAGTACGTCGCGGGGTACGGCTACGCGACGCCCGACTTCTGGATCTCGAACTGCGACGAGCGCCTCGCTCCCACGCACGTCGCGTTCTCGTGCGACACGCGCGCCCAGGTCGACAAGTGGTACGACGCCGCGCTCACGGCCGGCGCAAAGGACAATGGCAAGCCCGGCATCAGGGCGCAGTACCACCCCAACTACTACGGCGCTTTCGTGATTGACGCGGACGGGCACCGCATCGAGGCAGTTTGTCACAAGCCCGAGTGATCTGCGCGCTCCTCAACCCCACTTCCCTACAATCTTCCCCGCAACTTTCCCGGCAACCGTGACTATTCCCCAAAGGCAAGAACCGAGGTATTCCCAGTGTCCTCAGCCGTAGCGCCGATCGCCGTGACGATCGCCGTGACGCGATGACACCTAAGACATTGACGGCTGTCTGTGCCGAACGCTGCCGGTCTGCCTGATGTCTGAGCGCCAATGCTTATCCCTGAATCAAGAAGAACGTCGTTGTACTGTGATTAAATGAATGAACGCTGTTTACTGTGATGACGCAGCAGCTGCGAGCATAAGAATCTACGAATCACATTTCATAGCGGTCACAATAGTTTTACACGGGCTATGGGCTACGATCGAGGAGAAGGGATACGGATACACGGTGCAGAGGGGAGCGGTTACATGACGAGGTGGTCCCAGTCGATAGTGGACATGAGCTCCTCGAGGCTCTGGAGGACGGGACAGACGCTCGGACCGCCGAGGGAGACCCAAGTCGGGTCGGCCAGCACAGACAGGCGTCCGAGCTCGGCCTTCCACTTGGATATCGTATCGCGGATCGTCGTCATAACGCTGACAGTCATGGGCACCGTGCTTCCTCCCTTCAATTTCTCTGTCATGTCCTGCACACTCCGGAGCAGGCTGGTCCAAACCGCCTCGCGCGCCGGCTGGCTCTGCCATAGCTTGAACGAGAACGCATGCACCTCGACAGCCGTCAGTGCCGCTTTCAAAATATACGCGCAAGTCAGGGGCGCCGGGTAGATGTACTCTGACGGGCCGGGGAGATTCGTGAGCGCGGCGAGGAGGGACTGGGCCGCGTTACTCGCCGCCGGGCCATGCTTGTCCGCGATGAACTCTTGCAGCGCCCTGGAGCCCAGCTCGCCCTTGGTCAGGCCGAAGATATAGCGCGGCGTCCATCTGTTGCCGAGGGAGTAGTGCAGGATCGAGTCGCACACGATGCTGTCGAGCGTGTGCATCTCGACCTCGAGCCAGCTCAACAGGCTGGGTGCGGTGATGAGCTGCCGGCACCGCGTGATGTGCGGCCGGATCGCGGCCGTCCAGTTGTCCTTGACCTCCTGGAGCGCGGCGAGCTGCTTCTCCTCGTCTCCTGGATCCAGGCGCGAGATCGCCTCAATCGTCTCACGCGCCATGACCCACGACCGGCAGCGCAGGACCGCGCCCACCGCGCCGTTCCGGTTCGTCTCGCTGAACTCGTTCCGGCTCTTGTCGATGTCCTCGAGCAGCTGCTCCAGCTCCCCTGGAGTCGGGAGGACGAGGCTCCGGTGCGCGCGCGCCTGGTGGATCAGGTCGTCGTCGCCCACGACGGCCACACACTGCCAGGTAGCAGTGAGCACTTCGAGGATACGGTCGGAGAGAGAGAGGTTGCCTGTTTTGCGCATCGTGCACTGCCGCGCGAGGAGGCCCATCGCGCCTGCATCCGACGTACCAGCGCCCTCAACAGTCAGCGCGCACGTCATGACGAGGACGAGGGGGGCAAAGTCGTCGAGCGGCGCGAAGAGCGTGTCCGCGAGGCAGTCGCGGCATATGCCGCGGATCTCGTGCGCCTTGGCCTGGTCGAGGTCGATGGCTCCAAACTGCGCCGCAATCAGATACTGCGCGCACTCGAGGAAGCGGAGGGAGGGCGAGTTAAACGATGAGTTGCGGAGGTGCCGCAGCGACACGGCCGTGGGGAGGAAGGGCAGCCAGAGGAGGATCTGGCTGTCGCACCACTCGGCGACGGCCTCGGCCTGCGCCTCAGTCACGAGCGACTCGATTGGTGCACCACTGGGGACAGGCGCATACGGCCGCTGCGTCCGCTGGTGGAAATCGCGGATGATCGACAAAGGCAAGTGTCGGTGGAAGTAGTTCTCGTAGTCCTGGATGTTCTGCGGGTGCGTGTGCAGCGTCATGGACGGCACTGTGCCCTTGTTCGTTGTCGTTGTCGATGCACTACCAGGTCCGCTAGACGAGGAGGCAGGCGACATGAGCTGCGCAGAGGGTTTCGGCGTGGATGCCCGCCGCGTCTCGTCCAGCACACACGGCACCGACATGCGCCGGCATCGCACACACGATTGGTAATCCGGCAGCGGGTGGCCTGTCGCTGGTAGAGACCTGGATTCGGGGGGCAGCTCGCACCGGCGCTTGCCGCGCTTGCACGTCTGGCATGTTCGCGAGGCGTGGCGCCGCGGCGTCGTCTTGTCGGCTGGCATGGTGTTAGTGTGAGGGGGTTGATGAAGAGATATTAGAGATGGGATGCGGAGATGGGCAGGCGAGTGGAGCGGATTACTGCGGAATCAAACATGACTCGGGCGGATCACGGTCTTCTACCGTCGTCCACCGATAGCCGAGTACTGTCCTCTGCGCTAACTGTTCCAGTCTCTCTGCATGGATTGGCAAATGCTTCTTGGTCATGCCGCAGAATCGCAGAAGACTTGCCGTCGGATGCACAAATTCCGCCGCAGCCCACCTCTCTAAACGCGCGGTGTCTTTCCGGGGCCCCCGCCCTCGGTCTCAGTTCGAATAGGTGCCCGGGGCCCACGCACGTGACGTGGATTCCCGCATTCCCACGGACAAGTCGGCACGCACCATTGGCAGATGTGATGGTTCGGGAGCAGAATTGGTCCGTGATGGTCACATCCCATGAGCGAACTACAGGTGATCGACGCAGGATTCATAACAATGGGCAAGCACAAGCTGAAGTGAGAGCACAGACATGATGACTATCTGATCGATCGAGGCACGGATTCACAATCGGTGCGGTTGTAGTTCAGGTGCTCGCGGAGTGCAGCTTCTGCTTCACAGTAGTGAGGTCCTTGGACGGGCCCTGCTGAGTGTCCTCCTTCTCCTTCCCTTTCCACCCTCCGAGCTGCCTTGCAGGCAGCCTTGCGCTCCGCCTTAGCTTTGATCTCAACCTTGAGCTGGGTCTGAGCTCCTGCTCCATCCGCTGCTTCGGTCAGAGTCGCTATCGCTCGATTTGGCGGTTAGACTCGTCGTCTTCCTCGGTCAGATTAACACAGACCTGGGGGCGATTGACCTCAGCAGGCTGCTCGACCAGAGTAATGCCATCATCGTTGTTATCGTCTGCAGATTGCTTGGTGGTATCACGCGCAAGTGAGACACTGTTGGTGGCGGCATCGTCAGCCTTTTTAGAGAGACGCAGTTGAATTGCGCAAGGAGTACACGCGTTTCCTGCGAGCTGTCCTGCCGCGAACCCATCCTCCATCAGCACGTGCTGATGCCCTGTACTCTTCCTCGGTATGGGCGTCAGGGGTGATCATGATGGCGAAGTCCTGTCGTTAGATTCGGAGAGAAATTCGAGCATCTTCATACCTTCTCATGCTGGCACTCCACTTGGACCTCCACTAAGTGGCGCAAGTTCCCAGCACCTGGAGCTTGGATGGTGCTACGGTGCTCGACTTCCGTTAGCTGAAGAAAGCGAACCCTTCGACTTACGGAGCGTGCGCCCGTCGCTATACTCCAGCCAGATCTCAGAGTCAGTACCGGGTCTCGCCACCGAGCGTACCTCCCACCCTCCCCAGGTTCCCTTATCGACTTTCATGAGCTTGACGTAAGTTTGACCAAGCTGCGGTTCAGGTCCTCGTACGGTGGTCGCGGAGGATGAAGAAGGACCTTTCAACGCTCGTCGACCCCGTGCCCGTCATGTACAGAGCGCGACGCGTTTCACTGCGTTCATGTGAACAGATTCAGGCACAGTTGTTATCGACCGTGCGAAAGTGGAGATCAATCGCTGGTCAAGTCCGGCTTGGTGACGCACAGGTAGGGCAATTTCAGTCAGCGACCGTTGCAATACCCTCTCCCTCTTCACTTGGACACGATGAGGACAGTGACGGCGCTGTTGGAGCCAAAGAGACCGGAACGGGCCGACCTCGAAGCTTTCCTCGACCGACAAGCGGCGCTGCTCCAGCTTGAGCGGGAGGAGGAAGAAGAGCAGACCCGCCTGCTGAACAGCAACTGCAGCGCGAAGTTGCTCGAGCAGCGCGGTCTTGCTCTGAATGGTCTCGGAGTGAGTGCGCAGAATGTTGGTCTGGGAGGAAAGACGTAAGTGAAGTTAGGAAAGCAGGTGCTCAGCTGACGTCAGCATTATTGAGCTACATCGACCACTGGCGTACCATACGACTCAGGTTCTGCCACCGCATACATTCCGACCTGGTGATCCTGTGCGCGTCGAGGAGTATGTCTCGGCGCCGAAGAAGGGTAAAGCGGGAAAGGAGGAACTGCCTGGCGCGGAAGGTGTCGTGTACAAGGTGGGTAGGCGATGCGATGGGGGAGCTACGAGACTCGTCCGACGAAGCTGACCGCAGGTTGGACCAGAGAAGATCAGCGTCGCCGTCAGCGAGGGTGATGTCGACCTTCCTGAGCGACTTCGGATTGTCAAGTTGGCAAACAGCGTCGTGTTCGACCGTATGCGCAAGACGCTGGAGCATCTGCGGCGCCTTGTTGTGCCGGAGGCTGGAGCCTCGACGCCATCAGCCGACAACATGACACTCGTCAACTCCCTTCTCGGCATGCAGAAGCCGACCTGGTCGAAGATCGTTCCCGCACCAACGCTTCAGAACGCTGATGCGAATGATGGCACGATTCAGTGGATTGGAGAGCGCCTGAACGCTAGCCAAAAGGAAGCGATCGACTTCTGCCTGCGCGCCGACAGTGTCGCGTGCATCCACGGTCCGCCCGGAACCGGAAAGACGCATACGCTTGTTGAGCTCATCTTGCAGTTCCTTGCTCGTCCAGTTCAGCCTGGTGGTGCTGTGCCGCCGCGCCTTCTGGTAACGACGCCGAGTAACCTGGCCCTCGACAATCTGCTCGCTCGTCTGTCTCATGTCGCACGTACCGACGCCAAGGCAGGCGCTCTGCTACCGCCCGGCTCGATCCTGCGACTCGGCCACCCATCTCGTGTCAGCAAAGACCTGCTCCCGGCGACGCTAGACTACAAGGCGGTGCATGGCGACGCGGGCGCTCTGGTCGCCGACATCGGTAACGAGATCAAGGGCCACCTAAGCGATCTGGGGAAGAAGCGCGGCGAGCGCGGCGCCGTGAAAGGCAAAGCGCGGGGCGAGAAGTGGGGTGAAGTTCGCGAGCTGCGTCGCGAGTACCGCGCCCGCGAGGCAAAGGTCGTGAAGACTGTGGTTGGCGAGGCGCGCGTTGTGCTCGCGACCTGTCATAGTGCGGGCTCAAGGCAGATTAACAACGTCAACTTTGACGTCGCGGTCATCGACGAGGCGACGCAGGCGCTTGAGCCTGTCGCTTGGGTGCCGATCCTGAAGGCGAAGAAGCTCGTGCTGGCCGGCGACCCACAACAGCTCCCGCCTACAATCACGAGCAAGCCCGACAAGCTCCCGAAACTGAAGGACGACGCGAAGGTCGAGGACAGGGCGAAGGATCTCAGCCTTCAGCCCAAGCTCCGACCACCGAGAACGCTGGAGACGACGCTCTTCGATCGCCTCGAGGATCTTTACGGCGCCGGCATCAAGCGTGTGCTGAAGGTGCAATACCGGTGCGTTTCTACTCTCGAGCTTCAATGCGTGCCACCGTAAAGCTAACCTGCAGGATGAACGATAAGATCGCCGAGTTCCCTAGCAAGACGCTCTACGGCGGCGAGCTGATCTCAGACTCGTCCGTCGCGACGCACACCCTCATGGACCTGCCGTCAGTCGAGACAGATGGCGAGGACGCCGAAGAAGCGCTCTCGCCCCCCGTGATCTTCTACGATACGGCCGGCTGCGACTTCCGGGAACGCGACGAGGAAGATGAGCTCGCGCTGGCCAAGCGGCGGGAGGGCGAGGGTGGCTCGAAGAGTAACGAGAACGAGGCAGAGATTGTCGCGCGCGTTGTGCGTCGCCTCGTCTCCCTTGGCGTGCCCGAGGAGGAAGTCGGTGTCGTCGTGCCGTACCAGGCTCAGGTTGCCATGCTTTCCAAGATGCTGCGGGAGGAGTTCCCGAACATGACGATCGGCACCGTCGATGGCCTCCAGGGCCAGGAGCGTGATGCCGTCGTGTTGTCGCTCGTTAGGAGTAATGAGAAGGGAGACGTTGGATTCCTTGGACAGTACAAGCGATTGAACGTCGCCATGACGAGACCGAGACGACAGCTCGTCGTCGTTGGCGACTCGGAGACGGTCGCGAAGGGCAGCGCGTACCTGAAGGGCTGGATCAAGTGGCTCGAGGACAATGCGGATGTCCGATACGCCGGTGACGAGGTGTAACGGAGGCGTTTGCAACACTTCTCTCACCATCACCCTCACCCCCTCCATCATCGAGCATCGACCGTCCACCACCAACATTGCACAGACATACCATTCACACTATGCATAGTCCCTCATGCATACCATAATTATGCTATACACACTGCTGCATGCATAACTTCGATGCCGGAGTAAGGTTCGCCGGTCTGGACGCCGGCACACGAGGCACGCGGTAAGCCTCAGCGCCGCAAGCTGCAGCTCAACCACAACAAACCAACTGAAGTCAGCAACGATGGGCAATACACTAGCTCAAGGCTCATCCCCGCAATCTGACTTCACACTCTCAGCCAAGTCCGGCGTTAGCTTAAAGCGGATGAAGCTTTCCCAGCTCACATCCTTGTGAACTGCCGCAGCCTAGAGGACCGAAGTAGCGGGCGACTGCAGTCAGCTAGTTCTTCGTTCAACCGAGCTCACGTCCTGATGGTTAGCTTGAGTTCTGTGCCAAACTTCCAGCTCACTCATCCTGGTGTCAGCTTGCCCTGTCAGCAACTTCTAAGCTCACTCAGTGGCGGGCACCTTCAGGAGATGATACTTATAGCTTACCGAATGCGCAGCTGTAATGAGCTTGAAGAACAGCGAGAATCAGTTAACCTGGGATCAAGTTTTTTAAAGAGCGGTCCTGAGGCAAGGATGGGACAGGACTGAGGTCGGGCAACACGATTGGGACAAAGCTGATCTTGACCGTGTCAATAGCAAGCCGCCTGTCATCAGCTTCAACGAGAGCAACTCAGCTTCAACGAGAACAACTTGAAAGCGTACCTTGTGCGAAACCTCATCGTGAGGGCGGTGGTGTTACACATTGATCCGTCGGAAATCTGGTATCAACTATTGGGACTCTCGCTCCAATGGAGCTACCTTCGACGTGCTGCCAGGGAACAGGTCTGGAGTCAGCTAGAGAGCGAGTTCTTCATAGCTACCCTCATCGTAGCCGTTGGCCGCCGCTTGAGTCCTGCAAGAAGCCAAAAGAGACGTTACCGTCTTGTTCTCCGCCAGGGAGTCGAACCCTGCTCTATCGCGCACCCTTGTGAGCTCGAGATGCTCCAGGATCTCCCGTTTGAGAGGCGATTATACTAACCGATATACTAGCGAAGAGACGCTGTGTGATGGCGAGCATGCCGGTGGCAGGACCGACCCCGGCTTCGAGCTCGGAAAAGTTTAGAGCATGGAGATTGGTTACTGCTGTCAGCTTGCAATGAAGACCGCGAAGCTTACATATTGCCTTGGACGTTGCGTCAGGGGAAGTCCGCTCCTCACCGCGACCGGAACGAGAACTTGCGCCCAGGTGTTCGGAATGCGGCCTGCTCGTCGGTTTATGGTCGTGGGAACAAAGGTTACATGTCTTGTAGGTGGAGAGGTCCCCAGGGTACTCTGAGGGTCAGCTGAATGCTGAGCATGAGTAGCTCACATGAAGTGATTTGAAGTGGTAATGGTACGCGTTGCCGACTTCTTGCACTATGTTTGCGTTCACAACTGTGAGCCACCTTTACCTGATCATCAGCTAGAGTCTGAGGGATTTTGAGCTTACCTCTTCCTGTGCACTCACTGGTGGGTGCGGTGCTCCTGGTTGTCAGTTCGAGGTGGGATCAAGGAAGCTCACTAAGAGGGAGACGTACAAGCGGTCGGTGGCGGCTGTTGCCGACTGCGATGATCCATCTGACATGGCCATATCGGCTCGATGAATCAACTGTCGTTAGCTAGTCAACTTGATTGTCTCAAAGCTACCTCTTCTGGGTGTCGGCTAGTACATCCTAGATATCTGAGCTCACATGGCCATTGGAATGTCGCATTCGCGTCGGTGTCTCAGTGATGAGATTGCAAGTGGCGGTGAAAGTGAAGGAATGTTGCCGGGTACTGGGCTGGGCTTAATCAACACTGACTTCACAGCTCACGAGACTCTCAAGAATGTGGGCACAGCCTGCGGTCAGCTCTATGGTGCCTCTCTTTTAGCCTACCTGCGTCCTTCGCGAGTCGGACTCGTGGCTGGCAGTGGGAGTGATGAGGGCCCGGCACTCGCTTAGGCACTTGCGCGAGAGCATACCCGTGGGCATCCCCGAAAGAGACTTCGTCAACCTTCAGGTTCGGGACTGTAATGTGAGTTCAGACACTCGGTACTGGGCACTTACAACTGGAAGTTGCCGGCCGAGTCGTCGGAATGGCTGTGGTCGGCTTTGACGACGCTAACCCGGAAGCCTACCTCTGCCCTCTTTGGCTTTAGCTAGCGTCCGCAAATCTGGAAGCTACCTGTTCTCCCTCGTAACCTGACTGTCTGTTCGGCACCCTAGGTGCAGCAACTTACATTCGTCCCGTCGAGTTGCCGGTGGCGTGGCTGGGGTCGGCTTCAACGTCTGCCAAATTAGCCTACCTTGCTTTCGTCATGAGCAGGACGGAGCCGTATCCGAGATGGCGAGGAAGACTGCGCGTTAGCTATCTGTTCTGACGTGGGGAGCCTACCTGTTCCGATTCTGGGTGTCAGATATTGTGGCGTGAGACCCAGTTAACTTACGCCTGATTCGCGGAGGGCTACATGGCTGAAGTCGGCTTTCAACAAGGAATGGGAACCTACCTTTCTGTGTCGAGGGGGGAGTTCGGCTGGAGTTGGCTCTCATTCGCGTGGCGGGAAGCCTACCTTGCACCGCCCTCAAGCCCGCGTCGCACTTTCCTTGCTGCGAGTTGGCTTGCCCGTCCCTGGCGACAGCCTACCTATTCTGTTGGCGGCTGAGTGTTAGTCATTGCAGCGGGAGGCGCAGTCGACTTACATCTGTCTGGCAATGTCGGGGGAAATAGACCTGTAAGAGATCTGGGCTTCAGTTATCCGGCTGGGAGGTGCAGTCAACTTACGTCTGTCCGACCACCTCCGAAGGTGTTACGCGTCTGGGGTTGGCTAGTGGGGCGGAGCGGAAGCCTCACCTTTCCACGCTCGTTCGTGGCTGGCGTCCGCTTCCTGGTCTTCATCTGCAGCGTACCCGTTGTGAAGCAGACACTCGCCGCCAATCCTGGCACACTGCAAGTCAGCTGCCAGTTTTACCTAGAAACAGCTATCTGTCCGATCGCGAGGCTGCTTGTCAGTTTGCATAAGAAGATACTCACAACTGACCTGTGTGTGTATGAGTCGGACTAGTGGAGGGAGACGTGGCTGAGGTTGGCTTGTGTCTGACAGGACTACCCTACCTTGCACCATTCTTGAGGAACGCTCCGAGCTGCGAGTCGGTTACGCTCACTCTTCCGTGAGCCTACCTTGGTCCCGTGGCTTGCTGCGTCAAGCACCCCTAGTGACCTGGAGATGGCTCGGATTCGCGATCTGGAAAGCCCACCTCTGTCAAACGTGGCAGCCTGGAGTCAGCTCTAGCTCGAAGGAAGCAGAGCCTACACCCTCCTCTCCCGCTGTAACGACATGACCGAGGCAAGATCAGCGGAGCCTGCGAGTTGGCTATTGGCCATTGGGAACGTTGAGAGCCTACTTTGCATCGTAGGAGCGATGGTCGAGAAGCCGCCTGGAGTCAGCTGCGCTCGAGGTCCGCCTAGCGTACCTCTGTCGTCCTTGACTACGAGCCTGACAGAGGCTTAGAGACTGGTGTCAGCTGTCAACGAATGGCTGTCTAGCCTACCTTGGCTTGCCTGAGGAGCTGGAGTGAGCTGCAAGATTATGGAGGTGACAGTCTACCTCTTGTTCCTCTGCGTTTGTCGACCGAGCGGATGCTGAGTTCAGCTACAAGGAATCCCTCTTCAGCGTACCGAAAGTTCGCGCGTGTGACTGGGGGCTAGCTTTGCCAACTTGGTTGCGCAGAGAACCTTTTGAGCTGCGGGTCAGCTCGGTGAGATAGAGTGAACATACCTGCAAGACGTGATAGGCTATGCCGAGACCGGACACTGAATGTAACTGGGCGTCAGTTAGGCTCGGAGGAGTCTGTACTCACATGTCTCTTAGTCGGGCTGAGGTTGGCTCAAGAGCCTCGTTAATCAGCCTGATGAACTGGAGACTGCGTGTCAGCTACGACACGTGAGACAGACAGCTTGCAGAAACACCAACGGAGTGTTATTGAATGAGGAGGGAGGCGAGGTGAAAGGCAGACTGGGCTTCAGCTCGGCAACATTGACAAAGCTTACCGCTGGGGTCA
This sequence comes from Trichosporon coremiiforme, assembly GCA_039545355.1. Classification (NCBI taxonomy): domain Eukaryota; kingdom Fungi; phylum Basidiomycota; class Tremellomycetes; order Trichosporonales; family Trichosporonaceae; genus Trichosporon; species Trichosporon coremiiforme. The sequence continues at coordinate 996,298 of BCJJ01000002.1, read as the reverse complement.
GCTACGATAGACAGAACAGTAGCGTATCCTGCGCCTGTTGGTCAGCTTGTACCGTGGGAGCTGTGGGCAGCATACTGTTGTCAGCTATGGGCGAACTCTTTACAGCGTACCATTTGTGAGGCGGTGGTCGTTGAGAGTTGCTGAGTGCTGTAGAGCGGGAGGAGTCGAGCGTCACTGTTGATGGCGAGGGAAGTCGCGTCGCTGTTGGTGGATGGTATAAAGGCGAGAATGGAAAGAGGTATAAAGGGATGAACAGAATCGTCGACAGCGCGTCTTATATATCCTGCAGTCCCGGCCCAAGGACTCCAGCACGACACCTCGAGGCAGTGTGCGCAGTACTTGGCATACACACTCGCGCCGCTCCTGCACACTCGCGCACTCCAGCTCGGCACACTCGAGGTCAGCCTTCTCAGAGACACAACTCGTCGTCCTCCGCCTTGGGTCTCCCGCCCGACTTGGACGCACAGAGGAACGGCTTCGGTCCGCACTGGGGAAGCGTTCGCACTCCACTCGCGCTCGTTGCGCACCCCTCACCCAATGCAGACAATACATTCGGGGTGGACATCCCTGATAGACTGAGAACCTGGGCCCGTACTCTCCCCGGCTATGAGCTTCGGCTCCGGTGCAGGGTCTGTCAGGTGGACGAAGGAATCTTGCCGCTCTGGCTGCTGCTCCCTCGTCGCCTCGTCGCGACAGTACATCAGCGCGGCGCTCCCAGCCGCGTCTTCGTCCACACAACACCGTCAACCGCCTTCTCCAACACTCTCACGCCCTTTCCAGACAATCCAGCACATTTCACCTCATCCCGAGCATTCCAAGCATGAATTCCGCCTATTCTCATCGTCTGGACACCACCCGCATGCACGAATCCTCAATATCCACTCCTCCGAGCATTTTCTTAATTTTGCGCCAATTTCTAGTCTCATCAGTCTTACCGCAGAGAGCGTAGCTGAAGACGGTCCTAATGGCATTACATGCACATCGTGCTACAACTGATACTGGTGATACAGTGATCCCCTCTCTTATCTCGCTTCTCTCCGTTCTCTGGGCGGGTCGCCTGCAGCTCGTGGGATGCCGAGGCATCGCCGTCCGCGGTCCTTTTAATTCTTCCGGTTCAAGATCCTGTATACTTCCTGCCGAAATCGACTAGCTGCCCAGCCCGTGGGCCCAGCGCCTCGGCACGGAGTTACCAGTCTCCTCCGGTATCTGAAGGAGGCGGGCGCCGTCTCGAACTGCACGTCGAGCCGTGGCGAGAACTCCTCGCTTACCGTTCAAGACTCAAGACCTAAATCACTGTTCGTCAGCTCGTCTTCCACTGCCCCAGCTGGTCCTATTGTCACTCACAGACTCGATCTCCAGGCGACAGCAACGCAAACTCAACGCCAAGATTGTGCTTCTTCTCCAACTCGAGCAGCTCGGCCTTGATCAACTCGCGCGCGCCCAAGCCCGAGGGGTGCGGCTGGAGGAACTCCTTGATGTGCGTGATGTACACTCTCAATCGGGCCAATGGGCGTTCTTGGGGCGGCAAGAGGGAGGCCAGCGTCTTCAGTTCGTGGAACACGCCAGGCGGAGAAAGGTGGCCGTACATGAGCTCTTGGGAGCGGCTCGAGTCGTAGGAGCACTCCATGAAGATACTCGTCAACCGGCCTGCGCGCATACTCTTGGCCGCCTGTTCCCAGATCGCCATGTTGTACTCTCCGGCCGTCTCGCCTGCCGCTGCGGCAGTAGACTCCTCCCCTAGGGCGCGATAGGCCGACTCAAAGTCGCCGAAGAAGAGGAACTCGGCCTCGCCGCTGTCCTCCGCGCTGGCGAGGGACGCGAGGGAGACGGCGCTGTCGTCCGGGTCGACTGGGGGCGTAGACAGCGATTGACGCCGAGAGGCGGGCACGCTGCCCAGCATGCTCGGATCGTACCGAACAAAGACGGCTGAGGAGCCGTACGGCCCATGACTTGTTGCGCCGTGCGAGAGAGGGAAGATCTGAGTCGAAATGGGAAGGGAGGGGTGGAGGTGTGCGTGGAAGCGGGCTGGGAACAGTCTGTTGTTAGCTCGGCCTTCCAGACACACGAGCTCAGATAGGTGCCTGTCGACCAGCCTCGGACCGCCTTCGGCCCCTCGGAGTACTCACGGTGTAAACTTTGCACCGACGCCGGCCTTCTGATCCGCAATAAGCTTTCTCCGTTTCCGTCCCCGCTCTGGCTCGGGCGCCCACTCGCCGAGTTCTGGCCAGAGCCCGCCCCCGTAAGCGGCCGCGAGGTTGTCCAGCGTCTCCTTCAGCGCATACACCGGTATACGGCTCGGAGCTGGCGGAGCCGTGTTGTCGCTCGGCGGGGTGAGTTCGGCTCCGCCAATCGGCGGCGGGCGCGCAGGACGCTGCGGGACTGAGCCCGAGAGCATGATGAGGCTGATGGCGTGGTCGAGGTGTGCGTGAGTTATGAGGTAACATCTGCCGTTAGCTGGACAGGGAGAGAAGAGGGAGCTCACGAGAGATAGCTGAAGACGTAGGCTGCCTTGAGCACCGGACTGTTGTGCTCTGGAGGAATCGCAAGCTCGGGGAACATTGATGCTGCGTCGTGATACTTGAACAGCTGGGCTAGGGCGCCGATCCCGCTCCCGCCCTCGAGGGCGACGATGCCGTCCTCCCATCTGCTCTTCAGTGGCTTCACGAGGTACCTGCAGCGTTGTTAGCTCCGAAGAACGCTTCGCTTGTGACTTACCCGGAACAGTCTGTCTCAAGGGGACCGCCGCCAGAACCAAGGACGACCATTTCGAATGCAGGCTGGGGAACGGGCGGAATCTCGGCGTCGGGTTCGGCGACGATGTCGTAGTTCAGCAGCGTCGGCGTCGGCGTCGGCTCTGGGGGCGGCACAGGCGTGCTCGCCTCGGAGCGGCTCTGCATTCTGTTCGGCATTGCGTTGTCGGCTCGCGTGCGGTGTATGACGGAGCCGCCTTAGTTGGAGGGCGTTGGGGAGTGGAAGGATCGAAGTGTCGATGTCGCCAGATGCGTGGACGCGTTCTGTGAGAAATGAACGATGGACAGGGCGCACGTCACAAGCTGCGTGTTAATCAGGGGCGATCAGCGGGAAATGTCGATCACCGCGAGTTGTGGGTTGCAGGCAGCCGGGGACCAACAAGCTCGCGTGGGTCGGAAGAGTCGGACTCAGGACTGAATCAATGTCGATCACTTGCTCGCCGGATGAACACGGGAGGTTACGGCTTCGCTCCGCCTGAACTAGTGGGGTGAAGGGTGAGACTGAGACTGAGACCGAGACCGAGGCCGAGGCCGAGACCGAGACCAGGCTGGCGTATCGGCGTGCGTCGCGGTGCGGTGCGGTGCGGTACGGGCGGCGGGCGGGAGGAGGAGCACGCGGCGGGCTCTTAGCTGCGGCGGCGCGGCGGCTTGGGGATGGACTAGGCTGGGCTAGGCTGGCCGGGATGGCTCGATCCGAGCAAGCGAGCAGGCTGGCGTAATGTCAGGTGGTATGGATGTCGATACGATTGCGAAGGTCGAACGGCGTAGGCGGCGACGACGGGCGGACTGTCTCTTGTCCGTCGTCCAGGGAGCGAGTGTGGAGGGGGTGCGTAATTGGTGGGGAGGGGGAAGGCACCCAGGGGCGTAGCGTGCGGCGGGTGACGCGCAGCGTGTGTCGTGCGCCGAGCGTGTGCAGAGGTTGCAGGCACAAGCAGGGGGCGTGGGATGTCGGATGTCGGATGTCGGATGTCGGATGGATGGATGGAGAGGATGTCAGAATGAAGAAGATGTTTGCGTGAGGAGTTGGTGGTAGTCATCCAAAGGGCGTCACAGTCACCAAGTGACTTAGTCACTAGACGCCAAGTCCAATCACTTGTCACACTGTACACTGCACACCGCCGCTGCTCCTGCGCTGCTCCTGCGCGCAGTTCCGAGCGCTCCGCTCTCACTGTGCCTTGCGCTGTGCATCAGCTGACCATGACATGACCCTCACGGAGATCACTGAACCTTGTGGCTGCTTGCTGCTTTGCTCATCACCGTGCGGTGCGGCCCCGAACAGGCACTCTGTACTCTGCAGCGGCAATCATGGTCCCCCTGCCCTCTTACATTGCCGCTTCAGGACACGCACGAGCTCCGACATTCCGGCACGTCCCGTAGTGGATCGTTCCATCCGTTCTGTACCTTCTGCACCTTCTGCACCTTCTGCACCTTCTGCACATCACTTGAGCATCATCTTTCATGGATCTGACAATTCGAGGGGAGAGTGCCGATGCAACAAGCAAAAACGGTTACTGACTCGGGCCCCAGACTGGCTCAATTTCAATTGCATCAGAGGCACTGAGACAATGCAAGGGCCTCCGTGAACGCCGCCGCCAGGTCGCCATTGTAGGCACGGATCGTGTGAGTTGCGGTCGACGATCACTCAGACAGCCATGACGTGGTCAAAGCTGGCGAGCTCAACACTTCCATGCCCCTCGTCGTTCTCCGAATGCCGTCCGTACTTATCAGAACGTACTTGGAACGCGCAAAACGAAAGATGATTGTTGTTCGCTGTGCGAAGGGGTGCGAGAGATCAATGACGGAGCCCCTCGCCGTTCCCCGACTGATAAGAATCAGCTGCCATGACTTCCAAGCCTTCCATGCCGCAACGGATAACAGAATGAATAGCATTGTATATCTCGGATCCATCAACACCCAGCCTCATCAAGCAGCCTCTTCGCCTCGAGGCTATCGCGTCTCTCCATCTCCCTCCTCTCAACACGGTCCCACTCCTCCCGCTCCTTCTCTCTCTCCTTCTGCTCCCTAACTTTCTCGAGTTCACTCTCCGCATCGACCTCGAAGTCAGAGTCCTCCTAGAGCTCCTTCTTCTGGGCGTCCTTGTTGTCCTGGAGGTAAGTGCCGGTGGGGAGGGCGACGTCAGCGACGTCATCCCCGCTGTCGTGGCCATTCTCGATATCGGCGGCCCAGAGCGCGGCGCCGACGTTGCTGCAGAGGTTCAGGAGCACGCTGACAATAGGGACGAGGTTGAACACCATCGCCGCAGTGCCAAAGGCGGCGTACTGCGGCTTGCGCTTCGTCGTCCATTCCTGGACCTGGGAAGGTCCCCAGCCCTTGAGCTCAAAGTATCGGCGGTGATAAGAGGGTCCAGTCTTGAGACCGTTGTAGCCGAGGAAGAAGGTCGTGCCGACAACAGGGATAAAGTTGAGAGGCAGCGTGAGGACATAGCGCACCACGTTCTCGGTGCTGAACTTGCCAACGGTACGCGCCTTGAGCTTGCCGAGCACCTTGCCGCCGGACCAGGACTTGACGGCGCGATTCGCCTCGACGAGGCGTGCCTGTCCCTTGTTCACGAGCACGGCGTCGAAGAGGTCGTCGGCGACGTCAGTCAGGAGGAACGCCTTGCACGCCCACATGATGACGACGTAGCTCTCGGCGAGCACGAGGGGCACGGCGGCGATCACGGCCAGGGGCCCCGTGAAGAGGGCAAGGAAGGCGACCTGCGGCAGGTAGAGGAGGAAGAAGCAGCCGACCAGGATCGCGAGGGAGACGCCGGCAGCCTTGACGAGGGTCGGGAGGAGGGGGAAGAGGAGGTTCGGGTCTGAGGTTAGTTCATTACACTCTCTGGCAGCTGTGTGCCAATACGTACGGGTAAGGAGATAGACGACTCCGCGGATCGGGTAGAACCACGTCCCGCTCGCGGCGCCCTTCTGCGCAATGCTGACCACGCCCTTGACGTCCTGTTCTGCCTGGGCCGCAAAAGCGCCTCCCTTACGCTTCAGCGCCTGGCTGCGGTCGGCCGTCTTGTCTCCCGTTCCCTCACTTCTGCGCTGCCGCGTGCCGCTCGCAGGAAGGTCGCGGTCGACACTCGTTCCGGCGGCAGCCCGCCGCTCGTCAGCGGACAGGAGGGGGATCTCTTCCGCGTTCTTGCTCGACATGGCGTAGACGATGCTTTACGTGCTGGCGATGTGTGGCGAGAGAATTTGAATATGAGAGAGAAAGGGACAAGTGGGAGTCTTTTACCGCAAGTCGGTACCGCGGCACTGCGATGGAAAAAACAAGACGTCATGACCCCCGATGCATGTAGTGACTGACAGGCGAGGCTGGAATCTCGACCGGAAAGGAAAGAGGGAAGTGCGCGCAAATCGGTGACGTCATTACATCCATCCGACTGGAGATCTGACTGGCACGGCACAGTGAGCAGGAGCGTCACACGCGTCCTCTTGAGCAGACCGAGCGAGGCGATGCTATGCATCACGCTCTCTGACGCGTGGCGCGATGCTTGATCCGGGCCTGGGATAGCAGAATGGAGATCGGGGGGATCGGCGGAGGCTTAGAATCGGCTGGCGCTGTGGCTTCTGGGTGCGGACCGACTTGCCTCCACTTTCTGTGTCCATCATCCAAAAGTTATACGTGTTAGGCTCGTTAGTGAGTGAGTGTAAGTGCAGTAGTAGGATGCCACGAGCTGCATAATTGTCCTATCTCTTATGACCTCGCGACACCTGGAACTACGAGTGCACGAAAGGGAATCGGAGGGTGATGCTGGGAATAGGATTGAGGCACAACGAAGGAATATGAGCTGGATGAGAGAACATGGGAATGAGGGGGTGGGACATGGTCTGGAACTTAGATCGAGTTAGATCTTGACCTGGAGAAGAATTTGTACTCGAGTTTGCGTCCACTTGGATGTTGGCTCGAGGTTGAACTTGCGAATGGAGGTGGGGACGATCGACGGCTCGCTTGGAGCACCGCCTGCAGTTGCCTCCGACTTAGTCAAAGTACGACTCGCACTTGAGCTCCTCGACTCCAATCTCGCGGCAGTACTCGTCGATCGAGATGGAGCGCAGTTCGCCGATGACGCTGGTACTCGACCTCTCAATGGCCTGCACATTGATACTCTCCTCGAGGGAAACGCGGGGGCGACTGTTCTGGCTGCTCTGGGTATTGTGGTGGGGGCTGCTGAGCGCGAGGTGGCTCATGCCGGTGGTCAGGGCAGAGTAGTCTGACGAAGAGCCAGCCAAGTCGCTGGTTGACATGGAGCGGTGCAGACCCGAGCCGGTGACTGGCGCGGCGCGCTCGCCGTTGAAGTACGCGCGGTAGCTGTCGTAGTCGGCGTTCACGATCGTGACCCTGCCGCCGGCCTTGAGTGTCGCCACGGCGAGGAGAACAGTGCGGGGCCAGCGGTCGGCGGGCTCGTTATCGCCTATACCGTTACCGTTCGCCAGGGCGAGAGGGTTGAATGCGGCGGGAAGGTGGCCGACGTGGTGCCCGTTGTGGTGCGCCCAGGCGTGCGCCAGAGCAGCAACAGGAGCAGCATGGGCGACATCACCGTCCGCCAGCAGCCATCCTTCGTCCTCAGGCCAGCCGTTCGTCTGCGACCAGTCGCGGGGACACTTGGGGTGCAGAAGCAGCACCAGGTGGTCGACGGCAGCAGGAGGCGCACGCAGGGTGCCATCGGGGAGAAGGGGGTGACGCTCTTTACCCCGAATGTTAATCACGAGGGTGGTGACACGCGGTCCGACCTCCTCGACACTGGGGCGGAGGAGGGGAGTACCGTCGAGGATTAAGCGAGAGACGGGCAACGACAGCGAGAAAGTGTGCATAATGCGACCGGTGATGCGCGCCGTGTCGAGGTCCGGGAAGGCGTCGATGACCTTTGGGACCCATTCGGAGCCAACGAGCGCTTTCATTGTGAGGACCTTGACGAGAGGGAGGCGGCAAGGGCCGGGAAGAGGAAGCGTGACCACGCGGATGGCCCCGAACTCGTCATCGGGGCGAATGAGCCCGGCGACACGGAGGACGCCAACCTCCAAACCGTGAGCGCCAGTGATGGGTGCGATCAGCGTCTCTGCGGGAACGCCTCGCTCGTATAGAGGGGTGAGGGTCGCCTTGCGGCACAAGTGGGCATCGCTGATCTTACGCCAGGTCTTAGAGATGGCGCGAGTGGCCAAACCCTGCCCGTCGGCGAGGAGGAGATGCAGGACGTTGTCCACAATGTGAGGGAAGCGATCACAATGGATCCCGGAGTTAGCTACAGCTGTTTATGGCAGCTTACCAGATGTCCTTAGGGTCGACAGTGGGCTCGCTGTCGGCGGGGGCGGCGTCTGTCGCGGGCGGCGCGGTGGCTGTTGTGAGCTCGATCGTGGCGCCTGCAGTGCCGGAGGTCAACCCAGGCTCGCCTGAAATACCGGCAAGAGCGGAGCGGGGGCGAATGTCGGCAAAGGCGAACTTGTGAGGGCCCGCCATTGTTGAAATGTGGTTCGATGATGAAGAGGAAGGTGATGGTGGGAAATGGAAAGGACATCGACGTGGCCACTTATATGTACTGCGTCTGGAGGGGGAAGCACAGCGGACACGCAACGTCCGCCGGGCTGTGGGGGAGACTGGTGCACACAGTGCGACGAGTGCGAAGTGTGCGACGAGGATGCTCGGAGTGAAACGCGAGACACGGCTGGCCAAGGCAGGGAGTCTGATGGACATGCGGGACAGATGGACGTGCAGGACTCTGAGGGACCGATTGGCCGACCCACCGTGTGCCGAGCCACTTCGCCCCTCCGGAGCGTTGCGCTTCGCGTTCTGGAGCGTGCTCCTGCGAATGATGGTGAGCGACTAGAATGGTGGTCTGAAACTTGCGCACCACCCCAACTCCGCCACAGCCTATCCGTTTCTCGGGGGGACTTCTAGCTATTTATATATCTTCAAGACCCTAAGAAGATGTTTACCTTGAAATACGAAATTCGGGTTTAGTAAACTAACCTTACTTCCTTCATTTCACGGCCCTCAAGCTTGCAATAGCAGGGAATCAGCACTGTCACGCCGACCTCCTCAACGTACTCCTTGACGGCCACATGTCTTTTGCCGGAGCGCGCGATGGCGTGGATCGGCTTTAGTGTGTGATCAAAATGCTGTACCCGGCCGATTGCTGCCCCGCCGCACTCCGGCATTCCTGCGCCCCCGCAGTAATTCAAGTTCTCCTCGCAGCGTACACGGCGGCGGCTGGCCGTGTCCCGCCTGAGGAGGAGGGGGGTCACCTGCACGCCAGTCGTTCCTGATGTCAGTACTCGGCGCTCATCTCTTCAATCCCCCCTTCTCCGACCTCTGCTAAACCCATTGCAAGCCCTCCGGCCAACTAACTCCCTGCAGCTGTCACAAACGACGACGCCAGCTTCCACCTCGACATCCTCGAAGCTCACGGCGGACACAGTGGCGTGGGTCCTGACGGTTTGCGAGGACCGCGTGCGCACTCGTTCTGGGCACGCTCTGTCGTCCTCTCCGCCAGCCAGCCAGAATAACCAGCAGTTGTGCCGTTACAACGGCTATTTAGCGCAGGTCCTCCTCAACGTAGACCTCGAGGGCAACAGGCCTCCTCTGTTGCCTGAGCTGTCACTGTCTTTTGATATCAGTCACTCATCAATCATCAGTAACAATCTTATCTCCATATCTCCATATCTCCATATCTCCAAGCCACAGGGTTCTCCGATCCTGATCCCAACCCTTGTCGCACAGAGCTGGGTGAGTACCCCGTCCCGCCTGTCGGCATGCTTCGATGCTTGCGAGCAGAGCGGGGGATGCAAACGGTGCATACATGCCTAAATTCAGCTCAGATACAACACAACAGATAGTGGTTAGAATACGTCTATAGTTAACTCTGTCGGGGCGGATAGGTCATCGGTGGGGGACCAGGGGGCGGGGCGTAAATCCCTTGCTCGGACTCGAGGCCGCCTGAGCCGTATCCACCATAAATCCCGGCACTCGGGGACGAGTACGTCTGTGGCTGGCGTTCGGAATCAAGCCCGCCGGAGCCGTACCCGCTGTACAGGCCTGGTGGGGGGCCCGCGGGGGGTGCGTACTGCCCTTGGCCCTGCTGGCTTTGGCTCTGGGGCCGAGCGGGAGGTTCGCTCTCCAACCCCCCGTCACCATATCCAGCAGGCGGGTACGCCCAGACATGCTCAGCCTCGTGTGCGCGCATGCCGTGCGTGCTTCCGGCAAGATTGCCCTCCCACACGCCGAGCTCCATGCCCGGCCGCCACGCAACTTCATCCTCGGCGTCGTCGTACAACGGCGCAGGAGTGGAGGGGTCAACGGGCATCTGGATTAGAACCGCAATGCGGACGGGTTCTTCGGCCTCCAGGGGCCGTTCGGACTCCTTCGGCTCCTTCCGCTTCGGCTCGGGGGGAGGGGGAGGCTCGGCGCCGCGCCAGCCGCGCCTGATTGCGTCGCCGACGGCACTGAGGCCTTGTGGAGGAGGGGCCGGGGCCGGGAGAACGGGCTCGGGTTTCGGTGGGGGCGGGAGGCGACTCTGCAGTGACAATGGCTGACGTTAGCTATAATCTTCCGCACCTAGTATCTGCGAGCGCCAGAGGACCAGAAGCTACGAGCGCTGACACTCGACTTGGGCACTCGTGACGTAAGACTCACCTGTCCGGTTGCATCCCAGATCTCCCCATCAGTGTCCACCGCGTCCCACAAAGTGGGTACGCGCATCCACCGCCTCTCCTTCCTGCGCCCCTGCCACCGTTCAGACCGGGGAAAGAGCAGTCCCCACGGATCGTCATCCCCCCAGCGCGCTGGGGGAAGGGGTTCACCGCGCGAGATCGCAAGCTGCGTAGCCGTCCAGTATCGGCGTCGGAGGCGGTAGCGACGTATCGTGAGGAGGATCGCGAGGATCACGATCAGAACGAGCACGGCGAGGAACTGATGCGTTAGCGAGGTCGAGGACCGGGCGAGGCTGGTTAGGCGTTGTGGTGCGGGGTCGAGCGGGGTAAGGGATGAAGGAGGGTGTGGGGTGACGATCACGTCAGTGCATGATCGCCTGTGTTCTGCGACTACGCGACTGCACATGTGCGACGCGAGCACCAAGGGCGATGGCGCGCTCTACCTAATGCCTCAGTGTGATGGCTGGTCCACTTACTACAAGGTAGATAGTCTTGCTGTCAGCTCCGATACCACTGTTCATCGGGCGGCTGGACGGCCACGGTGTCGGCCCGGGTCTCGGGTTGGTCATGGTGTGCCAGCCGTCGTCGGCTGAGAAGGACGTCACGGCTGACACGCCCGACGTTGGGCTGCCCCCGAGGAGGTATTCTGTGGACATGGCGTCCGGCTAGATGTTTTGATGTGTTTGACTGCGGAGCGGGATGATGTTGTTTACGCGAGGCGGGGTGGAGTCGTTATAGGGGTTGCAGGGTTATGCTAGGGTCGTGAAATGTGTATGCGTAGAGCTGAGTGATACACGAGACGTCGGAGAGAGGGAATACAGTCGTGAACGGAAGGGGGGAAAGTGGCGATGATGAAGACGGTGAGAAAGAGAACCAAATGAAAGATCAAGCTCAGCACTCCGCCTTCGCAAGCCCAGCCAGAACCGCAGAGCCCCGGAACCGCTGCCCAGCCTCTTGGGCCTTGGGTGATGGGAAGTAAGTCACCGACCGGACTCCGACCCCCGTCTCCGAAAGCTCCCGCTAACTCCACCCCTGCCCGCATTGCATTGCGCAGTCCGTTCCATTCACTCGGTGCACTGGATCTGCCGCGCCCATTTCGACATCAAAGAGCCGGAAATGCTGTCTCTGCATATGTACACGTCGCCCTCTATCTACATGCTCCCTATACATACATCCGTTGTGTGTTGCCGTGTCTCGCCGATTTTTAATGTGTCGCTGTTCTGCGGCTCGCCTCTCACACATACTTGACCGTGACCGACAGGTTGAACGGGAGCCCCGGGTCGGTCACGACAATGTCCTCGCCCTCGGGAACGAGGTCTGCGACGGGCTTCTCCAGGTTACCCTTGGTCTGCTCGAACAGCGGCGGTGGGGCCTGGAAGAACAGGGGGCGACCGTCCGAGTACGCGAGCGAGGGGCGCTTGATCTGGCTGTGGGGCATCAGCTTGTTTACGGCCACACAGCTGAACGCCGGGGCACTTACAACTCCTGCCTGTCCTCGATCCACGCGACGAGCTTCTCGAGCGTCCAGTCCTTCCCAATTTCGGCTGTGACGCTCTCGCCGCCGCACACGGGACAGTCCGGGCGCTTCTCGTGCTCAAAAGTGAACGTGTACAGGCTGTCGTTACCGACGTACTGGGATCAGCTAACGTCGGGCTGTCAACTCACCATCATGTAGTTGTTCAGGTATGGCGCGGCGGATGTCGCGATCTTGAACGCCTCGTTGCAGCACGACGCGGCGATGATCGCGTTCGTGCTCGCGATCGCAGGGATGATGTTCTTCACGACGCCCTGCGTAAGCTGCCAGGTCACGCCCTCGATCGCGAACTCTGCGGCACGCGCAGACGCCTTCTGGAACAGCCACTCGATGTGGTCCGGGTCGTCCGTGTCAAGCTTCCTGTCTGCCTGTCAGTCCGAAACTCCGTGGCACAGCTCACCCTTGAAGACGCGAGGCCATTCGAGCACGCTCGCCCACTCGATGCAGTGCTCGGGCAGACGGGGCGTGTTCGCGATCGTACAGATCGGGAACGCCGTCGGCGGCGTCAGCATGTCAGTCTGATGTCAGCTGGCACGCTCAAAGTGAAGCTTACGGAGCACTCGTAACACGACGTGATGGTCGGGAGGATGACGCGCGCCTGGCCCTTGAAGCCTTCGGTGCCGCCGTCGATGAGCGGCTTCAGGCTCTCGGGGTCCTCCTCATCGACCATGTTGACGAGAGTCGCGTTGATCCACCTGCGCGCTGAGATCGAGTCAAGGCCCGCGATGATGATGTTGAACCCCTTGTAGAACGACAGCGGCTTGTCCTGGATCTTATTGTGGTGCGCAGTCACCTTGATGCCAGGCAGGCGGCGCGTGACAAAGTCCGCCGCGACGAGCGCCTTGCTCTTGCCAACATCACTCTCGCGGAACAGGAACTGACGGTTCAAGTTCGAGATGTCAATCGTGTCCATGTCAATGACGTGGATGTCGCCGAAACCGGCTGAACATTAGTGTCCTCCAGTTCAGTTAACTCACTGAGAGCAAGGTTCTGGAGGATCTCGCAACCGAGCCCGCCCGCGCCGATCACGAGCACCTTGCACTGGTTGCGGAGAAAGTCCTTTGCGGCGTCGGCACCCTGGAACTCGGCCGTGAACGGGCCCTCGTTGTCGAGCAGCTTGTCGATAGCCGCGTAGCGCGTCGGGTCGGCAATGTAAGCGGTTGTCGCGGCGGCGCCGTTCGCGCTGTTGCTGTTGTTCACGGGTCTGCTGTTGCTGTTCGCGACACTTGCACTTTTGGACGCAGCACTCCTACGCATTGCATCAGCTCAGCCCTACAATTGCCGCGCGCCCAGGGCTTACTTGGGGAGCTCCTGCATCATGACCTTCCACATGGCCCAGCCGAGGCGGCCGTAACCCTCGGCGCCGTGCCCGTCCTTGCCTCCGAGGCGGCGGTTGGCCTCGGCCGTCGTCGGGCCGTCAAAGATGCCCTGCTCCGCACGTGCATTCACCATGCGCTGCACGATTCCGGGCGTAAACTCAGGATGTCCCTGGATCGTGAGCACCTGCGCGAGTGGCTTCTCGGGCGTGCTCGCCGGGTGAAGCTTGACGAACGAGTGCACCGGGTACCGCTCCGACGTCAGCAGCAGCTGGCACCCGGGCGGCACGGAAGGAACGTGGTCCTTGTGCTGAGGTTAGCTTACGTGACGCCGGCCATAATGAAGCTTGTGTAACCGCGTACGATGCGGCCTGACTACCACAAGACAGCGACTCACCATCTGCTCAACGTAGATCTTGTCCGCGCCGTCCTGGACAACGCAGTCGCTCCACCAGTACCTTCCCTCCTTGGTGAAGTTGTTGCTGTACACGCCGATCTCCCATCCGTTTGAGCCCTTGACGCACTCGCCGCCAAGTGCGAGCGCAGCGATTTGGTGTCCGAAGCACACGGCGAGAATGGGAATGTGCTGGTGGTGTGTCGCGACGTCACGGATGAATTCGATCAGGCCAGGTGCGAAGCTGCTCTGCGGGTCGAAGCTGGTGTGCTCTGGAATGTTAGCTCTCTGCGGTACGTGAAGCTGGTGATCAGGCTGTAAATACTCTGAAGCGATGGCAGGGACGACCAGAGAGCTAACTTCTGCGAGGGGAGAGACCTCAGAGCTCTCTGCAACCCCCTTCCCCCCTCTTACTCACTCGAGCCGGTCATCATGATCGCGTCATACGCCTCGGGGTGTCCCGGGTCGAGCCTTCCAGCTGGCGGGTACTCCTTCTTGTCGACAACGTTGTAGGCGTCAAGTACGAGTTCCGCATTCTTGATCGCCTCGTCGGGGCTCGCGGCCTGCGCCTTCAGGAGCCAGTCGCGGTAAATGTCCTCGTCTGACGTTAGCTTCAGAAAGGTAGCCGCGAAAGCGGATTCGGTTAACTCACAAGTGCCGTAGTCCGCCTGCACCGAGGGAAGCTTGAGGTTAGCTGGTGAGCACAAATTCTAAGCGTACCGGAGTGTCGCACAGGAGCAGCGCGAGACGGACGATGCGCTTGGTCATGATTCGTGATGGTTGTTGACAAAGTGACCGAGCGAGCTGACGTTGAGTCACCGACGTGCGTCGCCCACCGGGTTCGAGCGAATTTCCCACGGTGGACGCGCCGTTGCCACCCAAATGTCGAAGGCGGCGATCACTACTACTGTGTCAGGGCTGCAACGCTAGCTGCGATCGCAACCACAACAGCTTTCTGACAAAAACGCAGCCAGCGTCGAGCGATCAAGTGAAGAAGCGACGCAATGCCCGACGACATGAGACCACGCCCCGGCCCGCCGCCGCGCCTGATCGAGGGGCCGTCGGCGTCCTCAGGCCAAAGGTCGCTCTATCAGCAACAAGTGCTTGACGTGAGTCTCCCCGTCTCCCATGTCCACGTCACACCTGATAGCTAACTTTCAGGAAGATGAGTACACGGAAACGCTTTCTCGTATCATCGGCCGCGACTTCTTCCCCGACCTACCCCACCTCCGGGCGACGAATGCATACCTCTCCTCCCTTGCTTCGAATGATGCCGCGGGCCTCTCCTCATCTATCCGACAACTCGCTCGGATAGCACAGGATAAGGAGGAAGGACGCTCCAGTTGGGCATCAGACCACGAGAGGAAGGAGAGAGAGCGGGAACGTGCTCAGGAGGAACTCAGGCAGCAGTTCGACTCGACGCCGCGGATCAACCTCGGACAGCGGGGGTGGGACATCCCTCTCGACCATCCAACTCGACGGCGGGCTCGGTCTGCCGAACTGGAACCCGAAGCCGGTCCGAACAAGAAGGAGCGCAGGGTGCGGGACGACCTGTCCCTCGACGCATTTCAGCGGAACTACACCTCCGAGGACAATGCGGGCTTTGCGTCTATCCTCGACAGCGAGAATCAGGACCGGAAGCGGCGGAACCAGCTCGTGTGGGAGTTTGAGCGCGTTCAGGAGGACAGACGGATCGAGGGAGAAGTGAAGCGGAAGGCAATCCTCGACGCGGCGCAGAGCGGCTGGGTCGTCGACGGCAATGGACGGAGAATGATCGGAGGGCTCGCGCAGGGAGGGCGCGAGAGGGAGGATGGAGAGGGAGGCGCTTGGGAGGAGCGCAAGCTCCTCACGGCCCCGACCGCAGAAGAGGGTGAAGGAAAGGGCGAGCGCGGAGCGTTGGTCAAGCGAACGGAAGCCGGCGCCCTCATCAAATCCACCCAGCCAACGCTGAACGAGAAGATCCTCCCGCCCACCCATCCGCTAGGCAAGGCACTGGAGATGGCCGGTCTTCCCCCGACCGCGATCACGGACTCCTCCGGCGCGATCGTCCCACACCGTGACCTGGCCAGTGGATCCGGGGACGGGCGCGGGCGCGGGCAGTCCGATCGCGAGTCGCTCCAAGCGGCCGAGAAGGCCGCCCTCGGCTCCGACAAGAACGAAGGCGGAAACGTGCAGCAATGGCCATACAAGGCAATGAACGGGCTCATGTTCCCTCCCGATAGCTACAAGGCGCCGTACCCCCCGCCGCCGTCCAAACCCTCTTCCTTCCCAAGCGCCAGGAAAGGACCCGCGCCGAGTGTCTCGTACAGGAACACGCGCATCAACGACGACGAAGATGATGTCGGCCACGCACCGTCGACTTCCTACGCTAGCACCTGGGTCGATAGGGCGGTGAAGGGCCAGATGCGCCGTGCATCCGCCTCGACCTCTGCCTCTGATGCCGGCACGAGTCTCTCCGACGACGAGGAAGAAGGGGAGGGCAAGAAATGGGATCTGGTAGACGAACCAGACCTCGAGCCCGAGGACATGCCCCTGATGACGTACGGCTCGCTCTTGGCCACGCCTAAGCGCGTCTCCACCTCCGCCGACGACAGCTTCGGCGACTCTGGACCCAGCTTCCGATTCCCTGAGGAGAAGAAACGGGACGAACTCGGACGCAAGCTCGGCAATAAAGCGAGTAAATCCATCTCGGACCGGGCGAGGATGTACGCCTCTTCTCCCTCTACGCCTCGTACGCCGAGCGCGCTCAAGGCTGCGGCGAGTCGGACAGTGCGCGGGTCTGGAGGCGGGGCAAGGGGGAGTATGGGCCCGCCGAGCCAACGGGGGAACTTGACTCCGGCGGCCCAGAGCCTGTTGCAAAGGACGACGGGGCGAACCCCGATGCGGTTTGGAAAGGACGAGGGGATCTTTAAGTCTAAGGTTGGGGGTATGGGCTGGTCTCCGAGTCCGAGGCGATAGCCCACTGTTCATTAGTAGCAGCTGGTAGAGGGAGGTGAGAGAGGCTCGCTTCGCTCCCAGCTAGATGAACGCGATAGAAATACATGAGAGAACAAGACAACCTGTACAACCAAGATGTACCACGTATAGACCCAAACGCTGCTTCCTCACTTTCTTGCCATTTTCTTTTATGTGTGCCAGAGGCACCCCTTTTCTTCGCCTACTCCCTCGCCCTCGCTCTCGGGCTCGCGCTCACGCCGCCTGGTCCCAGTCAAACACATTGAGACCCAGCGCATCTAGCGCCAGTCCATACTCCAACGCGCTGGCAGCATCAGGCCAGAGGGGCATGATGGGCCCAGTGGAGACAATCGGCTCCTCAATGACGGGCAGCTGACCCTCGGCACTTCCCCCGGACATCTGGGCATCGAACTGCGGCTGTTGCAAAAGATGCGTGTCCCTTGCGCCCGGGGGACTAACACGCCTCCTGGGCTGCGCCTCGCGCACTTCCGCCAGGAGCAACCTCCTAACCTCGTCATCTTCCGAGCCAGGGGAGCGGATGCCCTCCTTCAGCCTCTCTTGGGCACGCTTGCGGAGTTGAAGGAGCGTGTTCAGCCCGTCACGCACGCGGGATCCGTCACGAGCCGCCGCCGAGAGGTCGCACACGATCGAAAGGCCAGAGTACGCGGGCGTCGCGAACCCGGAAGCGGGAGCCTCGAGCGAGATCGCCGCGAGGCACACAGCGGCCGAGAAGGCGTGGAACCAGAAGAACCACCAGCGCTCTGCCAGCGCGGGGCTGAAGAGCACAAGGGCCTTGACGACCTGGACAATCTCCTGTGCAGACTCGTAGAGTGCGATGAAACTCTCGCCGAACGTGCCGCGCGATGGGGCGGTGCTGTTTTCCTTGAGAGCCTGCACGAACGCGCCGCGGTTCAGATGCAGACGCGCTTCAGAGATGAAGAGACGAATACCGAGACGCTGGAGCACAGTCTGCGGGTGTGCGTTCATAGGCAGGTCCGTGATGGCGATACTGCACATGAGAGATTCGGGAAGAGACTTGCGGAACTCCTGCAGTTCCGCGTCGATCTCAAGCACAGTCTGATACGGCACGGGCGTGGGCTGGACTTGCTGCTTTGTCAGCTGTGATGTAACTTCACTTGGCTCACAGTGTCGTTGACTCGCTCGAGCATCTGCACGACGCAGTGTTTCGCGTGGTGGTACCCGCTGTCATCAAAGAAGAGCCGGTTGTCGGGCAGCGGCATCTTCGTGTCCATGTGTCTGTTGCTGAGGCCGCAGGGACGACCGAACGTCATAGCCTGTACACGGTCGTACTCCATCAACTCCCAGAAGACTTTGCGGCGTTCTTGCACCTCGTCCTCGGGCAGGCCGAAGGCTTCGCCGTCACGGTGAAGGCCCACCTGATCATTAGCTTGCAACGGGCAAGTGAGAACTCACGGTGAGAGCGCTCTTCAAAGTGCTGCCGATGATCGGCCAGAAGGCCTCTGCGCCGTCTGCGCCTGCTTTCTATCAGCTTCAGTCCATACCGTCAAACTCACTCTGATCATTCAGCACAAAGGTTCCAAACAGGCTCAGGGCCTGGATCCGGGTCACGCTCGGTTTCTCTGAACGCGTCGCAGACAACAAGTCTTGCGCTGCGAAGAACAATTCATGGCACCGTGGGTGGAACGGCGGCAGCGTCAGGTCGAACATGACGCCGAGGGCCATGACGAGGAGCACACAGGCGAGCTGAGCCGCCTGTGGCTGGGCGCTGGGGTCGTACGCCATGATGAGGTACTTGTCGAAGGTGATCTTGGGGATGACCTGGTGGATCCAGTTCACGTGCTCCCAATATTGTTCCACCATGCGTCTTCCCTCTTTCCATGGTGGGAGTTTGGAGCGCGCATCGGCGACGGGGTCGCGCCGGAGCGTTGGCGTCCCCACCGCCTGGAGCACGTCGCCGGCCCCTGGATCACTGGCCCCGTTCAAGGAGGGGCGCCGGTCTGCGTCCTGGTCCTCGCGCAGGTAGACAGAGCCAGCGAGGGAACCGACGTATCGCGTCTGACCGTCTTCGTCCATGCGCAGCTGGCCTGGTGTTGTGTCGACGACACACTTCTCGAAGCTGTGCGCCAGCTTGCGAAGCGGGCTAGTCGCGACGCGGTCGGTCGGCTTGGGGTCCTCGGTCGCAGCGGCCTTCTCGGCAGCTGCCGCTTGGGCCTCGCGCTCGCGCGCTTCTTTGTCGACGCGCTCACTGATGTTAGCGATAAGGACACGATAATAGCTCACCGTTTGCGGTCGACGACGCCGTCGGGACAGATCGCACCGCAGCCGCGCCGCTCACACATTGTGCACGGCCAGGACTTGGAGCATCGCAGCTTAAGTCTGGGTGTTAGTGGTGGACAATTAAGGATGGGTGCTGCGATGGAGGACTAAGGGGTGAGGTGGAGGTGGAGGGAGTGGTAGTGGACGGTGGGCACAAACTTACCGACGACATTCAGCACAGGAGTAGCGTTTCCGGCCGCGCTTGCGGCGCTCGATGAGGACGGTGGACGAGGAAGCGATGGCGGGCGCGGTACTGCTGTTCGCGGCAGCGGCGATGGGGCGGGGGCGTATCGGGGTCTGCTGGTGGGAGTCGTCCATCTGGTCCTTCTTCGCGGCCCTCTTGTTGTCCTTGGAGTCTTTAGAGTCCTTGTCCTTGAGTTCCTTGGCCTTACGCTTAGGCGGGCTGGGAGACGGAGTCAGCTTGGAAGGGTCGGGCTTGACTTCGGGCGAGGACTGTTTCAGAGGCTCAGTCGGCTTCGGGCGCGGCTTATCGGTAGTGAAGATGTCGTTGTGGATGGAAGGGAGATGAGCGTGTGTGAGGTTTGGGTCAATGGTAGGCTGAGGCTGGGGGGTGAAGAGCTTGTGCTGCTGGTCGAGCTTGTCGAGGGCGTCGAGGGTGTCGAGGCTGAGATGGCAGTTGATAGGGGACGCGAGAACGGTGTCTGAGGGCGTGGAGAGGGTGAGGAACGAGTCAGAGTTCGGCGAGGGAAAGGGGAAGAGGAGGTCGAGTGGAGGCAGAGACTGGCCGGACATTGGGTCGGAGAAATGGTATGCGCTGATTGGCTCCAGATAAGGTGCTGCAGCTGCTTGCCCCGTGTCTACTATGGGGGAGAGTTCGGGTCGTCGCAAAGTCGAGGAGAGCTCTTTATCCTTTTCCTATCAAAGAGGTTCCCGAAGGTGTGCGGGGAGTTCGGAAAGCCCGGAGCCAGCTCGGGGCAAGAAGAAAAGCTCCACAAAGGACATAGAGAAAGACTTGCACGACGCAGAAGACAGCGCGGTCGCTGCACGGGAAAACCACCGGACCAAGGTGGGGTGTCTTACCGCCCGGCGCATAAGCCTCGGCTATGGCCGTTCCCTCGCCGCCGGACACATACCGTCGTTCCAAACCTTCAGGGGCCGCCGTGTCCAGGGTAAAAAATACAGGATAATAAAGGCGGGGCCGCGGCGGCCCCTTGCCCCTTGCCCTTGCTCTTGCCCAGCCGCTTACAAACAAGGCTGCATCACATGGTACACGCCGCCCAGCAGAAGAATAGAATTCGATAAACCACTATTCTCCTCCCCCGTCCGTCAAAGATCCAACGAAGGTACATCGGCTCATCCCTCTCCACTATTCCAAGACGTCCTGCGGCATTCTTCATTGCTCGGATCCTGTCCTTCCTGACGACCCCGCATCCAGACCCCCACTGGCCCATCACTCACTCACAGCCGTCCTGCCGAGGTAACCCCAGTCAATCACCTGAACATGCACGGCCAGAGATCTGGAGACATGGAGACCCCTGTGTCATGAACCAGAAATAGAAGACTTCGAACTGTGCGTTTGGTATATGACAAAGCAGCATCATCTCCTCGCAGATCAGCATCTCCCCAATGGAGACCACCAGACATGAAAGTGGAGACAGAGGAAACAACTGCCGCGCACAGCGGATGTAAGGGTTTGTGCCCCACATGAACAGGGCGTCTATTTCATATCACCGGCTTTCTCGGCTCGTCCATTCGTTACTTCGTCAGTTGAACCACACCTCTGTCCCCTATCTTAGTCTGGGAATTGCTTTCCGCAACGAAGAGCGGGGCGCCGCTGAAGGGCAGGTGGCTCTCCACTGTCAGCGTCACACGTTTCATCTCGCACTGCAGCACGCACACATCACATGAAGCATGCAGGGTTATACCAAGGCTCCTCACACTCACATGCCGAAGGCTGGCAACTGATAGGACTTTGGGACCGTCGGGCACGCCCGATCTCGCTGAAGACGCCGGATGCTACCCCGCAGTTGCGCGCGGTATGCAAGTAAGCATATCATATCAAGACTGTCGGTTTCATACTCTGCTGGAGCTGTTGGAAACCTGGAAGACCGCGGAGCGCCGTTCCTTGGAAATCGATGTGCCCCCAAGGTCGCACATTCTTCTCAACGTGGCAGCGGGCAATCCTTGCTGGAGTAAAGGGGCTCTGAGTCACAACCTCACGCTGTGCCAGTCTGAATGATCAGCTCTCAGGTCAGCGCTGCCGGTCCGCGCGACCACGCCTGAGAAAGCGTCTAGAACGGTTCCAGACATTCGGCATGGCGCGCATGTTGAACTGCCACTGCGGCTCTTTCGATTGGGGTGTTGGGTGTGCTTGGGTTGTTCCAGATGTGCCGGCAGCTTTTCCTTGCCATCCCTTCGATACTTCCTGATGCATAGCGTGATGCACACTGCTGCAGACGCCGAGATCTTCTCGTCAGGCAGTAACCTGAGCTCGCTCGGCCGCGATCAACGACCTAGGCTGTCATCTTGTCCTGAGCACCTTCCCGGTCTGCACATCTGCACCTGACCACAAGTCTGGGGTCAGTTCCGGACCCTTCGCTGATGTCAGCTCACGCGACACATGTCGCGCGCTGTCTGCGTTTCTGTTCCGCCTGATAGGGAGGTAGTTGCAGCAGCGTCGTGTAAACACCGCTAGCCATGCCAGCCATGCCCCGGGCGTTGCGGCAAAGCCGCCAGGCACCCCGTTCTGATAGAGCATTAACGGCCTCCACATCGGCTGTGGTCGGAAAATGCGGAGGAGGCGGTCACCCTGGGTCAGCTGAACACGGGGGTAGCCCACTGCGGCTCGCCTTACCGGCGAAAAGCAGCCCTCTGATTCGTGGACAGCTACGCGCTATGTCCGATCAAACAACATCTGCAATGTGGGCTCTGTAACAACTGTTGACGCGAGCCGCGAACGGGGCCCAACCGGGGTCGCGTCCAGCACGCTGGGGCCAGACGGTGCATGTGCGGGATGCCCACTTCGTGCACGCCCTATGCATGCCCTATGCACGCCTTCAGCCGCTCGCGCACAGGCAAGGGGGAGTCGTACTCGGCCCCGGATAGGAGTTTGCGGTGCTGACCAGTCGGCAGCTGAACGATGGTCACTAACTCAGGAGCGGCAGGAGCATACCCAAGACTATGGCCCGCGATTGTGCGGGGTACGTCCGAGAGATCGAGGGAATGTCGAGGGAAGGCACTCGGCTGTGCTAATTCTGGTTCGCAACCCACTGTCAAGTGACCACCGGCCAGGCTTCAAAGAAGCTGCTCTCTGGTTCTTCACACTTTCTCGAACCCGCGGACAACCCGGCTGTCGGGCCAGGTACGTCCCTCGTCCTCGGTACCAAAGCTTCGAGGTCGTACGGCGATCGGTAGGTTCGTGACGAGACAGACGTAGAAGAGGTGGAGGCAGCGTAGAGGAAGACACAACGGCCCACCTGGTGACTAGCGGCTTCCCCATGACCTGGACTAGGTGATGATGTTCTTGCGCAGACGAGTGTACGCGGCGGCCAGAAGGGATTCGAAGGGTGCCTTGCTCGTGTCGGAATGTTGGAAGATGTCGTGGGGGTGGGAGATGTGGAGGAAGCGACGCACGAAGCGAAGTGGAGGCTGGAGGGAGACGTTGCTCAGCGCTAGTGCGGTGGCGAGGAAGGCATGTGCGTTGGGGCACAGCTGCAGTTGACTGTACTGAATCGCTAATCGTGTCTTAGCGTGCGTTTGGCGACGGTCATGAGCGAGCACTAGCGACGCGCTCGATCCCATGCCTCGTTTCTGACGGCATGCATCTCATTCGTGCATCATGCATCTCGATCTGATCTGCACACTACCGACTTATTTCCGAACTCCACGATGCCAAGGGCATCAAACTGACGAGGTAAAGACGGCTGCTGACTACCGTGGCTATCTTTCGTAGATCAATTTCACGATTCGCCGACTTCGCATCGATGACAACGCGACGAGCCACAAAACACGTTACCATTTTGGTGCATGTCCGCGCTACGCGCTACGCCGTACCGAAAGATTGTCATGACATTGCCTCCCGTCTTGGCCTTGTCTCAGTACCTCTGTGCCTCTTGGCTGCAGTACACGGTGCCTCAATACCTCTGTGCCTCTTCGCTGCCCGCAGAGAGTCGAGACGAGGTCGTCATCGAAGTGCGCCGGCGCGGGCCCCGACATGCAGGTTCCGGCGTCTTTAAACGCACACCGCTCCTCACAATCCGCGGCCCACACCTCGCTATCGGCTACGAGTACGTCTGCATTCCGAGTCTACGCTTAGAGTTCAATTTGCAGAAGTTCAGCCGCTAATCTTCAGGCTCCAACACTTTTCGGACGTGCGGAAATTCCAGCCCTGGCCGAGCCGCTGCATACCGCACCAGACCGCTTGGCCGCTCCACACTCGCTTCGCCGCCCCCCGTCTATTACCACCGGCCTGGTGACCGTCGCCGGGCACCTGCGGTAACGGCAGCACTGCATATCAGCCTATCTGGACATCGGGGGCATGACTCCGAGATGCATATCAAGCTATCTGAACATCCGCACGAGTGTCATGAGCGTCATGCACGAGCGAGTTAGACGGGCGGGCGCTAAACAGCAACACCCGCGGCGTGCTCCGCCTCCAACTGCTCGGCGCGCAGGAAGTCAAAGTCGGCGCCCGTGTCGGCCTGTGTGACTCTATCGTGGTACAGCTGAGCGTACCCCCTTTTCGGTCTCGTTCCCTTCCTGCCCTTCCCCTTTGCTTTGGCCTGTCTCCATTCCTCGAGCCGGCTTTGGATCTCCTCGTCAGATAGCTCAAGCTTGATGGAGCGCTCATCGACGTTGAGAGAGATCGTGTCGCCGTCGCGCACGATCGCGAGTAGACCCCCGACAGCAGCCTCTGGCGCGACGTGCAGCACCACACTGCCAGAGGCAGTCCCCGACATGCGCCCGTCCGACACGCGCAGCATGTCCTTGACACCTTGCCGGGCGAGTTTCTTTGGAATGGGAATGTACCCCGCCTCGGGCATGCCGGGGTGTCCCTTCGGTCCAATGTTCTGAAGCACGAGGCTGGTGTCAGTTCCGCTAACAGTGTCCTAACTCACACGCTGTCAGCCGTGACGGGCAGGTCGGGGTCGTCGATGCGGTCCATCAGGTCGTCGGCGTCTTTGAACACGACGGCGAGTCCCGAATGCCTGCGGAGAGAGGACGCCATCGCGCTCTGCTTCAAGATGCAACCGTCTGGTGCCAGGCTGCCCGTGAGCACGACGAGGCTAGCGGCGGGATACAGCGGGTTGTCCAGGGGTCTGACGATGTCCTGCGCAAATGGCGGTGGACTCTTGTCCAGCGCCTCGCCCAGCGTCTCTCCCGTCACGGTGCGCGTGTCGAGATGGAGCAGCGGCCGCAGCGCTTGTAAGAGGGTGGGGACGCCTCCTGCCTGTTTGTCAGTTGACGATCTCTGCAGCGCAGCTTACGCGGTAGAAGTCCTCCATGTAGTTGGCCCCCGACGGCTTGAGGTCGACGAGCAGCGGCGTCTTGCGCCCTATGCGGTCGAAGTCGGCCAACGTCAGGTTCACGCCTGGCATGCGGCCGGCGATCGCTAGCAGGTGCACGATTGCGTTCGTGCTTCCCCCAATCGCTTGCAGGACCGTGATCGCGTTCTCAAACGAAGCGCGGGTCAGCACCTCGCTTGGGCGCAGGAGCTTCGTGGCCGCCAGCTTCCCCGTCAGCTCCGCGACGCGCAACCGCTGGCCGCCGTTCGCGGGCGGGCAGGCCGATCCGAGAGGCGCGATCCCGAGGGCTTCGGTAAGACAGGCCATTGTGCTCGCTGTTCCCATGACGCCGCATGTCTGTCGTCAGTTGAGGTAGCACTGGAGCAAAGCAGGAGAGAGAAGGGAAGGACTCACGCCAGCACTCGGTACCAGCTCGTTGCCGACCGCCGTGATCTCTTCGAGGTCGATGTCCCCCGCGCGGTACTTCGCCCAGTAGCCGCGACAGTCGGTGCATGCGCCTACGCGAGTGCCCCGATGCGAGCCAGTCACCATTGGTCCGGTGACTAGCTGGATGGCGGGCACGTCAGCGCTGATCGCGCCCATCAGCTGCGCTGGGACCGTCTTGTCACAACCCCCGATCAGCACGATCGCGTCCGCGGGCACCGCCTTGATCATCTCTTCCGTGTCCATTGACATCAGGTTTCTGTGGTCAGCTGCATATCAGATTCAAAGCTGTCAACGCCGCGCGTTGTACGAGTAGGGTACGGAGACACAGGGGTTGGACATACCGAAGGAACATGCTCGTCGGGAACGCGAAGCTCTCGTGGAGGCTAATCGTCGGGAAGGGGACGGGCAGCGCACCCTGCAGCATAACGCCGCGGGACACAGCGTCGAGCAGTTGCGGCACGTTCGCATGGCAAGGGTTGAAGCCAGACTGGTCGTCAGCTCCATCCACGACACTTTAGCTCACATTCGTGTTCACGACACCAACAATGCGCCGGTCAAGCGCGTCATCGCTGTACCCCGCACCCTTGATGAAAGCCTTGCGAAGGAAGAGGGAGAACCCCTGGTCGCCGTAGTTCGTCAGCCCTGCTGTCAGCTGGATCAATAGGATCCTAACAGCGTACCGCTGCGAAGACCTGTCTCGTCGTCAGCCATGATGAGCGAGTGGGCAATGTTGAGAGTGTTGCTGACAGTCTCGTGCCTTTGGGCGTTGCCCCGCACGGCGATGTCCGATCGGCGGCGGCTCAAGCTCGCCAATCACGGCCTCGCCCAAATGTCACAAGCCGAGTACCGATGGCTCATGTTATGCGTCTTCGAGTGTGCATCTAGTGCATTGTCCGTCTATGATGCGCTGCTCTCTGTATATGAAGAGAAGAGCGATCACCGCTCCTTTGGCAGCTCGCCCTCCTTCTCGTGTCTCATCTTCCGCTGCGCCGCATCAAGCAGAAAGCGGACGTACATCATGTGGAACCAGCCCATGACGCCTTCATCCGTCTGCGCTCCTGACACGTCGACGTTGCCAGTGTAGTATCTGAGTCGCAATCCTCCTTTGTCGTCGGGGACTGCCTCGAACGCCTGCAAGTCTGCCATGGCGGGAATCGCACCTCCGGGGCCGAAGAAGATCATGCATGTGTTGTCGTCGCGCGAAAGCTCGGGGAACAGGCCGCCGCAGTGCGCCTTCCGGATGTATTGCTTCGTATACGGCGGCGGGAAGAACTTCTCCTCGTATCCAATGCGTCGGGCAAATGTCTCCTCGAGCCGCAGCGCCCAGATGTCGTAGAACTGCCGGATGAACGACTCCATCGGCTTCGTGCGCTGGACCGTAGTATTCGCTGGGATGGTGACTTCACAGTATCGCCAGTACGGGTTTGTGTCCTTCGGCAGCGCGCGGCGAATGCTTGTCGGCAGATTGGAGGAGGAGGTCTCGTGGACCGGGTACTTGTGGTTGAGGTAGGCCGTCAGTGTGGCTGCGACCCCGGCGCCGCCGAGACCGGCGTAGAGTATTGGTTTCCAAGCCCGCCGCATGTCGTTCGTGTTAAGGTTTTGATTGCAAGGTGTTGTGGTAGTTGTGGATGCAGAAGATACATGACGCCTTGGCATGTTGGATACCTTATTCACAGATAGTCTGGGAATCGGCGTCGGTCACTTTTGTTGTGGCTGACGATATCGGCGGATCCGATCAATTGCTGACATCTTCTGCTGACAGCCGAGGATAGTTGCTACGTACTCTCTTCATGTCCCACTTCACTGATGACAAAGTGACGTCTGCCAGACTCACAACGTGCGCAGACGAGCGGCACCAAGCGGCACCACGCCGCTCTGGGCTGCGGAAAGACACGCCGGAAGATTCGCTTTCGGTGCAGAAGAGACCGAGGTCAGGGCGGGATGAACAAAAATCGAATTCCGCACGCATCGGTCGGTCGCCGCAATCCGCACTTTCGCCAGTGCAAGTTGTGAAGCGGCCAGTCTGGTCCGCTCATCGCCGTCAAGCATACCAGGATGCGCATCCCACTCCGCTTCAGCGCAGCAATATGTTGTTGCCCTACTGGTCTCATTAGAGCTCTTGCTGGTTCAATTGATTGTTTGATTATAGTGAGCTAGCAGACTGCGTCTCACACGCGTGTGACTCATCGCCCTGCCCTGGCGCACATTAGGTTCGGATCGTCTGAAACCAGTCGATCTGCTGGTATCGTTACCAGCGAAACTCTGCGAAACTCGAGAAATACCTCGAACCTGCTGTCCCGATGAGAGGTAGCTACGCGCTGCACAAAGACCATGCAATTTGCAAAAACGTGACCTCTGGCGGGGTCGAACCGCCGACCTTATGCGTAAAGCACGAGCTGTTAAGCATACGCTCTAACCAACTGAGCTAAGTGGCCAGGAATTGCTTCACGAGAGTAAGGAGTCTGACGAGTTTATGACGGCTGGAGGGAAAATTTTGTCGTGGACGAGAGAACATGTTGCTCGAGGAGCATCACGTACTTCAGCATCAGCATTGACTGCATACTCTGACATAAACAAATGATGGTTGACAACCGCCGACGTCCTCAAGGACTTGTTCCGCCTGTTCGCGCTGAACACGATCGAGAACCACGCCGCCGAGTTCGTCACTTCGGGCGCGATCACGAACAACCAGAAGTTCAGATGAGGCCACTGAACCCGCAGCGTCCAGGCCGCGGATCGACGCCCGAAACACTGAGCGTCGCTGTTGCCAGCGTGCGCCCTCCCTCCTTCGCAGCAGGGGCGCAACCACGTCGATCTGTGGCAGTGAGGCGCCCATGTCAGCTATCGAAATTTCGATTTGATTTTTATAACGCTCTCGACGAGCTTGCTCATGTGATTTGGCATCAATGGTGTAGTCGCTATCATACTTCCTTCGGGTTCTTATGATCCGGATGAAACATCCAATGGAAGTGGTCCTGGGTTCAAATCCCAGTTGGTGCCCTCTTTTGTTTTTCGAAATCTGGGGAGGTAACTTCGTGCTTTCAGGCTCAGAGTTCGGTGAGTGACCCTGAGGCACGGCGGGGATTTGGGCCGGTAGTCCGCTCTTGAGCTTGTCTGCTTGTGGGCCAGCTGAACGCACTGGCAGCCTGTCCAGAGGCAAGGAGGGAGGGAGTCCCTGCTCGTCCTGGTCGTCAGCTTGCCCTGGGTGTGGGACAACTTACCTTGGCGTCTCTGTTTCTGGACAGGACTTCGAGCGGTGAGAGCTATGGCCTGGAGTTCAGCTTTGTAAGCCCGATCTTCGCAGCTCTTACCGGTTGATGCCTGCGTCGTTGCTCACGTCATCCGAGACGAAGGTATATGAAAGCCACCTGCTTGTCAGCTTGTCCGCATGTGGGCTAGCTCACCTTCTAGCCCCCTACCGAGTACCATATAGGATTCACCAGGATGAGAACTGAGAATCAGCTCGGACTTCAGAGGTAATGCACAGCTTCTACCCACCAAGCTGTCAGCCAACCTTCCGATCGTGTCGTCAGGCGCTAGCATAACCATCTGCTCGTCAGCTTGTCTGCATATGGACAGCTGACCTAGGATGACTGGCTGTTCGGCCTGCGGGAGAAGTGAGGAGGGTGCATGGAGCCAGGGTCAGCTGATGCAGTTCGTCAACAGCTTGTACCTCGGCGGTCATGGTCCTGACATACCGACGATGGCCGGGTCGTAGACGATTAGCGTGTTGGCGGCGCTGATGTTAGCTTGTTCGTTCGTCCTTCGAGCAGCTTTCACCGGGTGAGACGATTAGAGGGGAATGTAGGGGTACGCCATCGCAGTCCCATTTTTCCGTCGTGCTTGAAGAGCCAGTTGACGGCTATCGGTCAGGAGAGCAGGTTGAGAATTTACTTCAGTCGCCTAGCTGGGTGAATATCTGTCTTGAGCTCTCGTCAGTGGGTCGACCAGCTCACCACAGGGCTATGTCTGACATGCACTGCGGTCAGCTAGAGGTACAGTAGCGTACTAGCTCACGTTCAGCCGCCTCCCGTCCTCACACGATCGGGCGGTAGATGGAGTCTAGTCATAAGTTTCAGATCGCTCAGTCCCCAGCAGTCTCCAGCCCACCATTGGCTCAGTTGGTCTCAGCGGTGTAATATCATGGGGACAGGCATGGTCAGCTTTAGCTTTCGCTACTTGACGCCGCAGCTTACCCGTACTTGCCCGCGACGTCTTGTCCCGTCAGCCAGGGATGCCGTTGGTGATTCATCAAGTCTCGCGGTGATGCGCATGTCGGACATCGTGGTTGAACAGCTTCCGACGTCTGGGCGGCAGTGTGTACCCGAAATCGATGCAAGCCTGCGAGTTAGCGAGCCAATTGTGTCCAACCCACGTCCGAGCGTGGAGGCAGACTGGGGTCAGCTACCGTCAAGGACTACGTAGCCTTACAAACCCGAAGAGTGTGGGTACTGAGAGTTAGTCCCAGGGCGAGAACTGCAACTCACGGTTTTAACAGGGCGACGTTCACGCGAGGCTCTTTTGTGCGTGGAGTTGACGGTGGGTTGCCAAAGGAGCCGTAGGATACTTCGGGTTAGAGCTTCGGTATTGCCTCAACCCACCATAGGAGGGGTACCGAACGGCGAGGCGAACGCTGCTGTGGCAAGGGAGCTGGTGTGAGCTCGTCGCCATAGAGAGGGAGGTAGCTCGTGCGTTAAGCTCCTGTGGCTTTGAGGAATTGAACTGGTGTCAGCACAAGCATATGGGGACAGAGGCTTACAGATTTTCGGAGTTTCGGGAGTCGCGAAGACGTTGAACGGCAGAATTGTTGAAATTGTGCTGAAATGTAGTTCGGCGCCACGAACATCATTGCTAGTGCGAACTGCGAGTTGGCAAAACGATGAAGCGTCTAACTCACGGTCTGATAGTCCATCGATGCACTACCCCGTCTGTTGTTTGCTCGAGCTAGGAAGGTGCACCTCACGTGCCATATGATCGATCGAAGAAGCTGCGTGTAGGTACTTCGCGGGTCTCTACGCTGTCATCAGCTTGGTCTTCTGCACAGGAAAGCTCACGTGTGTCCAATCATGAGGCACGGTCGGACGCTGGAAGCTTTATCATCGTTACCTGGTGACCCGCACGGCCTTGATTCACCTGTCGTGTGCGGGGGCGAAGTGCCGGTACGTTTTTGTGTCAAGGCTGGGACGAGCTAGGCCCTGCAGCATATCAGCAAGCCCACCAGTGCAGAAGAGATGGTCGTGAAGTGAAGAAGATATATACACAGCGCGGAAGACTGAGTGTCAGTTTTCGGGTACTTCCCAGGCAACTTGCGTGCGGCCAGCCCTGTTCGATGTGAACAAGGTGCGAGTGGCGGTGTGTCGTGGTCCCTGTAGTCAGCTCTCTGTGCAGCCGGCGTAGCAGCTTACATAACCTTCTCCAAGATGAATTACAAAGTGGTGCGGTCGCTGTACTGATCTCTGAATGTCATGTCCGAAGGACGAAGCAGAATACTCATGCCCTTGGTTCGGTGGCCAACTGGATGATCCAAGAAGAAGAGCTCACAAAGTCAGGGATAGCATGACATCAATGGGGCAGAGCGGAGCTCTGGTCGTCAGTTGGAATGCCGAACCATTTAACTGACGGTCACGGTTTCGAAAGGTAGATGACTGGGATGAGCTAACTCCTTTCGACCAGGAAGCTTACAGATCATGGCACGGGAGATCACAAGTGTTGAGTGTCTGCGCTGAACGTCAGTTCGGATTCAGCAACGCGAAGCTGGCAGTCATGACTGTACCGCTGGGTAACTGGGATGCGCTAAGTGCTTCAATCAAGCAGCTCACCATATCGTGTTCCGAGTACAGAATACCGAGTGCCGAGGCCTGGGTGACAGTTCTAGTGCAAGCATCACGAAACTTACGCTCGCGCTTTAAGCAGCGAGAAAACTGGGATGAGCTTCGACAAACGGGTTCGGCAGCTCACGAAATGGAGAGAGGATGTCATCAAGAGCAGCAGGGGGCCACAATGTCGGGGACTGGATGTCAGTTCGTCATCCCACTCGAGTAACTGACGCTAAGGGCGATTCTGAAAGTTAGGACTGGTGTTGGCCCTGCAACTCACGAGTAAAGAGATGGACAATAGACTAGGTGAAGCGTGAGTCGGACTCGGGTGCAACTCGGGTCGCAATGGTAGGTGAGAAGGAGTCGATGAGAGAAAGTATGAACGATGAACACTTCGGGGCACCGCTGCGACTTATATACCCAGCGAAGGCAGCCTGAAGCCGCTCTATTGTCACACCAAAATGATGTGAAGGAGGCGAGAGGAGGCGCGAAGAGGAAGAGGAGAGGGGTGGCTGAAGACACACAAGTCTCAGTCGGCTACCTGCCGACTTCTACTGTCGCCTTGGGTATCCTGCCTTCGACATGAGGGTGTGCGACTCGCTCTCGCTCACTTTCGCACTCTGAAAACCTGCCATCACACCACACCCGTAGCACGCACGCAGCTGTGCACCGCCGCGCGCCATCTGGTGGAGAAGGTTCTGGTCTGCTCTGCCCTAGGCATCACCTTCATGCTGGGGTGCCTGACGGTGCTTTATCGGAGGACCACTTGTCCATCGATGCTCTCTCCAGCCACCGCGATGTCCGCCTCGTTCAGCACTGCCAACACTCCAATCAATGTCTCGCCACGACCGATCGAAATGACCACGCGACGGTCAGGCCCCATCATGATGGCCAGAGGGTACCGAACAGAGCGTCATGGCCAGCGCCCGGGCCTATCCAGACTTACGCCCCTCTTTCCTTGAAGTCACATCAAAAGTCACCCGTCACCTGTCTGGGATTCGGGTTGGGTCACCTGCCCCCGCTGACCGCCTGCGCCTGCAAGGGTTCCGCGGTCTGTGGGTGTTCATCACTCGTACCACCAGTAGCCCAGTGACGTGCGTGCGGGCTGCGCCTTCCCTTTACGTGTTGCGCATGATGCGCATGATCCGTCGATGCGTCTTCCTTCTGCGCCCCGAACGTGCGTCAAGAATGATGGACTACATAAGCTCTCCCTGCGACTCTTTCGCGCTCGTCGTCTTTCCCTCCTCTTCTGGCTTCATCATCTTTGACCTCATCGTACGGGCGAACGCCCTTAGATATTCTTACTATTGACACTGGCTGCCGACTCCTTCAACCTACCCAACGTACTGTACTTCTTTTCACCTACACGACGCGCACACGACGTATGCGCACACGACCACCGCACGCGCTCAGCACACGCGACGCTCAATTCGTCCTTATCCTGAACATTTCATGACCAGTAGGCTGTGCCATCCTGACGACCTAGTGACATCCTGATATCCGCCCACGACCCCCTGAAGCGGCTCGGAAAATCATGATTCCGTACCCGCCTTACGTCCCTCCGTCCTCCTTGCCGGCGTCAGCCCTGCCTCGACGCAGAGACTCGCTGCCTTCTCCTCCTCCGACGCCTGTGTCGCCAAAGCCTGCGCCAGCAGCTTTAGCTGCGCCAACCTCGGTCCCTGAGGGGCTAGCCGTTGAGACTCCTCCGGCCGCCCCAGCCCCGTCTCCTCCCTCTCCGCCACCCGCCCCAGCGTCAACAGCTACGCCGTCCCCGCCAGCAGTGCCCAGCTTCAAGCCACCCGCGCACTACCTCAACAAAGTCCATCCCTCACGCCCCTTCCCCTCTTACACTTCCTTCCCCTCCGCTGCCGACCCTCCACGGGCCGGTTTCACCAACGCAGCAGTCCAAACCGACCCTCGTCCGAATCTCCCCCGCCTCTCGACCAGTTTCAGCAACCAGACGCACCTATCTCACCAAACGCACACCTCCACGCTGAGCTGC
Organism: Trichosporon coremiiforme; assembly: GCA_039545355.1. Taxonomy (NCBI): domain Eukaryota; kingdom Fungi; phylum Basidiomycota; class Tremellomycetes; order Trichosporonales; family Trichosporonaceae; genus Trichosporon; species Trichosporon coremiiforme. The sequence continues at coordinate 963,669 of BCJJ01000002.1, read as the reverse complement.
CAACAGAGCTGCCACTGCTCCCCGCCCTGTTCGGCGCGCCGCTACCGGCTCATCGAGACTGGTATACCTTCTCGGATTCCCTTGTTCCCGACTGAGATTCTCGATTCGGACCCACCGACACCGCCGAGTCCCCTCTCCAGCAGCTCGACGGGTCGTCCAAGTTGCCGTTCTCGGTAAGTACTAACTCACCTTCTTTTTAGTCTACCCCTCGCGATGATGCGCTTGCACCGTGCGATCGATGCTTCCATGCTTCGGTTGCGCTCGGACTCGGACGGCGTCACATCGCATTGCCTCGGATGCTTGCTCGCGCTCCTCATGCTAACCTCAGGCACAGTGGCGTGCGTCTGTTGACCACCACCTCTGTTGCGCTCGCGATCCCCGCCCCGCCCGCCGACAGATTCTACACGCGCACGCTCTTCACGTCAAGCGCGGCATACGCCCCCTAAGCGCGGGAGCAGCGTAACAATACAATCCTATGCATAATACTAGAGGGGAAACGAATGGTTGCAGTGGAGTTGGAGTTCGTCAGAGGCCCAAGACCGTTCTGTATTCTCTGTCAGAAACACACCGCCGCCGTGCGACAACGCCTCGCCTCGCGTCGCGGCGTTCGCTGGTTCGCATCCTCGTCGCGACGCTCTCGCGCTAGCGAGCTCGGCGTCGCGACTACGACGGCAGCGCATGACCCGACTTCTTGCTGTGCCTCTTCAAAGCGTCGTTTCTCGTGAAGGACTCGTTACAAACGGGACACTGGATTTCTGTTCTGTCAGTTACACGTCCACAGAGAGCCCAACTGTACCCACTCGGCTTGTCCTTTATGCTCAGCCAGAGGAGAGCCTTGCGCTCCTCGAGACGACCTTCGGCGACGAGGTCGCCCTCGCGCCGCGCGTGTCGCGCCATGTGCCGGGGAATGTCGTACTTGCGGGTGAACACGTCGGTGCATCGCTGGTACGGTGGCAGCGGGTTGATATACTCGCACTGTACGCCGCCGGCGGCCGGCGTGGGTGACGACTTGCGGGCCTTCTTTGGCGGCACCTTGGCCGGCGGCGCGGGGGATGACGAGCCCGCGGGCGCCGGTAGCGTCGGGCGCACGCGGTGGCCTGTCGCCCGCTTCGCCTTGCCCGTCTTCGCTGCTGGCCGGCCCTTGGCCTTGCCGCCTTGGTACTCGCTGTCGGACGCGCTGCCCTCGGTGTGGAAGTCCGAGTCGCCTTCCTCGTTCGCCGCGATGGAGGTCTGCGCCAGGCGCGCATCGGGCGGCTCGAGCTCGCTCTTCCGTCGCTTCGCCGGAGGCTCGCGCGCCTCCTGCTGTCCGTCGCTTGGCGTGCTCTCGTACCCAGGCGAGTCGTAGCCTCCTGATCCGGCGCGGATGTCGTTGATGCGCGATGCTCCCGACGGGATGCCGCTTTCGCGCCACTGCGCCACAGCCTCGGCGCCCGCTTTCCGTTTCGTGTGCGAGTGGCTGCGAGATCGCTCGTGGTGCGCGGCGGCGTGGGACAGGAGATCGAGGCCACTAGCCGAAGACGACGAGGGACTGCCTTCCCTGTTAAAGCCGACGGTCTGGTCGTCGTCGTTCTCCACTGATCCCTCGCCGGATGCTCCCTGGTTCGGCGTGTTCGACCTGTTCGGGGCGCTGGCGGATGCGGCGCCAGTGCTCGGCATGCGCTGGAAGCCGGGCTGGCTTCCGGACGAGTTCGGTGCTCCGTTCCGGTTATGCGGTGACATCGGGGTCCGGGCGGTCGAGGAAGGTGGATGCATCTTCGTGTTCGTCGGCTGGTTCGCCGCGTTCGCGCTGCCGTTGTTGCCGTAGAAGTAGTTCGCGTTGAAGGACTGGTAGGATGTCGGGGAAGGTCGTGACACCTGCTCGACCCACTGGACCGACGCCAGGTGCTCTGACTCTTCCGAGGAAGTCGACGAGCCCGAAGACACGAAAGAACGGCCGGTAGGCAGCTCACGCTCGTTGCCTTCCCCGCGACGGACGAAGGCGGCCATGGATCGCGGAAGCTCGTACGTGTTGCCGGATTGAGGGGCGGGCATCATGTTGTTCATGGTGCGGGCCTGGAAGACGCTCGACGTGCCGTTAATCGAGCGCACCGCCTCGTCCGTGAGGGCGATCTGCTTGGCAATGGCGGCGTCGTCAACAGCAAGCTGCTGGACGTCCTTGTCCTCGTCGGACGAGATCGGGTAGTTCGGGAAGCCCTCGGCGTTGTACATCGAGCCTAATGTTGTCATGCCTGATAACGAGAGGCCCGACTCGGTCGATGTTGACCGCGCCTTGTGCCAGCGGGAAGGCCGGAGCGAGATCTGCGATCCGTTCGTCGACGACGGCTGCGAGTGCAGCGTCTCAGTCGACTGGGGTTCCGCGGACAGCACCGAGCTCTGCCAAAAGTTACTTGGCTTGCCTGCCGCCGAGTTGTCGCTGTCGGTGGAGATGTTGGAGCCCTTCGGGGCCGGAGCCGGCGGGGTATCAGTGTCCATCTTCTTGTCAGCCGCCTTGTCGGCCGATGCCGGCGGCGGAGGGGGAGGTTGGGAGGTGGCCGCGGCGTGGTTCACGCCAGCGGGAGGAGGGGCGGCCGCAGCCGTTGCTACCGGCTGCGGATCGTCCTCGCTCGACATGGTGGGGGTGGGGGAAGGTGTGCGGAGACGGCGGGGCTGGATGTACGACTCGAGCAGAGGGTCGACCTGTACTCTGTTCGAGGGGAGCAGCCACGGGCAAATCGTCTTCCAGTATGGGTCGCAGCGGTCAGCGAGGGCAGCTTGGATCGCTACCATGGTGTTAGCGAGTGTGAACTTGTGGAGCTTGAGATGGGAAGAGGGTGTGACGGTTGCTGTGACACTTGCCTTATAACGCTGGCTGGGTTTTGGAGGGGCCGGTGTGGGGTGTGATGTGTGATCGAAAGAAGGTTGGATGGAAGGAAGGCGGCAAGACAACTGAGCGCAAGCTTCTTCTTTGGATCCTCGGGAGCAGGGGTTGCTGTGAGGTAGTTTTGGGAGGGGGCGGGGGAGGCTGTTACCGTTGCGGGGGCATTGGCGTTGAGGAAGGAGGGATGGATGGGTGGGGAGTCAACAATGGCTTTGGCCGGATGCGAAGGATGCGTTGTGAAAGAGCTCGCGCGGGTGTGGGTGTCTGCGGACTCACTGGGCTCACTGCCTGCTGCCTGCTGCCGTGCCTCGCGTTGTAGGCCGTGATGGCTCATGGCTTTTGCCGCCGAATGTCGAATTGGGTGGCAAATCCCGTCACCACCTCGGTGGCAAAATTAGGCCCAATCTGCATTCTCCCGCCTACTTTACCAAGTGCCTGTCACGCCTAATCCTTGCCCGCTACATTGAACCGCCAGGAAACAACCAAGGGCCAATGCACACACCGAAGATCGAAGCAACGTCTGATGGATGCATGGTACAACATTGTCTACGGTCGTCCACTGCTTAAAGTCTTCTCACTCGCCATACTCTCCTGCGACGATGCGGCACTGGCACCCACACCCCGTCGGACACATATTGCGCTTCATGCCGCTATCCGTCGCCGCCGTCGCCTCGCTCCCGTTCGCTTCTTCTCGGAGTGCGACACTACGTTCTGTCAAGCCCGAGTCGTGCGATGTGGAGTGCGACACGTGGCTGACGTGGGAGACCATGCTTGTATTCCGCTGGCTCGGGGACGGCATCGGCGACCCCGTGCGCGGCGTTGATGGCACTACGGGCACCGGCTGCTCGGTCGCCACTGATGTCAGCTGCTCGGCCACATATATGAAGCTGTCGTCTGCTTAACTCACTGTAGTACAATCGCATGCACCGCTTGACTGTCAACTATCATTCACACAAGGGTGACTCACCTGGTGCCCGCCGTGCTTGCATCTGCGGCACGACATCCACAAGCCCCTGACCGGTTCGCGGCTGCTGTCAGCGTCTCGCGCCACTATCACATTTCAGGAGGGCAACTCACCACACGGCACACGCCTTGGCACGCTGCTTGCAGCGCCTGCACCACCAGAATGGCCGGCTACCAGGCGCGTCCTCAAGCGAGCCCGTCGACTTGCCGCACTTCATGCAGTACTGGATCTGCGTGATGCCTTCGATCGCGCCGATGGTCTGCGTCTCGACGAGACCAGCGAAGCGGCGGATGTACGCCATCGACACCGTCAGTCTGTATCGCTCCAACAGATCTGACATTAGCTAACGTTGAAAGCCAGTAAGCTCACCAAGGTAGGACTCGAGAACGCGGAGCGTCTGTTTCCGCGGGAAGTCGATGACAGTGCCTCCAACCACGAACAGTGCTGTCGCAACCTGTACCTCGCCGTCGGTGATGAACGCCTGCCACCAGTCGAGCAGCCCCGCGCACCGCTGCGTACGGTAGTTGTCCCACTGCTCGGGCGTGTACGCTGAGTGGGATAAGCGCGTGAGCTGACCGGGCTGGATGCGCTCCTTGGTCTGGTCAATTGACGGGCGCTGGCTTCCGAGGTTTGACGGCGGCTTGCTGCCTCCCGACTTGGCTAAACGTGTCGGCGATGGCGGGCGCGTGCTATGCGGCGTCGAGCGAGAGGTTATCCTTCCTCGGCCCAGAGGTTCGACCGAACCAAGGCCGCTGCTCCACGCGTCCAGGGCAGCTGCGATACCGTAAGGGTCGGGGTAGTCCATGTCAGCGACGGGAGTCGGCGTGTCGTCCCTTGGTGTTTCGATCGTTAACCGCTTCTGCAGCGCATTTCGCGAGCCGCCTCCACTAGAGCCGCCTCGCGCCATCGCAGACATGTTGCGTATGGCACTCGGCCGCACCGTCTCGATCTCGGGCGGGTTAAACGACAGGAAGCGCGCCTTTGGCTGAGGCGCCACACTGGCGTTGTCTTCCTCGAACGAGGAGCGACTCGACATCGACTCCTCGGACCTGTTTTCGCGTGCGACAATGTCCTCTTCGGCTGGCGCAATCCGAATACCCGCCTCGTAGTCTGGCGAGTGGTTGCGGTCGGGCGCACCGGTCGGCGACGTCGGCTGGGCAGGTGTGAAACCATCAGTGGGCTGGGAGAAGATGCCCTCGTTGAAGAGCGCCTTGGCCGGCGCAAATTCATCGATGAGCCCGTGCAGCAGGTCCCAAGCCTGCGCCTCGTCTGTCCGTCCGCATAGCGTCGCAATCTCTCGGTTCCATCGACACAGCTGCAACGGCGAGTCGCCCTCGAGCTTGTAGTGGTTCGCCATGTACTCGAACTCGGCGTCGTCGCCGTCTGGCAGCGGGAGCACGCCCGTCGTCTGCGCGGGCTCGTACCCCGGGTCCGCGATGCTCTTGCCGCGCGTCCCGCCGTGCCCGATCTGCCAATGGGAGGCGAACTCGGGTTTCCTGATGTCAGTTAAAATACAAACCTGAGCTAGCTTACACATCGTCGAACGGGATCTCCCCCATCTTAAAGCGGTCGATCGCGTACGCAAGCTCTCCTCTGCCACTCCAGGAGACGACTTGTCGGGGAATTGTCTCCAGCGAGAGCGTCTTCGGCACGACACGGCTCTGGAGGTCGATTTGGATCATGGTACCCTTCTGGTAGCAGGCAACGAGGGAATCCTCATCGTCCCAGATCGCGGCAACGGGGATGTCGTCGCACCCCGAAAGCGCAAACTTGGAGATATAGTGTCTTCGGACGTCCCAGACTTCGAGGGCCGCCTCGCCCTGGTCCATGACTACTGGCTCTGAGGGCTCGGGCTTGTTCGCGTCGTACGCAGGGTTGGACGTCTGGTCGAACGGGACGACAAGCAGCTCGGTCGGGTGCACCGGACGCCAGTCAACGTAGCGGATGGGATACGCCGTGTGCAGCGTGTGCACCGGCGTCGAGCCCTTCTCCCATGGCAGTGCCATGTCCCAGATCTGTACGGTGCGGTCGGCACCCGCGCTCGCCATCCAGCCCTGCCCCGTCTGGTCCCAGTCCTCGCCACCGACCTTCCACTTCAGGTCATGCACGGCCCGCGACCCGTGCGCACCCCACACTTTGCCGATTGCCTTTGCGGGTACGCGGTAGTCGTACCGGAACAGCCCGCCGGCCTCGGTGCCGACGACGAACTGGTGGTGTTCGTCGGGGCAGAACTCCAGCGCCGTCACGGGCGCATTGTGCTTGTAGTACTTGCGGCTGACCGGGTCGGGGTCGCGCAGGTCCCACAGCCGCGCCTGCCCCTCCGTTCCACCAGTCAGGATCAGGTGGCCCTGCGCCGACGACTTGCACGTCTTGATCGCGTTCATGGGCCGCGGCGTCCCGCTGCTGACCTCGCGCTCGAGCTTGCCCCGGTTAACGTCGAAGATCAGGAAGCTTCCACTGGGCGTGGCTGTTAACACCTTGCTATCATAGTCTGGTGTTAGTTTGCCTGGCATCTGTGAAGCTGAGACGTACTGCCTGTCGCCCAGTCGACGGCGTTCACACCCTTGCCGATGGACCACGAGCCCTTCCACAGGTTCACCACCTCGCTGACGGTGGATCCGCCGGGTCCGCGAGCAAACGGTGCACTGGGCTGGCGACCGCTGACCTTGCGCGGCGTCGCCTGGGCGGCGAGCGGTATTGATCCCTCGGGATCCGTAATCTGGAGCACGCGGAGGTCTGGCGTCAGTTGGACGGAGTGTACATCGTAGCTCACACTGCCCGCCGCCTACGGCGAAGCGGCTCGGCGGTCCTTTCGCCATGCTCGTCAGCCTCCCCGAGCCAGCCGGCGCCGGTGTGCCTGCGCGAGACTTGTGGCTCAGTTTCGGCTGCGCGGCCTGCATAAGGTTGACACGCAGCGAGCGATCCGGTATCGGTGCCGGGGAGCTAGTGCGCGACCCAGAGGTACGGCTGGCGAAGCTCGAGCTTCCTGCTTCGTTGCTGTTTGTCGAGGAGTTGATGCTGTTTCTATGTGAGCGGCTGGCCGATCTGCTCGTCATTCCGTTCTTGGAAAGCGTGAGTGTGCCGGCGGGCGAGGCGTGTGGCGTCGTTGAGTCCGCCTGCAGGAGCACGGGAGGGGGAGACGGGAAGCGAATCGCGCGAGGATCATCGTAGATGCTCTTGGCTGCGTTGGGCACGTTGATGCTGAGGGGGAAGGGCGGACCAGAGGGACCGGGAGGAAAGGGCGACGATCGCGCGGGTGAGACGTCACGCGCGCTATCGTGCGCGGGCGTCGAGGACGCCTCGGAGCCCCTAGCCGTCAGTACTGCACGCGGGCGTGTCTCACGGGTATAACACTGTCGCGATGCGGTTCATTGCTGGATCATGGCGTCTGTTGTTGTTGAAGGTGCAGGAGTTGTTGCGATCGCTCGTTAGCTTCCAGAACGGTTCTGGTGAGTGACGTCGCACGCCGTATGTAGCTGATAACAACTGCATGCTTAGTCGTGTGTGTAATTCGCGGCCCGCCATTTGTAATCTCAGGAAAAGTCGCTGTTCAGGCACACTGTCACGTGATGGCTTTTCCACCCACCCATCACAGGCAAACCCACAGCCAAGGACGAGAGTCGTCCTGTTCTTGCAACCCGACATTGACCCTTTCGTGAGTATGCCGAGGAGCTGTGGTTTCGACGAGGTGTTGAGTTAACTGAACGCAGCGTAACTCGAAAACAAACAGCCATCATGCCTCCTCCTCCCAGCACGACCGCCGGCGGCTCCAACTTTGACAAGAGTGAGTAGCGGACACTGAAAGCTGGTGTGTGAGGGTGGTTGCCGCTTTGCCTAGCGCGCTACTACTACTGTTCGTATCGGCGGACCATATCCTCAACTTGTTGTTGATATTTCCGCCTGGTTCCGCCGGACAGCAGGAGCAGCGGCACAGGCAGGCCAGACCTCGCAGCTGCCACACTTCCTGTCTTAGCTAACATCCGCAGTGAAGATGGGCGCGCTCATGGGCACCGGTGTCGGCCTCACGATCGGCTTCATCTTTGGCTCGTTCTCGATTCTCCGTGGCGGCCCCGGCCCGCGCGGCGCCCTCGCCACCCTGTCGCAGTACATGCTCTCGTCTGCGGCAACTTTCGGTTTCTTCATGAGCATTGGATCTGTGAGTACGCCGCGATACTTCGGCCGCCGGGCCGAAGTCGAGGGGAGCACTACGGCCAGACTGGGGGGGTCATGAGAACCAACAAGCTCCGACGGCTTGCGATCGCCGCCTGGGTCTGCGGGAACTGCAGACGACGAGCGAGCATCCTTGTCCGACGGGAAACGCTCCCCGTCCCCCGTCCCCTCCTAAGCTTCTTAGAAGGACTGAGCTGACATACAGATTATCAGGACAGACGCGCGCCACGCCCTCCCCGCCGGCACCTCGCCGTACGCCAAGGTCGCGACCGAGCCGTACCGCGCTGCCTTCCGTCGTGCGCACGCCGAGAAGCTTGCCCGCCAGCTTTAATGCGCGAGCTTGAAGCGCTGCAAGAGCGCACAGGGCGTTCATTTGTAACTCAGTATCACGCGGATCATTTTGTTGAAATCACTGCATTCCACTCTGTTCACTATCCTTGCTGCTAAACTGATCCCTTGTCTGACATTTAATGACACCGCGGCTGTTGGATGGCGTGTTGACAGACTGACGCGGTGCGCTGGCGTGTACACTGACGCGAACATGTAGCGGACATCAGACAATGTTGTCTGCACGCTGATGCAACGGTTGCGGAAAACGGGGCTGCGGCCAGGGCGGCGGACATTACTTGGACGGACTTTGAGGCATGTCCGGTTCTTCTGTGGCATCTCATTCTTCTACCCCATCCACAGAATCCTGGGACTTTGATGCACGGCAGATAGCAAGAGATGAGTATGCATATGTGCGTTGTTCTACTGTCTTCCTCTGTCCACGCTGAGAAGCCCTCCACGGCTTCGCCGCGTCGGGCTCATCCCTCCAACGTCGCCGGGTCAAAATCGTCAATGATCTCCTCATCCATGCTCGGCTCTCCGTTCAGCGGCCCCGGGTCGGTCTGGTCGCTGACCTCCGCCTTCTTCTTGGGATTCTGCTCCTGCTTCTGCTCCTGCCCCTGCTCGCGCTCATCCTCTCCGTCCTCCCACACCGGGAGGCCGCCGCTGCTCCGACCGCTCGGCTTCTCAGATTCCGAGCCTGAGCTGGAGCCCGAGGATTTGGACTCAGGCTCGCCGCTGGGCTGGCTCTGCTCACTGCGCTCGCCTTCGCCCTCCTCCTCATCGTCATCCCACACGGGCAGACGCGACGTCGGCCGCCGCTCCTCAAGCGCCTCGGCGACCTCCTCCATCTCCTCCTCGGCCATCTCCTCCTCGAGCTCCTCCCAGAGTTCTTCGTCCCATTCCTCGTCGTCGCCAAAGTCGAATGTCACAATGCCGGACAGGAGGACGTAGCCAATCAGAGCCGCAGAGGCCCCGGCGAACCATGCCCAGCGCGCGTACTTGAACTTCTGCTCCTCGGCCCTCTTGCGCGCATCCTCGGGGGCGGTGGGCTCGGCGGTCGCAGTGGTCGTCGCCTTGGTGGCAAAGGGCCACCAGCCATTGACCGTCGTGCGGACCGTCTCGACGAACGTCGGCGGCATCGGCGGGGGAAGGCGCGTGGGCCAGCCAGAAGGGAAGAGAGCCTTCTGCACGCGGTGCTGGTGCTTGACGAGCTCCTGGCAGTTGTCCCTCAGGTACGTGCCGAGGAGCTGGTTCGGGAGCTTCGTGTCCAGTGCGAGCGTCAGCTGAGCCCAGAGCGCGACATCGAGGGAGCACGGCCTGCGGTCAGCTAGAAGTTCAGGACTGCGGAAGCTACGGGACTCACTTAGATCCGTAGAAGAACTTGCCCTTGCCGAGCTTGCGCACGAGCGGCGCGAACGCGGCGTCGTAGCGCTTGCCCAGCTCCTTCTCGCCAAATTTGCGGCGACGCTCAGCGATCTCGCGTCCCGCGTGCCAGCCGCTCCACTTGCGTGGGACCTTGGTGCCGGCGGGACCGACGACGAAGGACTCGTCGAGGCGCTTCTGGTCTTCCTCCTTCAGGTCACCGTCGTGCACGCCACCAAGGCCCCAAAGACCGACATGCTTCAGCCTCGCCGCATGGATAGAGCGCAGGCGGTCAGGCACATACTGCGTCATGGGGAAGGAGAGGGTGGCGAGCTGCGCCGTCGCGAGATGTGGCCAGTTCGGGGGAAGGGAGTAGAGAGTGTGGTTCTGGGGTCAGCGAGGTGATGCGGTCATAGAAAGCGGGCACAACAAGACTTATGCGAGCCAGGGCAGAAGTGAGAGGGTAAAGGGAAGACCGTGAGCTAGTCAAGGAGAAAATGCGAGCTCAAAAACAAGAATAAAGGAGCTCAGCGAAGCCAGCCACGAGCTCATGCGAAAGGAAATGCGAGCTAGCCGGAGGATGAGGGGAAAGGGGACAGAGGGAGGGCGTGAGTATACTCACGACAAGGTCAACAACCGTCTCCTCGACATAAGCATCCCAGACACCAGCGTCGGCGCGCTTTTCCGCGTCAAGCCCAGCATCGGGGTCCTCATATCCGGGGATCGAGCTCAACTGCGCCGCCAGAATCGGCTGCTTGTCGACGGTTACGTATGGCTTGCCTGGGAGTCAGCTTACAAAGAACGTCTAGCTGTGGAGAGTTGTCTTCCCCGCTCAGCTGAAAGTGAAGACGCCAGCTGGGAAGCGAAGTACCAGCTGAGTAGGAGGAGCTGAGCGAGGAAGACGCGGGAGGAAGGGCAGGGAAGATGAGGGTTTGGAAGGAAGAGGTAGAAGCGTACAGCTGGAAGGTGACCCGAGCGAGCTGGATAGCAACGTCTGCGCAGCTCAAAGCCAGCTGAACACGACAAATCCCGCAACTGTGACATCTCCCTTTCTTCCCTCGCAATACAGAGAAGGCGCAAACCGACTCACCATTGGAACCCCAGCCTGCCGTCCGCGTGTCAGCGTTGACGCCGGCCAGCTTCAGCGTTCCGAGAAGACGGAGGGACTCGCCGTCGCTGGCGGGAAGGTTGTCGAGTGGCGGCGTCGTGTGCACAACTACCGTCATTTTGTTGTCGTAGGAAGTTCAGGTGGACGTTCCGGAAACCTGGCCCTGCGTCATGTCGAACCTCGAGGTCATCTCGGATGTCCGGTCGTGTCACGTGATTGGGCTGTGGCACCTCACACTTCCTCCTTCCTCCCATGGCTCTGTGCGCTGCCGAGACGGAGCATGAGATGAAAGCAGTGGAGGTCCGTTATGATGCCTGTATGCATGTGCGTCTAATCCACAGATCTAGTCGCCGTCGTCACTACTACTCCCCTCCTCGTCTGTCTCCTCCTCCGTCTCTTCTTCTTCCTCCTCCTCTTCCTCTTCCTCCTCTGATCCCTCATAGGACTCCTCACTCTCGCTCTCGGACGAGTTCAGGAAGTCGTCGAGATCCCTGAACTTGCTCTTCGTTGTGTGCGGCACGCTCGCGCTTGCTGGCGAGGAATGAGCCGGGGACGGCGCGTTGGAGCTGCGTGACCGAACAGCGGCCATGGGCGGGGGTAAGCTGGGCGGCATAGAGTCGGAGCTGAACGAGGTGGGAGGGAGTGCCGCGAACTGCGGGGCAGTCTTCTGCCCGATCTGAACATCAGCTTCAACAGAACTACGACAAAGGAACTCACGTCTGACTCGCGGAGGGAGGCATCGGTCGGGTCGTCGGTCCACTCGGGCAGCTCGGCGTAGTCGGACAGCTTGTGTCCGGCCGAGCGGGACATCGAGCCGACTCTGTAATCGGACTTGGACGGACCGTCGTCATCCACGCTCCTCGTGGAGAGGAGGACATGGCGCACCTGTTCCCGGCGCAGGACCACTCCGCCAACCTCCTCCTCTTCCTCCTCAGCGCCTTCCTCCTTCGGCGTATTGCGCACGCCACGCAACAGAGCGGCGAGGAAGCGCGCCCGGTCGCGGACGTCATAGTCCTTGTCATACCTCGCGAGGGCGAAGAGGTACTGGACGGACTTCTCGAGCTGCGCGTTGGGAGAGAGCACGAGCAGCTTGGCAGCGAGCGAGAGGACCTGCAGTTTCGCGGCGGCCTCCTCACCCATGAACCCGCGCACGCCCTTGCGCAGCACGTCGGGGACCCAGGGTGCGACACCCTCCCAGCCCACGACGGCGTCTGCGGAGGGATCAGCAGCAAACTGGCCCACAAGCCAGAAAACGCTGGCACGCGCGGCGGGGTTCGTGATGTTGTCGAGCTGCCGGGCCAGACGACCGACAAGCTTTTGCGGATTAGGCACGGCAGACGCAAGCACGATGCCCTTCAGCACCACGACAGACTGAGCTACGAGCGCCGGGCGAGGCGACTTCAGCAAACGCATGAGACTGCGCAGAGCGACCTCGGCAATGGACGGCTGCGTGCGCACACAGTGTCCCAGCGCAGACACCGCGAGAGCGCTGACGCTATCCTCTGGCAGATTGGCGTAGTGCCTGAATTCGCGGACAAGAGACTCCGCGTTCTCCGGTCCCGTGAGGCCGACGAGGGCGCGCATCTTGGCCCGCTTGGCAACGAGTCCGTCCGTGCCGCGAATGTACAGCTGCGAGGCGTACGGTGCAAAGAGCCATGGCCGCTCCTCAGCCATGGCGGCGACGACGTCCCATGCGAGTGCGGCGATCTCGTCCGTGCTAGACCCCGCGAGCCGCAGGAGGGGCCGAACGAGAAGCTCCTGTCCGATCACGCTATGTCCCGCAGGCGCGAGGTGGAAGTACATGATAGCCGTAGCGAGCAACGTTGCCGCATTCCGGCTCTGCAGCAGCGGCTTCGCATGGTCCAGCAGCATCGCCAGGTCCCCGTCGAGCCCCTCGTAGGAATCCGTCGTCATCGCTGGCTTCACGGCACCCGCCGTTGAGGGCTTCTCGAGTTGCGTCCGCGCGTACCACGTCAGAACATCTAAGGCGACAATCTGGCCCCATTCGTCGGCGTCGACCAGCAGACGGCACAGGTGCCGGTAGTAAGGGTGCAGGAGGTCGAGACGATCGGGGCAGATCTCGGCAAAGGCGGTCAGCGTCGCGCCGAGCGTGAGTGGAGAAGGCGAGCCGAGGAGCGTCTGCAGAAGTGGAAGCAGCTCCGACCGAGTTGAGGAGTCCATGTCGTATACCTTTGACAGGCCCGCGGCGACTGCCTTCCTCACCCAGGGGTTCCGGTCGTTCACGAGCTTCTTCAGTCCGAGCATCACGATACCTGTTGTTAGCTGTGCCGTACTCCAACAGCTCACCCTGGATGACGGGCACGCGAATGGACGTGAGCACACGCAGACTCATAGACCGGATAAGCGGGGAGGGGTCGCTGAGATCCTTCTGAAACGTGTTGATCGAGAGCAGGAGCAGGTCCGAGTTCGTGCCGGCATAGCGGAGGAGGTAGATGTAGACGAGCTTGCGGATTTCGATGCTACTCGCGACGACGTTCTTGACGACCTGGGCGAAGAGGGCCTCCATGTTGCGCCCCTTGGACATAGCTGCAATGATGCGCTTCATACCCTCGAGGCGCTCGGCGTCGGCGCGGCTCTCGAGGAGCTTTGAGATCTCGAAGATCTTGTCCTCGGACACATCGAAGTAGGCGGCCGAGACGGTGCCGCCTCCGAGGCCGCCGATAGGCAGGTTGAAGTCGCGTGTGGTCTCATGGAAGTTCTCCTTGAGACGCTGACCAAGCCTGTTGATCATGGCTCTGTCGTTGGTGGTCTGAAATAGATGGAGGAAGGTATGCGGACAGCGTGTCATCATCTCTTGGGATCTTGGGCCGCGGTCTTGCGGGGCAACAGATGGGAGCCACGTGGTTTTGCGCAAGTCAGGTGCCGTCGCTGTAATTAGAATAATCAAAAGCGGCGATCCCGATTGTAATTTGGATTTAGCATAGACTGCGAGGTGTCCCAGTTCGGGTCGGTGGAGGGGAGAGGAAGGCCGCACAGGCGCCAAGCCTAGCCTGCGCACCAGCAACCAACAGCAGCCTGCGCAGACCGGCTGCGGCCCTGGCTCCGTTCATCGCCTCCGCCGCCGCCTGTTCGCCTGTTCGCCTCCTGCCTGGCCCATGGCCGCCGCATGGCTCGTGCATGGTTGGGTGGCAGCCTGTCGCTGTCTGCTGTCTGACGTCGGCTACCCTGAGCAGGCCTCGTTATACCGCACCCCGCGCACCGCACAACCGCACAACCCCCCCACCATAATAACACCACTCCGCCGCGATCAGCTGGAACCCAATCCAACCCATCCTCGACTTCTTCTTCTCATCCCACTATCGGCCGAAGAACCACACCGGCACAAGCCCCACAACATCTCCCAACCCCCGTCACTCTCTTAATCTCATCTTGTCCATCGTCCTCGCTTTCTTCCCCCTTTCTCCCACCATCATCACGCATCATACCGTAAACAAATAGCCATTCATGGCTCAACAGAATGGACCACCGGGTCCTGCCCCGGCTCCGCTATCCCTCCCAGCAGAATCCCCTACTCTCAACCATGTCCAGATCACCGACTCCCCCATCGAGATGTCCGAAACCGCTCCCCCGCCCCCGGCAGAGCCGACACAGCCTCAATCCCTCGCCGCCCCAGCCCAGTACCCTCCAGCACCACCCCTCAATTCGGCGTCCAGTGGCTTAGAGCCTATCCGCCAGGACCCCATGGAGCCCGACTACCCGGCACCACCACGAGCGAACGCACGATCCAAGGCGTACCTAGAACCGGTCCCGCATTCTGAGCACACCTTGGCTTCTTACATGGCGAAGCACCCCGAGCACGCAGTCAAGAAGGCAATGAAGAAGCTGTATCCACGCGCAAACTGCTTCTCCCGGATGGCACGATCGCTCGGCAAAGGCCACTCTGTTATCAAGGGTTTGACCGAAGACGAACTCAAGTACTGGGAGTCTGTCGGGCCCGAGCTCAGGCGGAAGGCAGGCTGGAAGCTGCCTGGCGAGGACGCGCCCGGCGTCGAGGTGTCGGACCTGTTCTGGAGGATGTATCTCTCGATTCAGCCGACAATTCAACACGACCACCTCGCCGGTATGACGGCGCCCGACCTGATCGGCAGCACGACAACAATGCCCCTCAGCATTGTGTCTCTGATCCCCGACATCATGCAGCACTATCGCTCGGTCATTATCCGCGCCCAGAAGGAGGTTTTCTTGGCGACCAATTATTGGCAGTGAGTACACGCGTACGATCACCGTGCACGCTGGGCTGTTCGCCCGCGACTTACCCATGATGTGCCAAACGCCGTTACTGACAAACACCACAGAGCCTCCGACTCCGTCACGGTAGTGAAACAAGCTCTCATGGATCTGTCCGCCAAGGTGATCAAGGAGGGACGGCCCAAAGTCGTGGTCAAGATCATGTACGACCGTGGTACCTGGGAGCAGCTGTGGAATCCACATGCGTTCGTGGGGCCCAAGGGCTACGCACCACTCGACATGCCGATGCCGGCCGAGGTTCCTGGCCTGCACCTCGAGGTTATTGTAAGTCATCGCACGATGCGAACACGCGGCTGACGTCTTCTCAGAACTACCACAAAGTGCTGCTTGGCACGTTCCATGTGAAATTCCTGATTGTGGATCGCAAAGTCGTGCTGCTGAACAGCAACAACATCCAGGATCGCCCGAATCTGGAGATGATGACGCACCTTGAGGGCCCGATCGTCGACACGTTCTACGACTCCGCCCTGTACTCGTGGTACAACACGATGACGCCGCCGTTGCCCTGCCTCGCGGACCCGTACCAGCCGCCGCGCAACTCGAACGGTGACGTGTGCTACCTGTTCAAGGACTACAACCCGTATTTCCGCGACATTGAGGTTCTGAAGGCGGCACGCGCTGCACGAGCGATGCTCCGGCGGCAAACGCAGGACAATGAACTGGAACGCGCACGCTACATGGACCACAACTCGCATACAGCTAGGGACCGTCTTGTTGAAGCTGTCCGGCAAGCTGTCGCGAACCAGAGACAGAACTTTGCCCACACTCAGGGGGAACTCGCGAGCCGTGGAGCAATCGCCATGAAGGAGCTGAGGGAATTCGGAGAGAGGATGGGATTCCCAGCCACGAGTCGACCAGGAAGCAGGCGGGCCAGCGCGACTGACCTGACGAAGCTGCACCGGGGCGACTATGATGAAGAGACTGCGGCCATTACCGCTGCGAACCGCAAGTTGACCATGCCTGTTGCCTCGTCCGAGACTACCACATCCCCGACCCTGCACGAGTTCCCTGCTCGGTCAAAGACGATGCCCACGCAGCATCCCCACTTCGACTCGGACGTGGACGGAACAGCGACAGCGCAAACATCCGTCCGGCAGAGCTTCCATTCCGCATACGACGGATCGGAGGATCAGCGACACGTCGGATTCGCGACGACAGACCGGACCGAAAGTCCGTCACCCTTCGTAACGTCCGTGTCGGAGAGCCCCGAGGCGATGATGGTCGATCTGCCGCCGTCGTACAAGGGCGATTCTGAGAAGCACACGGACGGCGGACCCTTCGCTGGCTCGCCTTCATCAACATTCCCGCGCCACCACGAGTCGCCGTTCAAGGAGCCCGAATCGCCGTTCAAGGAGGGCGCCGAGTCCGACACTAAGGATGTCGGGGACGGCAACATGATGGACGAGAAGCGATTTTCCCGACTCAGGGGCGATCCGCACAGCGGCAACATCACGCCGCGTACCGAGCGCTCGTTCCGATGGGCAGACCGGTGGAACGACGACCTCGAGTCTGGCTCCGCCACCCCGTACCACCCTCGTCAGTCGCTCGATGAGGAGATCCCGCCCGAGGGCGGCACGAAGCGCATGTTCAAGCTTTCGAAGCGGTTCAATGCTGGCGCTCTGAGCGAGGTGTGGGCTACGGTCGAGGACTCAGACGAGCTGGACAACTTCAAACCGCACGTCATCCACGAGCCGCACGACCCGTTCCCTGTCGCGCTCGTGTGCCGGCGCCCCTTCGGCATCCCTGGTCACCAGGACATTAGCAACCCGCAGAACGCTGCTTGGCTCGCAGGCATGCGCTACGCGAAGCGCAAGATTTTCATTCAGACGCCGACGTTGAATGCGCGCCCGCTAGTTCGTGCAGTGAAGCAGGCGTGCAGGCGCGGCGTCGAGGTCATACTCCTCCTCGACCTGGGCTTCAACGACATGGCCGAGTCGATCGCGTTCCAGGGCGGCACGAACGAGCAGGTCGTCGACCGCTTATATAAGCTGCTCATCAAGGAGGGCAAGGCGCAACATCTCAATGTCTATTGGTACACGGGCAAGGACCAGGTGCGCCCGCTGAACGCGGTCAAGAAGCAGCGCAACTGCCACATTAAGTTTGCAGCTTACGATGACGAGGTCATGATCCTCGGCAACGCGAACGGGGACACGCAGTCCGTCTTCCACTCGTCCGAGGTCAATGTCATGATCGACTCGAAGGAGCGCGTCAAGGAGATCATGGACACGCTGCTCTCAAACCAGAATACGATGAAGTACGGCGGCGTCGACGCGGACGGCGTTTGGAGAGACGAGGAGGGAAAGACCCTCGTCGATTATGGCGCCACGGGAGGAGGCGGCTTCATGAGCGGCGTCAGCGCCTTCATCCGCTTTGCAAAGACAGCGGCGAAGTAAACATCGCCAGATGTTTATGTGCCAAGTCTGAACATTGTCTCGCTCTGTGGCTCGTGTACTCGCCCCGCCTTGGAACGTCCTGATCCCCATGTCTCTTCTCCTCGCTCCCCGGCCGGCCGCCGACGGAACCGTGGGCCCCTTCAACCCCTTCCCCACTCCTCCCATCCGGACGCTGTCCTGGCCCCCCTTAAAAGGCACGAACTCTTTACCTCTACCTACTACCACAGCTACAGCTTACTGCAATACGATACCAACCGCTACTCGAGACCGCAACTTAGATCTCCCCTTTCTCCACATACTACAACTGTTGTCACATTCACATTCACTCCTTCATCCTCATCCCATATTACACGCCCATGCCTGCCGACGCCCACGCCCGACACTCTGCCCGCACGAATTTGTATCCGTTAGGCTTGAGCCTGATGCATTATGTGATACCACTGAGCTCGCTGCAATGTTTACGTTGGGAGAGAGAGACTGACGGTGCAGCCTTATGCCACCATAAAGGAACTCCAGGCGGAAGCAAAATGTCCGATCGGTCCAGCCGACATTTTGGACTCGAGAGATGAAGCTCGGAGCGCCTGCACAAGCCGACTCGACCACACATTTGTCTTGCTGCATGCTTGCGCGCTTTGGACGGGCGAGCCTTGGACGAACACTACCCTCCCTTTACACATACCCCTACACTACTCGCCTAAACACGACCTCCGCCCAGTCGACCACCATGGTGTCCGTCGAGGAGCAGATCAAGGCGCTGCAGGACAAGATCAAGGCGCTCAAGGTCGCGAAGCAGGATGCGTCGGCCGAGATCGCGGAGATGAAAGCGCTGCAGGCCTCAAAGCCGAAGGACAAGAAGGCCGGCTCCGACTTCCAGCTCAAGGTTCCGAAGGGCACTCTGGACCACAAGCCTGCGGCCGCACTGCTGCGGAAACGGATCTTCGCGACGCTCGAGGCCATCTTCGCCAAGCACGGTGCCGAGACGATCGACACGCCCGTGTTTGAGCTCCGCGACATCCTGGCCGGCAAGTACGGCGAGGACTCGAAGCTGATCTACGACCTGGATGACCAGGGTGGCGAGAAGTGCTCGCTGCGCTACGACCTGACCGTGCCCTTTGCTCGGTATGTCGCCATGAACGGCCTCACGAACATGAAGCGCTACCACATCGCCAAGGTGTACCGCCGCGACCAGCCCGTGATGAGCAAGGGCCGCATGCGCGAGTTCTACCAGTGCGACTTTGACATTGCCGGCGCGTATGACCCCATGGTCCCCGACGCCGAGATCCTGTACATCCTCTGCGAAGCTCTGGACGCCCTCGAGATCCCCGAGTTCACCGTCAAGCTCAACCACCGCAAGATCCTCGACGGTATCTTTGAGCTCGCGGGTGTCCCGGCCGAGAAGACGCGTGCAATCTCGTCCGCCGTCGACAAGCTCGACAAGCTCCCCTGGGCCGACGTGCGCAAGGAGATGACCGAGGAGAAGGGACTCGACGGAGCCGTCGCCGACCGTATCGGCCAGTACGTCGGTCTTAAGGGTGAGTCGGCGGTCCTTTGACCACACCGCGCAGCTTCCAAGACGCTTCCACGAGCTAACCCCAGGCAACGCTCGCGACGTCCTCGCCAAGCTGCAGGCTGACGAGGCGCTCATGGCCGTCCCCTCGGCCAAGGCGGGACTGGACGACATGGCGCTCCTCTTCGACTTCCTCGACGTGTACGGCATCACGAACAAGATGTCGTTCGACATGTCTCTCGCGCGCGGACTCGACTACTACACCGGCATCATTTACGAGGCGGTCACTGACGGCTCTGCTCCTCCGTCCAAGGACATTGCCGCCGTTCCCGCCGCCGCTGCCGAGAAGGCGGACAAGGAAGCGAAGAAGGACAAGAAGGCGAAGAAGGGCGCTAACGTGAACGAGGACGGCGTCGACGAGTCGGCCGTCGGTGTTGGTTCCATCGCGGCTGGAGGACGGTACGACAACCTCGTTGGGATGTTTGCCGAGGCTGCTGGCTCGAAGCGGTCCAACGTGCCGTGTGTCGGTGTCTCGATCGGTGTTGAGCGTGTCTACGCGATCCTGAACGCGCGTCTGGCGCAGCAGAAGGCGCGCTCAAAGGAGACGGACGTGTTCGTGCTCGCGCTCGGCGGCGGCCTCCTGCCCGAGCGCATGAAGTTTGCCAAGATGCTCTGGGACGCCGGCATCAAGGCCGAGTTCGCCTTCAAGAACAAGCCGAAGGCGCCCCAGCAGTGGGCCCAGGCTGACTCTGACGGTGTCAGGTTCGTTGCGATTCTGGCCCCCGCAGAGCTCGAGAAGGGCACGGTCCGCATCAAGGAGCAGGGCGTCGAGCGCGAGGCGGGCGCCGATAACGGAGAGGAGGTCAAGATGGAGGACGTCGTCAAGTACCTCAAGGAGAGGCTTTAGGTTCTCTAACATAGGTCTCTGCGCGCGGAGACATCCAAAACTAGATGGCATGCATCTATCCTATAGTCTTGTCGCGCACTCGGTGCGGTGACACTGAGGGTGACGCGGAGAAGGCTTGATCTCCGTGGCCCACAGGGAGGAAAGCTTCGACAACAACAGTCCTCACGCAGCGTGTACCAACACAGCTATGCATATGCTGTTCTCAGTAGTGATCTAGAGTGCCCTGCCCAGTGCATGGCTGGTTTCCAATGCGACACTAAGCTCAGAGCGGCCTGAAAGGGCCTCAATGACCGGGGAAGACCACCAGCAGCGACTCAGACTTTGCGGATCCGAGCGGAAGCAATAACCTGGATACAGACCGGATCGCTGCAAAAGTCGTCTGTCTCGGCGAACACGTTCGGTCCACCGATACTCCTACCACCGGTACGATCACGATGGGCGTAGTAGCACAGGACATTGTAAGCCATTGGTATACGACCCCGCAGCTGACGCCCAGCGCAAGTCGTTCCCGCAGACAGACGACGTTGTCGTCGACTACATCTCCGGCCTCGTCGATGATGAGGACGAGGAGGTCGACGAGATCGTCTCGATGACGCGGGGTATGCTGACTGGCGGTCCTTCGTCGTCCGACACCTCGGCGCTCGACGCCTTCATGGAGCGGCTGGAGGCGTACCTCGAATCGCAGAGCAGCAAGCGCGTGCGCAAGAGCGACAAGGCGACCAAGCTCGACAAGACGGTCTCGATGCGCAACCAGCAGCAGTCGGCGACGATCGCCATGTCCGGCACCGTGGACCTGGACAGTGTGAACAAGTCGCACACGTCGCGTGTAGACATGGCCAAGCTCGCAAAGGCCGAGGCCAAGCTTAAGGCCAAGCTCGAGAAGCGCTCGAAGCGCTCCCTGTACGAAGGCTCCAAGCTCATCGAGCTGCAGAAGAAGCAGGCAAACTACGAGGAGATGTTCATGCGCGTCAACCCGCTCGATCTTTCCGGCGCCGCCAAGGGCAAGTCCAAGGACATCCACCTTACGAACATCGACGTCTCGTTCGCTTCGAACCGTATCCTCTCCGGCGCCACCCTTACCATGGCCTACGGACGCCGCTACGGTCTCATTGGACGTAACGGTGTGGGTA
This sequence comes from Trichosporon coremiiforme, assembly GCA_039545355.1. Taxonomy (NCBI): domain Eukaryota; kingdom Fungi; phylum Basidiomycota; class Tremellomycetes; order Trichosporonales; family Trichosporonaceae; genus Trichosporon; species Trichosporon coremiiforme. The sequence continues at coordinate 942,672 of BCJJ01000002.1, read as the reverse complement.
AGTCGACGCTGCTGCGACACATGGCGCTGCGTGAGCTGCCGATCCCGCAGCACATCTCGGTGCTGTACGTTGAGCAGGAGATTGTGGGCGACGACACGAAGGCGATCGACTCGGTGCTCAAGGCCGACGTGTGGCGACACAAGCTGCTGCAGGACGAGAAGGAGGTGAACGAGCAACTGGAGAGGATGGAGCGCGACGGTCCCGGAACAGACGCCGAGGCGGTGCGCGTCGAGTTCGAGCGCGAGAAGGACGACCTCGCGACGCGACTCGGCGAGATCCAGCGCTCCCTCGTCGAGATGGAGGCCGAGACGGGCCCCGCGCGTGCCGGCGCCCTGCTTGCCGGTCTCGGTTTCAGCGAGGAGGACCAGCAGAAGCCGACAAGCTCCTTCTCGGGAGGTTGGCGCATGCGTCTCGCGCTCGCGCGTGCGCTCTTCGTCAAGCCCGACGTGCTCATGCTCGACGAGCCGTCGAACATGCTGGACCTGAACGCGATCGCGTGGCTGGAGGACTACCTGCAGACGTGGCCGGGTACGATTCTTGTCGTATCGCACGACCGCGCCTTCCTCGACGCGGTCGCGACCGACATTGTGCACCAGCACTCCCAGCGCCTCGACTACTACAAGGGCAACTTCACCAACTTCTACGCGACCAAGACGGAGCGCGCCCTCGCCCAGCGCAAGGAGTACGAGGCCCAGCTCGCGTACCGCCAGCACCTGCAGGCGTACATCGACCGATGGCGTTACAACGCGAACCGCGCGCAGCAGGCGCAGTCGCGTATCAAGATTCTCGAGAAGCTGCCCGACCTCGAGCCGCCAGAGGAGGACGACGCGAACGAGAAGTTCAAGTTCCCGGACCCGGACAAGATCTCACCGCCGCTGCTCCAGCTCGACGAGGCCACCTTCGGATACACGCCCGACAAGCTCATCCTCAAGGACGTCAACATGAACGTCGATCTGGACTCGCGCCACGCCATCATCGGCCCGAACGGAGCGGGCAAGTCGACGCTGATCAAGCTCCTCACCGGCGTGCTCCAGCCGAGCAAGGGAAACGCCACCATCAACTCGCGCTGCCGCGTCGGATACTTCACCCAGCACCACATGGACCAGCTCGACCTCAACGTCAGCTCGGTGCAGTTCATGCAGTCCAAGTTCCCCGGCAAGACGGAGCAGGAGTACCGCTCGCACCTCGGCCAGTTTGGCATCACGGGTCTCACCGGTCTCCAGAAGATTGGCACTTTGTCCGGAGGTCAGAAATCGCGTGTCGCCTTCGCCGTCCTCGCGTGGGGCAACCCCCACGTCCTCCTGCTCGACGAGCCGACGAACCATCTCGACGCAGAGGGTCTCGATGGGCTCGCCGACGCTGTCAAGGCGTTCAAGGGCGGTGTCATCCTCATCTCCCACGACGAGCGCTTCATCAACGCCACCGCCAACCAGCTCTGGGTCTGTGCTGACGGCACCCTCACCAAGTTCAAGGGTGACGTCGCGGCCTACAAGAGCCTCATCGTCAACCAGATCCGCGCCAAGACGCGCCCTTAGTTGTTACATCTGTAAACACATGCGATGCACCCGCAGTAGTAGTAGAACACATGATGCATAACTGTATAACGGTAAAAAGCTTAACATTAGGTAGGATGTGATACACGTAGTTGATCAAGGTGCGGCAAGAGAGAAAGGAAGTCTAGATCTGGCCATGGCCCTTTTCCTTTCTCATCTTAACACCCGAGCTCCACTAAGACGCAGGCACTCGCTGACGCTCGCAAACTCGCCGCTCAATGCTCCATGGCCTCGACCAACTTGGCAAAGTAGCTGTCGGGGTTGGCCTTGAGGTTGGCGGGCGTGTCGAACTCGAGCACCTTGCCGTGGCCGAGGACGAGAATCTTGTCATAGTCCATTACAGTGCCGAGGCGGTGCGCGATGGTGAGCACGGTCGTCGACGGGGGCAGGTTGCGGATCGCCTTCTGCACCTCGTTATCCAGGGAAATGTCGATGCTGCTGGTCGCCTCGTCGAGGATGAGCACCTTGGACTGGCGGACGAGCGCGCGCGCGAGCGCGACGAGCTGGCGCTGGCCCTGCGACAGGTTGCTGCCGCCCGCAGCGATCAGCGTGTCGAGCGTGATGCGCTGAGGCGTGGCCGTGCCCGGGTCAGCAGCCTCGGCGTATGAAGCCGTCCGGCCGAGACCCGACTGGTCCATGGCGTCGATGAGTACGCTATCAGCGTACTCGCCGAACGGGTCGAGGTTGAACCGCAGACTGCCGCTGAGCAGGATGGGGTCCTGAGGGATGATCGTGACGTGGCTGCGCAGGTCGTGCAGGTTGATCTTGTCGGTGCGGATGCCGTCAATATAAACCTCGCCGCTCGTGGGGATCATGCGCAGAAGGGCAAGTGCCATGGTAGATTTGCCGCTACCGGTGCGGCCTACGATACCGATTTTCTCGCCGCTAGCGATGCGCACATTGATGTTGTCAAGCACAGTCGGGCCGTCCTCGGCGTACTTGGCACAGAGGTTCTCGAGGACGACCTCACCGGAGGTCGGCCAGGCGGCGGGAGGCTTGCGCTCGGGAATGCTGGGAGGCTCCTGGTCGATGACCATGTAGTCCTCGATACGCTCGACCGAGTTGCCCTGGACCTCCATCTCGTTGATCATACGGACCCACCAGAGGATCATGATTGAGAACGAGATAGCCTGCTGCAGAGCGAAACCGGCGTTCGAGGGGTCAAGAGGCGACAGGTAGATCAGGAAGGAGGCAAGGAGGGCCGAGAAGACACCACCGAGCATGTCGATACGGATCGTGACCCAACGGTTAAGGTTGTAGAACGCAGTCGCGGCACGCGTGTACTTGTCGGCCTTGGCCTGGGTCTCGCGCTTGATCTGCTCCTGAGCGCCGTAGGCACGGATCGAGACAATACCGTTGATAGACGCAGACAGGTGCGAGAACAAGGGTGACTTGGCGTTCGACATCTCACGCTTGACAGAGAGCTGGCCATGGATGTAGAGCTCGCCAATGAACGCGCCGATGAGACCGATAATGATGGCGGGAATCGAGAAGAGGGGCACGAGGACGACGACCGAGACAAACTTGATAAGCATGCCCATAGTCATAGTGAATACGCCGATAGCGGTCTCGGTGAAGTTGCCGTCAATCTGCTTCATGTCCTTGGTGAAACGCGAGATGATGCGGCCAACGGGCGTCGTGTCGAGAAAACGGAGGTACGAACCAAAGATCTTGTCGACGAGGCGGGCGTGGACGATGCGAGAAGCGCGCATCGAGCCCTGGTAGTAGAGCACGGTAGCGAGGGCAACGGAGAAAGTGCCGAGAACAACCCAGATCATGTACCAGCCGAGCCAGAAGACGGGGTCAACGGTGGTCGGGCTGGACGACGTGCGATAAGCACGAGCCCAGAGACCGAGCCAGTACGGCTGAAGAGCAGCGAGGACCTGGCTCGCGAAGAGCAGACCCCAGAAAAGGATCCAGAACGTGGCACCCCCGAACGAACCGAAGAAGCGGAACAGAGCCTTGCGCGAGATGCGGCCCTCAGACTTCTCCTCGTCCTTGATGAGCTTGTTCTTGGACTCCTCGATGTTACCAATCTTGCCGTTCGCATCGGTCTCGGCGGCAGCCTTGGCTACCTCGGCCTCCTTCTTCTGCTCAGAGATGTCGGTGGCAGAGCTCGAGGCAGAAACGCAGGTCGAGTCGACGGGACCGGCGTGGTTGACGATTCCGTTCTCGTTCAGAGCGACCATGTACGACGCAATCGGGGCAGCGAGGTGCGTGTGGTGCGTGATGAGGGCAACAGTGCGGCCCTCGATCAGGTCGCCCTTGAAGAGGTTGTCAATGATGAAGCGCGAGGTGAGGGTGTCGAGAGCCGAGAAGATGTCATCGAGGAGAACAGTGGCAGTACGCGCGTAGATGGCACGAGCGAGAGTGATACGGGCCTTCTGGCCACCGCTCAAAGTGACACCCTTCTCCCCAATCTCGGTCTGGTCGCCGTCGTCGAACATCTTGATGTCCGGCTCGAGTGCACAGTCGTGGATGACCTTGCGGTAGCGCGCCTCGTCGTACGGGCTGCCGAACAGGATGTTGTCACGGATAGACGACGACAGACACCAGCTCTCCTGGGCAGCATACGAAACGCCACCCTGGCGAGGAAGGTGGAAGAACGATCCGGGCTTGCCTTCAAAGTGCAGCTCGCCTATGAGCGCCTTCAGGAGCGACGACTTGCCGCTGCCGGTGGGACCAGTGATGAGACTGACCTCGCCCTTAGGGAAGGTCACATCGGGGATGTTGAGGCGGAAGTTCATGACGTTCTTGTTCTCCGAGTCCTTATCCCAGGCGAACACGGCGTCCTTGAGGCGGATGAGGCCGTCGTCGATGGCAGCAAGCTGCTCCGGGGTCTGCTGGAAGTCAAGCTGAGCGCCGGGGCTGAAAGCATCGATCATGTCGGTCTCGTTCAAGAATTTGTTGATACGGTTAAGGGAGACACCAGACGTGATGTACTGGTTGACCATCCAGAAAGTCATGCCGAAAAGGTCCTTGAGCATCTCGAAGATAGCCATGCTGGTGAAGACGGTAGCAGCATCCAGAGGCTTCTTCTGGATAAGAGTGTACGAGGCAAGGGAGACGGTCATCGTGACGACGGGGAGGATCAGGTTGACGACGTTGTTGACGCTGCACGGTGTTAGCTTCAACAAGCTAAAAGCAACTCACAGGTTCAGGAGGCGACGCTTCCAGGTGAGAACGAGCTCCTCCTCACGCTTGGCAGAGATGCGAGCCTTGATCTTGTCCTCCCAACCGAACATCTTGATGATGCGGAGAGCGCCGATCGCCTCGGTGACAGTGTCGACACGGGCGTCGGTCGACTCCATCTTGGCGGTCTGGACACCGGCAGAGAGCTTGGTGATCCAACCGGGGAGAGGGAGGGTGACGAGGAGGGCGATGACACCAAACAGGGCGCTCCAGCTGAGCATCTCGTACAGGATGTACATGCAGAGGACCAGGGAGGTGGGCGTGTAGACGAGGAAGAGCAGAATGTCGCGGCCCTCAACGAGCGACTCGATGTCCTGCGACATGAGAACGTTGATGCGGCCGATAATGCCCTGCTGGGGAGCCTTAACAGAGGCGGGCTCGGCGTCCTTCGTGGTGTCCTTGCCGTTGGTGTCGCCGTTCGCTTCACCGTTCGAGTGGCCGTTCTGTTCCTCGACCTCCTCAACCTGGATCTCAGGGACGCCGACGTCCTGCTTTTTCTCGTCCTCCTCGACCGTGTCCTTCATGCGGAGACGGAGAGCATGGTCGAACAGGAGCTGAGTCAGGAGAGCCTCAGCACGAACAAGGCAGCGGGTCATGATGAACACGTAGTACTGGATGCACATCGAGTTCAGAGTCGGGCCGAGGAAGAGGAGGGCGATCCAAGCCCATGGCTTGATCTTTGCGCCCTTGCCCTCGGCCTCAATGTAGTTGAGGAGACGATTGAGGGCGATGGTCGGAGTGATCTCCCAGAACGCGGTGAGGGCACACATGATGCCCGCCCAGATGAACTCCCAGCGGAACGTGCCAAGGAGATTCCAGAACAGGTGCGCATTTCTCCAGCCCTTCTCCTTGCGGCGCATCGGGTCAAGCTTGTGCATGTGCTTGCCGTAAAGGTGCGACGCGCGGTCGTAGTCGGCGAGCGGGTGCAGGTCATCGTAGGGGAGGGCGGTGGTCTTCCACGCCTTGCGGATCAGATCGGTCATGAAGTTGTAGAAGACGAAGTTGAAAGGCGAGGCGGTCTGCTCGGGATGGACGAGCGCCGGGGGCGTGGGCGCCAGAGGATCGGCGGGGACGTAGGTCCTGGGGCGCACAAGTGGCGTCACTATACCGGCGAGGAAGAGCATACCGATGCGGGTCCAGGTGACCCAGTTGTTGAGGTCAGAGGGTGACAGGTAGTACGTCAGCTCCGGCCAGATGTCGCGGTAGGCGTAGATGCCGAAGGCGAGAGCAAGGAGGATGTCGATGTGGTTCGTGAGGTTGCGGCGCAGCTTGGTGCGCTGAAGAGCAAGAACCATAAACGAGAGCAGGAGGACATAGAGCTGCCTGTCAGTCCATCTCCGGGATCGCTCAACTTACGTAGAAGACACAGCATCCCATCTCTCCCCACTCGAGGCTCGAGTAATCGTCGACGGTGGACTTATTCTTTTTCTTCTTCTTCTTCTTGAGCGCCTCGAACGCGCCGCCGGGGGCGCTAGACGTGTCCTCGTCATCGGGAGGAGGTCCATCGGCGAGAATGGCGGCATAGATGCTGAGTGCGAGAAGACCGGTGACGAGGAGTGTCCTGAAGATGTCGAGGAACACAATTATAGTGCCGTTGGAGCGGAGAGAGGTCCAGTGTGAGCGTAAGTCGGCCCATAAGCCCTGCGAAGGCATGCACGGCGGCGGCTCGACGTTCTCGACGACCTCAACGTCTGGCTCGACTTCATCGTCGTCACCAAGGAAGATCGGCTGCCTTCTGGTGGCGCAGGAGCGGATCTTGGCGTGGATTCTCGGCGCAGCCCACTTGAGGCCGAACCAGAGCAGCGAAAGCAAAACGAGGCATGGGAAAATGTAAAGAGTGTGGGGGAAGATAAGAGGGGTGGGGCTGGCTGTCAGTGAGGGATGTCACTGTGTTGTGGTCACGCGAGTGGACCAGCTCTGATGAAAACAAAAGTAGACGTACTGAGGCTTCTCCTTCTTGTGCTTGACGAAGGCGTATCCGAGGTTGAAGACGCTCTGAGCATGCTGGGAGGCAGCAAGGCCCAATGCCTCGAGAGGCATGGTATGGGGGAGTTGTTGAGTGGTGAGGAGGACGAGAAGTGGGATGAGAGGAAGACAGATAGCAGGAACGCGCACTACATGTTACTTATCGGGAGGCGGCAACGGCACGCGCCGTCTAGATGATCAGCCAACTTTTGGTAAGTGACTCATCCGGTGAACCATGGTCACCTACGGTGAGGGTTGTGCAGGCACGCGACTAATTCGGACCCGGCGGATATTGCCTTCAATCAGCCGAATCGCCTGTCCATAGCCAGCCAAAGCCGGCCAGTCACCGAAATGCACCGTATGGACGCTGCTTGGGATCCTTGGCCGTTGCTATTTCGGCCTCCTCGCCGCAAGAAGCTCGCCGGGGACCCGGACATATGCACAGACACCTGAATCTCAACTCGGATGCGAAATCATGCATCGCTGCTATATACGAACACCTTTTGAGTCAGAGTCGAATCAAGTTGACTGGACGCTTGGAAAAGTTTGAGCACTCTCGGTGCTCCAAGCTCCAGGCTCCAGGCTCTAGGCTCCAGGCTCCAGGCTCCAGGCTCCGTGATCGGTGAGAGTTACTGAGGGGGGAGAGACAAGTGCCTAGATCAAAGCGAGACCGTCACCCGTACAGTGCTGCACGGGCTTTGCTGTTTACAAACAGATCCACGCACGCCACTGTCAATTTGCGTGGAGTGACTGTGATTATACTGTGCGATAGCGCGATCGCCAGTAGCGCCAATAGCGTATGACTCAGAAGTCCGCGATACGCGGTCTGCGCGCTGGTGGTATCCGTGGCAGATAAGGCAGCCACATAGCGAGAATCTTGCAGAGCGCTTGGCGACTAGCCTGCGAGGCGAAGCTGCACCCCGTATCTCTGAGCAAGCTCGCTCAAAGTAATCATGTGAACGCTCCTCACGTGCATTCCGATGCCCATCTCGGTGTTGGCACGAGTTGGCAATGATGGTGACAGGTGGTGATATTTTGACGCAGACCCATGTGCAACCACCCAAAAAGGGCCGGATCAAGCGGCGTTGAGGAGTCACACTTCTGCTCCACGAGACTCGCGACTCACGAATTGCGGGACAGTGCGCGGCAAACTGAAAGGACCTCGGATGCAGGAAACTCGCCGGAGCTCACGCTGCAAAGAAGTGGGTGGATATACCGGATAGCCTTCCCACAGTGGATTCAGCCGGGATCTCGGAGGTCGCCGAGATGGCAACTGAAGGAAGCTGACAGCCTGCGTTTGCCTACGCGCCTATGGGAGCACTAGGATTGCGAATGGTTCCCTGCCGACGGGCCAAGCCTAACGCGAGTCCGTTGCGGAGAAGGACACAGACTGTGGCAATCCTGGCCTCGGGAGGTGTCACCGGGCTCCGCAGCGTCCCCGTCATAGTGGAGAGGGTGGCCAAAATGGAGCTCCCCCCCGTCGGAGCCCGGACCGTTCCTACCTAGCTACTTCTATGGGCGGCGAAGTCAGGAAGGTCGTCAAGAGAAGCTTGATGATCCCTTCGGCGTGGGGCAGGGAGTCCGCAGCCCACCCTCGGGCATAGTGGGGAGGGATCTGCGGCTGAATGATGCAAAGGATGCTGGAGACAGGGAGCACAGGGCTCGGCTCGTAATGACGAGGCAGGCGGACCAACCTTGTTAAACGAGAGTCATCAACACTTGCACAGAGCGGAGAGCGGCACGCGGCGCCGCTCGCGTGCATTTCTCGCTAATGGGAAGGAACGAATAAAGCACTGGACGTCGGCCAAGTGGAGCCAAGCGATCGGTCTCATCCCACCCTAGCCGCGAAGCGAGCGCATTGAAGGAGGAGAAGACTCGGAGGATAATTCGGAACGAGCTAAAACGATCGAAGCAGCGGTTGAACGCGTTTCACGGAGGACGAAAGCGAGGCGATCTACGGCATGAAGCAACTGTAAAGTGGTCGTTGATATTGCTAGCATACCAGAAGCGGCAAGCTGGGCAGGGAAGACGGTGATGGGAAGTCTGAAGCGAGAGTGAGGCACCGCCGTCGCAGGTTGCAGGCTACGGTGAGGGGTGCTGGAGAGCGCAGAATGCGTCGCAGACTTCAGACGTGCTTGATACGACGTCACCCACCGTGCCTGGTACCTAGGAACGAGGGTGAAGGCCGCCGCCTGGCTGCAGCTCAGCCCAGCCAGCCAGGTCAGCCTCGTAGCCATCGAAACGCCCAGACACGCCAGACGCCTGCGCCAGCGACTCGCCGCCATCGAGAGAACTCGTGCATTCAGCGAGAGAACAAGGATCGTAAATGATTCAATCCTCTGCCCCACCCGTGATCAAACACGCGAGAGACGCCTCATCCAGGGAAGGACGTCGACGGGGATGGGCGACTCCGAGCCTAGGAAGAGGTCGTTTCGAGGTGGCGGCTGTGAGCAAGTGCCGGATGGCACAGAGGCGACCGAGGCGAGGACGAGAGGTCAGCTGGCCACTGCCTTACCTGAGTTTTGGTGAGGGATTTTGAGGGAAGGGACGATCATGTAATTCGACCGTAATACAGATGCAGGCAGCTGGATCTAGCTCTGCTTATGCCGACGCGCTGCGCGCCGCCCAACGTACCAACGTGCTGCAGCTAGGCAAGTCTAGACAGCTCGAGATCGAAGACGAAGAGGAGTCAGGCATGTCAGGCCGCGATTAAGCTGCTAGTCTCAAACCGTCTAGATGTCCAGACCCTTCGGCACCGCGCGAACCCTGGATCTCCTCTCCGCCAGCTGCCAGCGAAGCACATCCACCTTCCAGCACACGCAACTTCGTCATTCGCTGCACCGCGTCCCGGCATCCCAGCAGATTACCTGTCTCAGCATGCTGAGCAGGCTGGGCATCTGGGTCGAGCCTGGTCCTGAGCCTGATTGAGGATCTATCTTGCATCCATATCGACACGCTGCTCAACGCCTGGTATGGAGTACTGTACGTTCAGTGCCGCTGACGCTGGCTCGTAGTAGGGATCGAACGAAACCCATGTTGGGTTGGGGCGTAGAGCGCTGCTGCACGCTGCAGTTGCTGCATGACTGGGCGGGGGATGCGGCGCGGTCCAGGACAAAGGGCAAGGGCATACGGGCAGAGGAGTGAGAGAGGATTCGTTCAGGGACTGGCACGAGGAACGATTCTACATTGATTGGGCCTGGAGGGGGACAGACGTTTCCTTTTCGGGCAATGTTGGGCGCTGGGATCGCTGGAGCAGCGTCTGCCTGCCTGCGCGAGCGTCGACGCCTCAGTGCAGCACCAGCGGCCAGCGTCAGACTTCAGGCTCAGTAGCTCAGCTTAGTGTGTCCTGAGGTCTTGGGACCCCTGACATGGCTCCTGACCTCGGCATGAGCACTGCAGGCTATGCAGGCTATGTGGCTGTCAGGTCATGCTCAGAGGCCTTCCCTGAAAACCCAAGTCATATCTAACTGACCTTCCACTTAGGGCTCGCCTCGCTATTCATTCCTCATCCATCTCTATCACCCAGCCAGAGAACGAACATCCATCTCCCATCAGATCGAATCCAACAAGCATCTATCATTTTACCATCGCTTCTCCTCTCCCCTCAGCACTCTGTCTACTTCCTAACTCAGACCTCCTCCTCGGCGCTTGTCTCTAGTTGTTCCGGCAATCGCACAGCAGCGACGACGACATCTCGCACTTGAAGCCTAAGCGACCGATCTGCTTCCTTCCCAACCGCACACCTGCACCTGTTCGGGACGGAGCGACGGAGCGCCTCATTCTGACTTCTACACGGCCGACCTCATCCTTTGACCCTACCACACATCCCCCTATCTCTTCACGGCACACTCTCCCATCATCGCCTTATCTTCCTCCCCAGTTCGTACATATACTCGCCTCTGACTGGGCCCTAGTCACTCCACCCACCTCCCACCCACCCTTACTTGCTGCGCACGCCGCCGCCCTCTCTCTCTCTCTCCAACTGTCTAGCTTGAGCTGCGGTTCGACATTCTTCGACACGTGCACATCTAGTCCGCGTGACCCCCCGGACCCAAGCCTACTTTTCTTCTCCACCACCTATTTCTTCTCGCATCTCGCACAACTCTTGCCATCGCCATCAAACATGAATCCGCACAAGATGGTGAGTTGGCCACCGCCATTCCTTGGGCCGTCAGGGCTATGACGTCGACTTCCGCTAACAGCACCACAGCACAAGGTCGACCTCTCGGTATGTGTCCTACCACCGTCCCCATCCATCAATTTCCGCCGCTGCGAACTGTGCACCGACCACATGGCTTGCCTTCTAATTTGTTGAATCGAGCACTGACCATGACCACAGCAGCTGAACGAGCAGGAGCAGAAGGCCTTCCAAATGTACGGAAAGCTTCCCCAGAAGAATCTCCTGAGCAAGATCAACAAGGTGAGCATACCTGGGCAGTGACGGACGGGTACGAGCGCAGAGCCCGTGCTCTGATGGACTATTGCGCCCCACTGCCGTCTGTCATGTCTGGATCTTCTGGGCCACATTGCCCTCCCCGATGGCCCGATCATGCCAAGAGCCGATGAGCTGACAATTCCCGCAGGAGCGCAAGTACTTTGATTCTGGCGACTACATGATGTCCAAGGCCGGCGTTTCGCCCCCTCAACCTCTCGGCACTGCGATCCCTACCCCCGAAGGGTTAGTGCACTTCCGTCGGGCGAACAACCACTGCTGAAGGAGAAATGAAACTGATACCTGCAGTGTCCCGCACGCCTCTCCCCCCACCAACGGCCAACTTTCCTCCTCGCCCACCAACTCGAGCTCGATCCCGGATCAGGCCGCGCGCCGTCCGTCACAAGCAATTGTCGGCATGGGTATCTCCCCTGCCGCCGAGAGTGAGGCCATGGGTATCCCTGGCTCTCATCAGCGTCGAGGTTCTGAAAGGTGCGATGAGGCGTCTGGTGGTGTTGCAACCGGTGCGGCAGCGCTGACTCCCCGCAGCCACTCTCGCATTTCTCCTCCCGGGACGTTCCGCGAAGGTGTCCCTCCCCAGTCCTCGTACCCGATCCACCACGGCAGCTTTGGCTCGTCGCCCGTAAAGACGAGTGCGCTTGCCCGCCGGACCGACGAGGAAATGTAACAACAGTTGACTTTTTCTGCTACAAATACCTACGTTTACCATCTCGAACCCGCACCCACATCCACACCCACACCCCTCGCAATCACATTATCCCGTCTGCATTTCCTTCCCACTCTCAAGGGCCAGGACCCCGCCGCGCGGTGCCGCGGCGGAGGCGGCGACGCTCTTAGCTTCCGCGGTTAACATCTCCGCCGTCCGAGCGAACGAGCGAACGAATGAAACGATGGAGTGCAGAGCGCCCCGTCCCTCTCTGAACCGAGCTGCCCGCGAGCGTCCACACGTGAGCGTGCAGCATGATGGTCCGGCAATCCGTATCAGGCGTATATAGCAGCCAAGAGCATTTTGACACCATCCTGCATGTAGGAGTATCCGTGTACGCGGCGAGGCGCGAAGCGCCGATCGGGGGTCCAGCGGGAGCGCGGCGAGCGCGATGTGCGAGTGGAGCGATCCTCCATTGGGGTGAGAAACCATGCCGAGCAACGGCAAAGCCCGCTACAGCAGCAGGCAGCAGCAGAGACACAATGTGGCAGACACAAGCCGACTTAGGCGGCGCTCGGCAAAGAGAGAAGTTGCGGCGAGACAGCGGACAAACAGACGGACACTGCGGTGTGGTGAAGCAGTGGTGGAACCGGCGTCTGCGGCGTGCGTCAGTGCCTCCTACTGACCTGGCTGAATGACTGCATGAGAAGGATGCACCGGCTACGCAGGCCGGAGGGGACAAACTGGCTGCTTCTTTCAGCCGCAGGCAGATGCATGCTGCTCGTTGCGAAGGTGGAACAACGGGGGGCCGATTGAGGGCGGATTGAGGTCGAGTACTGGAGCAATAATGGAGCCAGTCGAGTGGTAACCAGGCAGCTGCAGAGTGGACGTGAGTGAGTGGCGAATGACACTGACACCTGATCCGTGCGACATCGGCACTCATCCGTGAGCACCGACGTTCCGCGCACAACCATGTTGCCCGCACCAAAGGGCGCTCCAAGAAGCCGCGGTGTCCGCGGCCCCTTCCCAGTTGATTCTCCGCGTACGGGGACAGCTCAATACAAGGAGTTGAAGGGGTCGAGAGGGAATGAGGACAAGGAGAGAGGACAAGGAGAGAGGACAAGGAGAGAGGACAAGGAGAGAGGACAAGGGGAGAGGACAAGGAGAGAGGAGGACAAGGGGTAAGGGTGGCACAACGTTGTGTCAGAGGGTGGAATGTTCATACCTCCTCGGGCCTTGTTCTCTTCACCTTGCCCCACACTTGCTGGTATGCGCGGGGGCCAGGTATGTCTCCGGATACTCTTCACAGCGATCGGCCATAGTACTCGGAGACTTATCCGTTACGGTCGGGTCGCACAATGACTGCCTCCATCTCCTTCGCACACGGTGGTGGTGCAGATGCCATGGACGGTGGTATGCCCGACCCCTTCAGCCCACTGCGAACTGGAACCCCCCAGAGATCCAGAGGTGAAGTAGGATAGAGACGATCATGACACATGGCATTGTGGATATGCGTACAACAAACTATGCACGACACTCCTCAAGCGCCTGTTACGACTCATCCTCGCTCGATATGACGCGGCACGGCCTGCTAAGGCTGCTATACCTGCCCCTCGGGAGCTTCGAGCCATTAGCCGCCGCTTTCGCGTACATCTTAGTGCTCCTCCTTTCCTGCTTCTCCTCCTTCACCTTGCTGCGATCCTTCTCACTCTCAGCGCCTGCGCCGGTAGAAGTGGACGAGACGTTAGCTCTAGTGCTGGAGCGGAGCGGGGCCATGGGGCCCGAGTTGCGCAGGGTTGCGCTGCGAGTTACAGTCGATGGCTCCTGCAGAGAGGAGTTGCGAGCGACAGGGGGCTCACGGACCGAGGAAGTGCGAGTGACCGAGGGCTCGCGCTTCGGAAGTGCCACGGGCGTAGCCAACGTGCGCACCCTCGTCTTTGATGGCGTCGGCGTCGGCGTCTCGTTTCTCGTCTCGCTCAACTCCTTCCTCAAGCTGCGCGCCGTCTTGGGCGTCGTGGCTAACTGCCCCAGACTCGGAGTACCGGCTCGGTGAGGAGTGCCACTGGGTGTTGCGCGCGGCGTACCCCGCAGCGTACCCCTCGGCGTCCTGAGCTGCCGCTCAATCTCGTAGCTCGAGATGAGCACGCCCATCTCCTCGTTCTTGAGCTCGAGACCATGCACTGTCTTCTCCAAGGAGAAGACCTTCATATCCGTGTCTGCGCTGGCGGAGCGGAGCTTCTCAATCTCGTCCTTCAGCTCCAGCATGTCCTTGGACGTCGCGACGGACTCGGCTGAATGAGCTTCGTATAGACGCTCGAACTTCGCGCTCTCCAGTTTAGTGGCTTCGAGCGCCAGTTGGAGCTCGGAGAGGCGCGACTCGAGACTGGCGGAGTGAGATTGCGCGGTCGCGAGTTCAGCTGCCAGTGACTCAGCGATGGCGGACCGCGTCTCGGAGGCTGCGCTGGAGGCGGCGGAGCCAGAGGACGGAGGCGACGGAGGCGTAGTCTGCGCGCGGTGTATCGCCTCGTGCGCCTGCCGGTGTGACTCGGCAACAAGCGTGCGTGTCTTGCGCAATGTGGCCGCGGCTCGATCAGCCGCGCCGCGGGCTTTGTCTGCCTCGTCTTCAGCCTGGGCAGCCCTCGCCTTGAACTCAGCGGCGGTTTTGAGGGCGTCGCGGAGCTGGGACCGGAAAGAGGTCAGGTCGGCTGCCGCCTCGTCGTTTACGAGGCGCAGCGCCTCCATTCTCTCAAGCAGCTCGCGGGTGCTAACCCTATGTTGCAGCTCGTGCTTGTCACCGTCGACCGACTCTGCCGCATCGGCGTACCGCTCGTCCTCCTCGAGTTCCTCCAGCGCAAGCGTAACATCAGCGAGTGCTGCCTCACGCTCCTCCGCTTCCAGCTCGAGGCGGGCGATCTCGGCGTCGCGCTCGACCACGCCCGACTGCAGAGCCGTGATCTCGGCTTCGGCCGCCTCGACCTCGCCCTGTAAGGCGAGGTTCATACGCTCCCTCTCCTCAACTTCGGCACTGAGGCGGGCATGTACTGCGTCCTTCGCCTTGAGCTGTTTCCTAGCTTCAGAGGCGGCGGCGCGCTGCTCCTCAACCGCAACCTGGAGATTGGCAATGTCGCGTTCCCTTTCGATCAGGGCGAGCTGCTGCTTGCTTCCGTTCTCGGCCCAAGTACACGCCTGCGCCTCGCACTCTCGTAGTTGCGCCTCGAGCTTGTCGATCTGCACGTCGCGCTCCTCGATGCTCCGCTCCAGGATGCCGATCTGCGTGTCGCGCACAAGCAGCTGGGAGCGGAGCTGCGGTAGTTCACTGTCCTCGTCCAGGTAACTTGGCGTGTCATTGAATGTCTCGGTGACCTCAGGGGCGACCTCGCGCGAGTCCTCGTCCAGCACAGTAATAACCGGAACTGTATTGGCGGCAGGTGAAGCCTTGCCCAGCTCGCGCTCGAGCTGCGTAATGCGTGCCGCCTTCGACTTGCTCGCCTGCTCCTCCGACTTGATTTTGTCTGCCATGACGAAAATGAGTTGCGCGAGCTCATCGATCTCGAGCTCGTCGAGGATCGAGACGTCGATGCGTATTTGCTCCACGACACCGGGGTAGAGCCCCTCCCACGGGCGTGATTCGTAACTGCACTCGAAGCTCTGGTCGTCTCCAAATGGCTCCTCCGACGTGATCGAGTTATCTGCCAAGTCGTCGTGGGGCCTCCTGACAAACTCCTCGGACAAGCGGCGCATGAGACCGCCCGACTTGTCGCGCGGAGGCGGGCTCATGCACAGCTTCGTACGCGTGCGGGGCGCCCCAAGTCCGAGCTTACTCTGTGTGTTTCGTTTCAGGTTGCCCTTGAAGCTGGAGAAGATGTCGGGCTCGCTGAACGGCTTACGCGACAGAGGCGGCATGTTCGGCACCTTCACGATGTGTGTCGATCCAATCTTGCCGGACGGGAGTAACGGCGGCGGCTGGGGGACGTTCGTCGCCCCACTTCTCAAGCGTTGCGATCGAAGATACGGCGTCGGCGAGTCGGGGAGGTCGCGCAGCTCGCTGAGCTCGGGCGACGAGAGAACGTCGTCGCGCTTCTTCAGAATACTCTCGACGAGTGGTGAGTGCTGGTCACTGTAGGACCGCTGAGGTGATTTCTCAGCTGAGCGTGCCGGCTTTGGCTGATGCGCTGTTCCTGGGGAATCAGCTATGTGACAGCCAGTCAGCTCACCCTCTTCGTCGGACTCCGTCTCGGCTGTTGCAGCGTACTTGTTACGGCGGGCCGGTGATCTGTTGCTCGATTCTGGGCATCAGCTACTGGTACACCATATCAACTAACCTGTCTGTTTCGCCGAGGCCGTTGAGTTGTCCTGCAGCACTCGCAGGCCGAGGCTTTGCTCCGACTGGGGCCACTGCTCCTGGCTCTCCTCATAAGCAAGCGACTCGGTGATGCTGGGCGCGCGCACTGTTCTGCCACGCTTGGCGGGTGTGGACTGAGAGTCGAGTGCCGAGAAGTCGAGTGTCAGCGAGCCAAAGCTGAGTGTGCTCTCGTGTGCGCCGCTGTCGTTAGCAGTCGGCGGCGAGGAAAGCTGGAAACTGTATCTGCCCGAACTGTTCGGCGAGCGTGGCGAGTTGCGATGACCTGCACTCCTGTAGCTCTGGTTGTGGACCCACTTGGCCGCGCGGTCGACGCGGGCCGACGAGCCAGAGGAGTACGCCTTGCTCGTGCGTCGCTTCGCCTTTCGCCGCCCTCGGGAGCCACCGCTTGACTTGTCGTCTGCGGCGCGCATGAACGCTCGCTTCAGCTTCGCCTTGCCGCGAGCAACTACTTGGCGCATCTTCTTCTTCGCCAGACCGCGTGTTGCCTCTCCAATAGCCTGTCTCATGCCGGGCAGGCGGAAAAGGTTGCGTGCTATCAGCCGCTGGTCGTCTGACAGCTCTGAGCCCGAGGCAGGTGGCGACATTCGCTGCTTGGGCTGGCGAGACTGCGAGCTATCGGCTGAGCGGTTGAAGAAGAACTCATGCGGGCGAGAGGTTGAGTCGTTCTCGGAGCGGTTGGTGGAGGAAGATCCCTGGCCGTGGTCGTGTGAGCGGTGTGGTGTGCCGGACTGTGGGTTGATGGAGGAAGGCCCTGCCTCCTTTGCCGCCATTGCCGTCTCCTGTCTCCGGCGCGATCGAGACGTCTTTGGCGTATCGTCCCTCGTACCCCCGTCCATCGCTCTTCGTGGAGAGTCTTCGTTCCGTGTTGTGTTGTTGCTCAAGTCGAAGGAGGAGAAAGGGAGTGGTGGAATGACGTCTAACGGTAGCGTCGCGTCGTTGCCACCATCCTCCGACGAGAGCGCGGAGGTGTTGCAAGTACACGCGAGCGGCATGCAGCGAGTGAGCGTGAGTGATATGTACCGAGTCGGGCAGCCGTAGTTGTCGAGTTGGGGTGTTTGTGAGATCTGTCAAAGCTGGAAAGGCGGCGCTGGCACAGATTGTTTGTTTAGGTTTGCGTCGCCTGCGCCCCCCACCATCGTCAACCCAGGCTTGTTTACGCTACATGACGGTGTGCCTTAGTACATGACAGAAAACAGTCGCGAAGGAACGGGCGTCAGGGTCACGCAATGTGCGCAATGTGCACTTCGTCCTTGATGTGCATGCCCTTTGCATTCGCCAATTCAGCGGCGTCTGTGCGTTTCCTGCGATGCATTCCCACGATTTTGTTGTGCGCTATACATGAATTGAATGATCTACGAATACGCAAAGTGTAATGCGGTATGCCTATGTGCTTGGGAGAGAGAGTCCGTCGTGATATGCTACATGACAACGGTCTGGTGCTGTGATACAACGTTACGCTCGTGTGCCTACTGTTTCGCCTTCTTCGCACCCCACGAGGAAGGAGCTCGTCCCATTCCGAGCCGCTTTGTTCCCCGAGCAAGCGGAACCGAGCTCCCCGAGCCGTGGGGTTGAGCGGGGCGTCCGCCCAATGCAGGTATGCTGCTCTTTGGTTTGCTGATGATGTCTGGTTCGCCCAAGTCCATACCTAACGACTTCATCGCCGCGAGGCCGCTATTGGCGCTCGAGGTGAACGACGTCAGGTCGGTCGGCTTGCGCTCCTCCCTCCCGCCAAACGTGAAGGGAACAGATCCTGGTAAGCCGTAGTTCGAGCTTTTCAACTTGACTGGCGGAGGCTTCGGTGCTGCCGGCGCTTGGGGCTGGCGCAGGAGCGACTTCGCGCTCGCGATCGACGTGAATCCGCGCGGCGCACCCATGTTGTACGATGGCGCGCCTCCCTCGCCGGGTAAAGCGTAGTCGTCGTACTCCGAGTTCCAGTATTCGGTGCCCCGCGCCATCTTGCCTGGCCCATCGCGGCGGCCGAAGCGGTTGTAAATGCGCGAGTCGGGGTCAGGTGCGTCCCAGGTACTCGGTGGAGGGGCGAAGCGAATATACTTAGCGATCAGCTTGCGCGTCACCTCCTCGTCGGTGAGCGTGCGGCCGGTGATGCTCGCGACCGCCTGGCGCACTTCTGCCGTGATCTCCGGCAGGGAGGAGGTGAGAACATCAGGCTGCTTCTTCAGGACCGCGTTAACAAATGGACTGATGATACGGTTGTTAACCTCTCCTCCGGCCATACGGGCTTGGCAGTGAGTCATAGTCTCCTGGTCAGCTGTGGCACCAAAGATGCAAACTCACCAAGAATGTCTGGGCACGGGTCATAGCTACGTAGAGTAGTCTTCGCTCCTCGGCGACCTCGTGGTCCTCCGTACTTCGCCAAGAGGGGAAAGTTGAGTCCTCCACTGTCAAGTTAGCTTCAACGACGCGCAAGAAAGCTCACTGGCCGGGATAAAGACTACAGGCCATTCGAGGCCCTTGGCAGAGTGCACAGTCGAGATTGTAACCTTCTGCATTGTGTCAGCTTGAACGAGCTTCCAACTTAGTTGCGCTTACCGGCTTGTCAGCCTCATCCTCCTCTACTTGTGCATCAGTCGACAGCATCGACGTCTGCAAAAAGTACCTCAGCGGGGTTATGCTGTTATTAGCTTCGCGGGTCTAAACAAAGCTCACTGTTCGCTGTCCTCCGCGGGGTCAGCCGCAACGACGGGCCCGTCGTCCAAATCCTCCTCGTCACTGTCCAGAAGCTCAACAATACCGTTCTCAACCTTGACAGCAGGCGACTTGCGAATCGACTTCTGTGGCTTGTTGTTCTTGAACATGGGGTGCATGATCGACTTCGTGTCTTCCTTGCTTGTATCGGGCTTGGAGGGCGCGGCCCTGACTTCGCTAGCCGCGACAAAGGCAACGGGATCCGAGACCAGGCCCGAGCTGGCACCTGCGCCGTCTACCTTTCCCTCTTCGACAGTGACAGAGTAGTTGATCTGAGGTCAGCTCTACGGCAGAATCTGCGGCAGCTTACCAGTTCCTGGACGTTCTCCCAGCGTTGGTCGAAATCGGGTTGCGGACGCAGGTACTCCTCATAGTTCGTCTTCTCGGTCGTCAACCGGATGAGGTCGGCGACGGACGTTCCCTTAAGTGCCGCACGTCGCAGCTTGCGGACGATGCCGACGAAAGTAGCGAGGTTCTTCTTCAGAGCGGGCTTGACGGTAACTTGGTTCCCGCCGTCGACGATGCTCTCGCACAGCTCCATCAGGGACACCTTGCCCTTCTTTGCCGCAGCGACAAGCTCTGCGACAGACTTATATCAGCTTTAGACACCGTAGATCCAGCTACCTTGTCTCCGATGGCACGCTTCGGCACGTTCACCACTCGCATAAATGCAGGCTGTTATCAGCTAACGGTTCCCAGAAATAAGCTGACGTTGAAGTTGGGGTTGTCTGCCAGCTGCAGGTATGCAAGCAGATCCTTGATCTCCATCCGCTCGAAGAACTTGTGGCCGCCTATGACGCGACAAGGTATCCCGCTCTTCTGCAGCTCAGCCTCGATGACTCGTGAAAGTGCATTGTAGCGCACTGCAGTCAGCTAAGATGCGACTTTATGTGAGCTTACGGAGGATCGCAAAGTCGTTGTAGTTTAGAACTTCGCCGGTGTACGCGACAATGCGCTTGATCTCTGAGCTGATGTACCCCGCTTCGAGAGTCGGGTTCGTAAACGTCTTGAGTGCTACGGTGGTACTCTGAGGATGCGACGTGAACAGATTCTTCGGTATACGCTTGTCATCTGTTATCAGCTAAATCCACGACGGGGGAGCTCACCCTGTGTGACGACGGCATGTGACGCAGCGAGGATTGCGCCCGTGCTGCGGTAGTTCTCCTCGAGGTGGATAGCCTTGACGTCCTTGAAGTCATTCGTCATCTTGTTCAGGTTCTCGATCTCGGCCGAGCGCCAGCCGTAGATGCTCTGGTCGGGATCGCCGACGATGCTTACTCCTGTGTGCGCGAAACACACCATGAGCTCGTACTGGATCGTGTTCGTATCCTGGAACTCGTCGACGAGGATGTGCTTGCACGATGCAATGACGTTAGGATGCTCGCGGAATAGCCGCAGGCCGAAGAGGAGCAGGTCGTCAAAGTCGAGCGCGTTCGCCTCGCGCAGCGCTGCGTCGTACTCCTCGTACAACTGCACGATCATACGGCCGAGCATGTCGACATCACCTTGCGAGCTTTCCTCGAGCCCGTTCAACATTTCCGATGGAGACTGCTCTTTCGCCTTCGCTTTCGAGATCTTGTTCAGGACGTCGCCCTCCTTCAGCTCCAGGCGTAACTCTCGCAGTTCGTCGCTCCGTTCTTTCAGCAGCCTCTTCATGATCTTCTTGCTACTCGTCAGCTCATTACACCGGGTCATGTTAGCTCACCAGTCGTCCTGATCGGCTATCGTGAAGGAGGGATCGAGCTTGATCCACTTTCCATACCGACGCAGGAAACGGGCGCATGTTGCATGGAATGTACCTGGCAGTCAGCTTCACATCGCTCCCTCGTAGCTCACCGAGGACCAGCTCCCCTGCCTGCTTCTCTCCGAGCAGCACCGTCAAGCGCTTGCGCATCTCATTGGCAGCTTTGTTCGTGAACGTCACCGCGGTGATCTCGGTCGGCTGAATGCGATGGCGTCTGACAAGGTGCGCGACGCGGCATGTGAGGACTCTTGTCTTCCCCGAACCCGGCCCCGCAAGGATCTGGAGCGGCACTTCCGGTGGCGAGGTGACAGCTAAAGTTAGCCATTGTTCGAGACATGCAGCTCACCCTCAAGCTGGGCAGCGTTGAGCGACGCCAGATATGGGTAGTCGCTGGCTAGCGGCAGGGCGGAGGTCGTCATGCTCGGCGGGTGGTGGGCCCTCGAGCCTGGAGCATCGGTCCGTCAAACTGGAGAATGTCAGATCCTGGGTTGACAGTAGATGACGGTGTTGATGGCAGTGTGCGGATCGTTGTCGGATAAAGAACACGTGATGCGGGGACACCGGCTGCCCGACGCCACCCCCGCTGCATAGCTTCCCAAACCGCTGAATGCGTATCCTGGAAACAGTGACAACATGCCATGCAACGGCGAGAACGAGTGAGACGAGCCGCGCCAAGTGTTCAGGGATACTACTTTTCTACGATCTCAGGCGGTGCAGACCCATTCCGTAGAACTGACTCTCTTGGACCTACGGAATGTCTGCTAAACTTAGCCTCGTCAGTGCCTGGGCTGGCCGTCGAAGCTGAGAGAAGGGCTTCTTGTGCCCGCTACACGCCTGTCAGTGCGCCAATTGCTGCAAGCCACAATCATACATTCGACTACTGCACTGCATCCCTGCTATCGTTCACAGTCGAAGCGAAGATAGACTGCCATTCCCAAAGAAGTCGAACGTTTACTGATGGTTAGCTCTCTGGTCTGGACTCGCCGACCTGTGTTCGGCGGGCAACGCACCTTGGCCATCATCATCGTGACGAACTCGTTGTAGTCGATCATTCCGTCACCGTCCTTGTCGGCCTCGCGGATCATCTGGGTGATCTCGTCGTCCGAGAGCTTCTCGCCGAGGTTGGCTGCGAAGTCAGTTGGCGAACCAGATCCACAACTCACTCATGACGTGCTTGAGCTCAGCAGCCGAGATGTGGCCGTCGTTGTTCTTGTCGAAGACCTTGAAGGCCTCACGGATCTCCTCCTCGGAGTCAGTGTCGTGCATCTTCCTAGCCATGAGGGTCATGAACTCGGCGAAGTCAATCGAGTTGTTTCCGTCGGCGTCAACCTGTAGAGGGACGAGTGAGAGGCGAGGTAGCGCACGGTACGGACGCCAGGCGGTTCCAGTGACATTGACATAATCCAATGAGCCAATTCGAGGGTGCAGTCGAACCGTAGAGCAGACGAGGCGGTACCAGGGTAAGAGGACACAGACGCGGCGTCAGCACAGCGAACCATGAGATGACCCGACCAAAGCTCAGGTAGCTACGCACCTCGTTGATCATGTCCTCGAGCTCAGCCTGAGTGGGGTTCTGGCCGAGGGAGCGCATGACGGTGCCAAGCTCCTTGGTGGTGATGGTTCCGTCGCCGTCTGTTTGATCAAGGGGAAGTCGACACCGGGCAACGGAGAGTATACGGGAGGCAATTCACAGTGTATCCGATGCGAAGGGAAGATCTGCGTCAGTATGCGACAATCACTCGCTACTTCGCTCCATTCTGCTCTGGCAGCCGGCATACGCACCCTTGTCGAAGAGGGAGAAAGCCTCCTTGAACTCTGCACTGGTTAGCTCTCAAGCAGCAATAACAACAACATACCGGCAATCTGCTCTGCACGTGTGAAGAGAACATGTCAGCAACGCGTTCTACCGTAATCTGATTCAATATGGATACACCTACCCTTGGTCTGCGATGTTAGCTTGCGCGTCGTGAGGATTGATGCAGGTGTGTCATGACAGCTGCTGGCTGCGCGCGAAACGTGGCGCAGTTGAATAGCTAGGCCGCGACTTCGACGGTCTGAAGCAGCAGTTATGACATGCTTTGGCAATAGGATATACTCACAAGCTGCTCAGCCATGGTGATGAAGATAAGAACGCTAGGTGGTGAAGTAGGGTATGGAGGGAATGAGAGATCGAGAAAGAAGATCGTGACAAGTCGACGCTGATTATCCTGGGCCGAGTGCGCAGTGCAGCGCAACGCACAACGCACCGGAACCGACGACGCGCACGGGTTCTCCCTGGCATGCCCCAAACGGGCGTGTCAGCCTCACTTTTCGAGACTCAGACCTCTGACGTATCTACTCGATCCTCCACCACAGACAGCATTTTCAGCAAACCTGCCCGTTTGTCATCCATAAATAGAGCTTGCATCCTCCTTTGTCCTTGCACAACAACACGCTCGGCCGAACAGCAAACATGGCGGCTACAAACGTACTCTCCCGCCCCATCAGCGTGTACGCGATACCTCCGCCACTTCTGGACGCCCTCACCGTCCGATCAATCCAGGCGCAGACTCTTCCTCAGCAGACCAGCACCGAAGCTCAGCAACCTGAACCCGCCCCCGAACAGGAGCCGACAACAACAGCTTCGACCGGTCTAGGATGCCAGACGTGTCCGGGAGCTTCATTCGACACACCGGAAGACCAGCGTGCTCATTTCAAGTCCGACTGGCATCGCTACAATGCCAAGGCGAAGGTCGGTGGCCAAAAGATCGTCACCGCCGATGAGTGGGACAACATGGTAGAGGGTGAGTTGCTATCCGCATTCAGTCCACTGACAGTCAGGGGTTTCTAGCATTTCCGGATCAGCTTCCTCGGCTTCAACGAGCAGCTCGCGGTCAAGAATCACGAAGCTGCTGAACAAGGCGCAGATCAACGATACCGACAAGAAGGATGTGGACAACTCAGACGAGGAGGCGGAGATCGCGGAGCTGCAACGCCGAGCTCAGCTGAGAACAGCTGTCATCTGGTTTACCACTCCGGATGCTCCCCCATCTCTGTCTCTTCCCAGCAACACGCAGTTCGGAGTCCACCGAGCGCTGCTGCCTTCGTTCCAAACTGCTGGCGACTACCTCTCCGAGCTGAAGCGTCTTCAGCTTGCGCCGCCGACACCCGACGAGGAGGAGAGGCGGATAACGCTGCTCATGGTGGCAGGGGGACACTTTGCGGGTATGGTCATCTCGCTGCGCCCGAAGGGCAAGAATGAGCCTCAGGCTGTGAAAGGTGCTGGCGAGGTGCGTGTGCTGAAGCACAAGACCTTCCACCGGTATACAAGTGAGTTGCACTGGTTGCGCTGTGCTGATCCTCAGCCCGTAAGAAGCAGGGTGGCTCGCAAGGTCTCAACGACAACGCCAAGTCGAAGGCAGTGTCTGCAGGTGCGATGCTGCGTCGTTACGGTGAACAGGCGCTGCAGGACGAGATCCGCGAGCTGTTGTCCGAATGGGAGGAGGACCTGAACCTGTCCGAGCGCATCTTCATTCGCGCAAGCACGCACGGCAAGAAGTCCTTCTGGGGTTACGACGGTGCCGTGCTCGACAAGTCAGATGACCGCATCCGCAGTTTCCCTTTCCCGACGCGACGACCGACGCAGCAGGAGCTTCTTCGGTGTTGGCACGAGCTGACAAAGCTCAAGACCTCGCACCTGTCCGAGGAGGCTCTGCAGGCGCAGGATGACGCATACATGGCCTCGCTGCAGCCGAAGAAACAGGCCGTCGCCGCGAAGCCCGCCACTCCCGCTCCGGCACCCGTGCCGGCTGCGCCAAAGCTCTCCCCGGAGGAGGAGGCGAAACTGGACCGCCAGCGCCGTCTTGCGGACATGATCAAGAAGGGGCGACTCGACGCCCTTCGCTCCTTCGTGGAGAAGTACCGGTCCGAGGTTACCTCCGCTGCACTGGGTCAGGCTGCCGCCGACGGGCAGGAGGATATTGTGCGCTTCCTGCTGACGGACTGCAAGCTCGACCCTGCCGCCCCGATTAACGGAAGCAAGCGCGCGTACGATATGGCGCAGACCAAGGGCGTGCGCAACGTCTTCCGCCGCGTCGCTTACGACAACCCGACAATGTGGGACTGGCAGGGCGCCCATGTCCCCTCCGGTCTGTCGGAGGAGGCTGCAGCGGAACAGGGTGCGAAGAAGGCGGAGCGCCGGCGTGGACTCCGTGACAAGATGCGTGAGAAGGAGAAGGCGCGCGCAGAGGCTGCCGCCGAGGAGGAGGAGCGCGAGAAGGCTGAGGCTGCAGCTCAGGCTGCTGCTCAGCCGAAGGGTGCTTTCGGTGGTCTCGGTCTTCCCTCTTCTGGCCCCCAGAAGCTCGGCGGGCGCGGTGCCGAGGGCGGTCTCGCTGGCCTCAGTCCCGAGATGAGGATGCAGATCGAGCGCGAGCGGAGAGCGCGCGCTGCGGAGGCGCGCTTCGGGAAGAAGTAGACGCATGCTTGTTCACCATCCACTGTAGCCGTTCATAGAGTCTAGACCATGCACTGTGCATTACATCGCTACGGAACACTAGTTCGAGATGTTGCGGTCGCTGGCTGGGCAGGTCCTGATTCAGGGACGATCGCATCGCCGGGCGCAGCGCGCCACGAGGCAGTGACGCAACCACGCGTCCATCCGGGCTGTCCGATTCTTGATTCTGGCCAGCAGTTCCTTCCCTCAATCGCAACACTCACGCACACGATGTCCTACAAGCCCGGCCCCCTGTACGCGTGCAATCCGTACACTGCGCGGTCCGAGTCGACCAAGCTCGGCGTCAACCCCGAGGGCAAGAAGCTGATCTACACGAACGGCCGCGCCGTCATCATCCGCGACATTCACGACCCCGCCAACGCGCACGCCTACACCCAGCATGCGCAGACGGCCACCGTCGCCCGCTTCTCGCCCAGCGGATACTACGCCGCTTCGGGTGACATCGCCGGTAACGTCCGCATCTGGGACACGACAAACCCAGAGGAGAACGTGCTCAAGCTCGCGATCCGCCCGCTCGCGGGCCGCATCAACGACCTTGCCTGGGACAGCGAGAGCAAGCGTATCATCGTCGGAGGAGAGGGAAAGGACAAGTGGGTCCTCGCAGCTCTTCTGTAAGAAGTCTGAGCTGACAACAGGTTCGGTGCTGCGTTCTTCATCGACTCAGGAAGCAGTTGCGGTGAAATCACTGGCCATGCCAAGGTAGGCCTTCCCTCTTGGTCGACAGCTGCTGCACATAGGGGACTGTAACTAACACTCAGCCAATTACCGCCCTCAGCGTTCGTCACCAGCGCCCGTTCCGCGCTGTCTCTGGCTCGGACGACAACTCAATCGTGCTGCACACCGCCGTGCCGTTCAAGTACGACAAGATCATCAGCACGCACACGCGTTTCGTCCGTGACGTGCAGTACGCCCCTGACGGATCCGTTTTCGCCTCGGTCGGCTCTGATGGCAAGCTCTTCATCTACGACGGCAAGGACGGCGCAGTCCTGAAGGAGGCGGCCGGCACGGACGGACGGTCGCTGATGGCCGTCTCGTGGGCTCCGGACAGTACTCGCCTGGTCACCGCCGGCGCCGACGGTGTCGTCGCGCTGTGGGACGCTGCCGTGGCGCAGAAGTCGACGCAGTGGGTCGTTGGCGACGCCGTCGAGGACCAGCAGAACGGCGTCGTGTGGGCCGACCCGAGCACGGTCGTCAGCGCGAGCTGCTCCGGCGTGCTTAACGTGTTCGATGTGCGCGAGGGTGGCAGCTGGAAGAAGCTTTACGGACCCACTAGGGCTGTCACTGCCTCGGCGCTGTCGGAGAAGACGTTCTACACCGGCTCGTTCGATGGCGGCCTCAAGGCGTTCTCGGACGCCGGCGCTTGCGAGAACGTCGAGGGCCAGGGCCACTCGGGCCAGATCGTCGGCCTCGCCCCAGACGGAAAGGGCGCCGTCTATTCTGCCGCCTGGGACGACAAGATCGCAGCGATCAAGGGTGCCGAGTTCACCGCCACCTCTGTTCCGGCCAAGGCGCAGCCTGCCGGTATTGCCGCCACGCCGAACGGTGCTTACGTCGTGTCCGACGCTGGTCTCGAGTTCGTCAGCGGTGGAAGCTCGAGCACGCTGCTGTCCGACGCTGGATCTGCGGTCGCCGCGCACGCCGGCAGCGAAGACATCGTCGCTGTCGGCTCTGGAAAGAAGGTGACGATCTACACCGTCTCGGGCGGCAAGGCGACGGAGCGCGCCTCGTTCGAGGACAACAAGGGCGAGATCTCCGCTCTGGCGTTCTCGGCGGACGGCTCCCTCCTCGCGGCCGGCGACATCCAGGGCCGCATCGTGCTCATCGACGCGAAGGCGGACAAGGTTCTCGTCTCGAGCCGCTGGACGTTCCACACCGGCCGCGTCGCGAGCGTCGCGTTCAACGCTGCCAACAAGCTTGTCTCGGGCGGCGCCGACGAGAGCATCTACATCTGGAACCCGGAGAAGGTCATCCGCAACATTGCGATCAAGAACGCGCACCCCGGCGGTGTCGCTGGCGTCTCGTGGCGCAGCGACAGCGAGGTTATCTCCTCCGGCGCCGACGCGTGCGTGCGCACCTGGGCCATTGATGTTGCTGCCTAGACTAGACGCAGCAGTCTTCACATAACATAAAAACCATAGGAAGAAGTAACTGGGTATCCATGATTAGTAGATGCATCATGACTCTATGTGCTAGAATTACAGCGGCTACAACGGCTAAAGCAAGCCCTGGCGCTTGAGGTCCTCGTACGTCTTCTTGTCGTAGACGTTTCCGTCTGCGTCCTCGAACTCTTCCGCCTTCTCCATCTGGATGAGTTCCTGCCTTCCCTCGCGCTTGAGCTTGTCCGCGAGCGCGAGCGCGTCCTGGATCTTTGTGATCTCGTGGAAGTGCTTCGTGTTCGGCAGTCCGAGGGCGCGCATGCCGAACGCGTGGCGCGACTCCTGGAAGTGCCTGTCGAAAGCCTTGCGGCCCATGTACACGTAGTCGGAGCAGATCTCGCACTTGAACTCGACGCCCAGCCCGTGCAGCTTGTACAGCCAGTAGGGGATTGGCTTGCCATCCCAGCCAAGGGGCAGCTTGAGCGGGTTGTAGATCCGCTCGTCGTCGTCCTCGTCGTCTTCCTCGAGCGCGCTCGTAATCTCTGCCGGAGGCGGGACGGCCTCCTCCTGCTCCTCCAGCTCGGCCTCGCGCTCCCTTGCCGTGAGCGCTGCGCGACGCTCGACCTCCACCCGGCTGTCAGCCAGGATCTTCGGAATCGGGTCAACCTTCAGCAGCGAAGTCACCAGGAAAGTGTACCGCGCAGGCTGCTTGTACTTATCCTTGGTCGTTGAGGACTCGGCGGCGCCGGAAGCCTCCGACTCGGGCACAGCCTTGCCAGCTGCCTCCTTCTTCTTGTGCTTGTCCGACTTCAGGTGCGCGTCATACACCGTCTGCTTCGAATAGCGCTTCTGGCAGTACGGGCACCAGATTCCCTCCTTGTTCAACGCTCCGCCGTTCGCTTTGCCCTCCGTCCATCCCTCAATCTGGCCCGCGGCCCACAGCGTCTCGAACTCGGCCGCGTCCTCCTTCAACTTCTTGTGGATGTCGATCAGAGGCAGCGCACGGTCAAAGAACGACACGAGGTAGTTATAAAGCGTCTGCACATATCTGGGCGTCAGTTAGAGAACCGTCCCACAACTTACTGAAGGTAGTCGGGATGCCCCTTTTCCCGCAGATCCAGCGTCCGCTCCACACGCCCATGCCGCAGCATGTCGAGGTACGCCACGTACGATAGGCGCGAGCTTCCCTTCAAGTTCAGATACATCGTGTGCGGCTGGTACAGGTCCAGGTGCCGCCCGTACGCCTCCTCGCCCGAGAAGACGTTGTCAAGCGCTGATGTTAGTTCAATGCAGCAAGACCTTAACTCACGGTCGACAACAATGGGCTCCTCCTCGCCCTCGACCTGGACCTTCTCGAGGCCATCGCTGTTAACCATGTCCTCGATCTCGTTGATGAGCTGCCGCGCGTTGATGTTCGTGTTCTTCCGGTGGAAGTCCTTGATCTTCTCGAACCGGCTGTAGAACTCCGCGAGCTCATCACCCTCGCCCTTCGCCGGCGCCGTCAGGGCTGACAGCTCCGTCGGCCGCAGACCCGGGATGTCCTCGTACATCAGCACGAGGTTGTGCCGCAGCTCGCCGATGCGGTCCAGGATGTCTGCCGCCTTCCGATCTCTCCGCGTGATGTTGCGTTGCTGCTGTCAGCTTCCAGCATCAAGTTCGTAGCTGCGGCGTACTTACCGCCGTCGGGTTCTGCATGAGAACGTCGGCGAGCGCCTGCTCATACCGCTCGATTTCCTCGTGGGTCGCGCGCTGCGTCTCGAAAATCGAGTCCATGGCGAGCTGATTTTGGGTCTGGGTGGTGCTTCCGGAATCTCGAAATGGAATAACAGCCAGCGTACGTAGTGATCGATCTTCGCTGAAGGCCGATTGCCACCGCACGGAGATACGGCGTTAGCCACTGATTTCAAGCCTCCACCGTCCGTTCAGTACGGTGGCCACTACGTCTGCTACAGTGCTCATCATCGACCTCGTCGATCTCGACATCCGAAGCATCATCGAAAATGGCTGTAAGTGCAGAGACTGCTGACTGTGTAGCCCGTGCTCACGCGAAACCTCCGCTTCGCAGCTTAACCCGTAAGCTTACTAGCCCACACTATGAGCTGACACGCAGGGGAGACGACAAGCTCGTGTTCGAGTCCTCTGAGACTGTCCAAGTTGTACGTATTCCCAGCTGGCCAGGGTGCATGGCAGCGTTGCGGAGGGAGTGAGAGCGTACATTGACCTGGCGCTTTTTGCTCCTTCCGAATACAGGCCCCTACGTGTGAGTACTGAGCTGCGTTTGTTATTGTTTATCAGATTGCTGACGCCCCCGCTACAGTCGAAGCCCTCAAACTCCGCGAAGACCTCCTCCGTGGTATCTACGCCTACAGTGAGTTGCGTTATAGGGTGTCGGAACTGACAACCAGACTTCGAGAAGCCGTCGGCGATCCAGCAGCGTGCGATCCTCCCGATCATCCGCGGTCGAGATGTCATCGCCCAGGCCCAGTCCGGTACGGGTAAGACGGCGACGTTCTCGATCTCTGCGCTGCAGTCGCTCGACCTGAACAACCGCGACACGCAGGCTTTGATCCTGTCTCCGACGCGTGAGCTGGCTGTGCAGATCCAGACGGTCGCGCTCGCGCTCGGCGACTACATGAACGTGTCGTGCCACGCCTGTATCGGAGGCACGTCTGTCGGCGAGGACATCCGCAAGCTCGAGGCGGGACAGCAGATTGTGACAGGAACGCCGGGACGTGTGTTCGACATGATTAGGCGCCGGAACCTGCGCACGAAGGACATCAAGATGCTGATTCTGGACGAGGCGGACGAGCTGCTTAACAAGGGCTTCAAGGACCAGATCTACGACATTTACCGCTACCTGCCGCCTGCGACGCAGGTCGTGGTCGTGAGCGCGACACTGCCGCACGACGTGCTCGAGATGACGACCAAGTTCATGACTGAGCCTGTCCGCATCCTCGTCAAGCGTGACGAGCTCACGCTCGAGGGCATCAAGCAGTTCTTCGTCGCGGTCGAGAAGGAGGACTGGAAGTTCGACACTCTCTGCGACCTCTACGACACGCTCACGATCACGCAGGCCGTCATCTTCTGCAACACGCGCCGCAAGGTGGACTGGCTCACCGAGAAGATGCGCGAGGCCAATTTCACCGTGTCGTCGATGCACGGCGAGATGGTCCAAAAGGAGCGCGACGCGATCATGGCCGAGTTCCGCTCTGGCCAGAGCCGCGTGCTCATCACGACCGACGTGTGGGCGCGTGGTATCGACGTCCAGCAAGTGTCCCTCGTCATCAACTACGACCTGCCCAACAACCGCGAGAACTACCTGCACCGCATCGGTCGCTCGGGCCGTTTCGGACGCAAGGGTGTCGCCATCAACTTTGTCACCGTCGAGGACGTCCACATCCTCCGCGACATTGAGGTGTACTACGCGACCCAGATCGACGAGATGCCCATGGATATTCAGGGTAAGCTTCGCCAACACTTTCGTTTCAGCTGACTCTGCTAACATCCAGACCTCAGCTAATCGCGGCGTCGCGAGGTGCGAATACACACAAAATATATCACGTCCCTATCAGCGCACCCAAGCGTGTGCGAGGGAATCTGTAGACTGTATGCTTATGCAGAGTGTAACACTTGGCTGTCTGCTGTGTGTGCGCTGGCTGACGATGGTGAGCGAGGTCTGTGTGCAGGCGATCAAACGCACACAGCCCGCTATTCTCCTGCTGGCCGCGCCCCAGCCCGCCATCCATCTCACGGTCTGTCCCAGCAACACCCCGTCCAAGCTCAAAGCCCGGTCACCGGCCTAGCTCAAATTAGGCTCGTCCCATCGCCGACCAATCCAAGCCGGAGATCAGATCAACCGTGCTCTCTTTTCCACGTCACGTGATGGCATAAAGTGTGACGAAGCTCCCCATTATGGGCTCCCTAATCAACCCTCCCACTCTGCTATGGCGCAGCCTATTCTCGTCCGTCCCAGACCTTATGTCGTCCTCCAATTTTTGCCAGATTCGGCAATTCTCTACATGACGAGCCTGTAGGCTGTACCTGTGATCTGATCTTGTCTCGGGCTTCTCGGCCTCTCCCCTTACTTCGTAAGCGGGGGTGGCGCAGCCGAGTGTGTAGGGGCCGATCGGTTTGTTTGCGATGGAAATATCCGATCCGCCACTCAACCCACACAGCATGCGTGGGTATCAGACCCACCTTCCGATTGATCCCCAGCCTGCTCAGCCTCACCGGCCAGATCCCGACTGCGATACGAACCCGCCAGTCGCGAATCAGGAGGGGATCACAAACATCAACCTGCTGATCTTGTGAAAACCTGCGCTCATGCTTACATGGCATCCATATGGTCACTGTGCTCGCTATGCTCGCCGCTCGCCGCTGCTTCACCGCGGATCAGGCAAATTTCCATGCATCCAGCTGCAGCCAGCTCTGAGAGCCCGCGCATGCACGTCGTATGTCAAAGGAGGATCGAAAACGAAAAGTGTGGTAAACTAACTATCATGACTCGTCATGCGAGTCACGGGGCGAAAGAAAGCGGACGAAGGCGAAGGAGGACCACAAAGGACCAAAACCGGGGGACACTAGGGGCGGGAAACGAAGAAACGAGAACACAACAGACTTGCGATTGTTACAGTGACAGCCCTAGGCCCGGTGCGAGAGCAAGAACACAGAATGCAAGGAAACGAATGTTCGTTTACTTCTTGGCGGCAGTGGTCTTCTTGGTCGTGGTGGCCTTCTTAGCAGGAGCCTTGGCCTTAGCTGGTTGTCAGTTACGAAGACTGCAAGATTAACTCACCAGCAGGCTTCTTGGTGGTAGCGGCCTTCTTGGTCGTCGTGGCCTTCTTGGTCGTGGCCTTGGTAGCAGTCTTCTTAGCAGCAGGCTTCTTGGCCGCGGGCTTCTTGGCCTCCTTCTTGGGAGCCTCGTTCTCCTTGCCAGCAGACTTCTTAGCCTTGGCCGCGACCTTGACCTTGCCCGAGACACCCTTGGGGAGGAGAAGGACACCCTTGTCGGCTCCGCGCTTGATAGCGTTGGAGAGGTTGTTGATGTTCGAGGCCGACGAAAGGTCAATGTTGTACTTCGTGGCGAGGAACTTCTTGATGGTGGGGCGCGAGACACCAGAGCGAGCGTCCTCGGGGTGCGCGAGGATAGCCTCCTACGACGAGTCAGTAACTGTTAGCAGCGGCGAAGATCATGATGGTAGCGAAGAGACCAGCGACCGGGAGCGGTGGGCGGAATGTCCGAAAACGGCAATTGAGTCCGGCCAGCCCATGGATCGCCGCGACCTATGCATCGAAGGTGGACACCTCATGCGTCGCACAGGCGCGGTGATACGGCGCATCCGCAGGCTCGCTGAGTGACGAGCCAAGGGACGGATCGCTGGCGCTCCGAAAGGACGGTTGAGTCAACCACCGGGACAGTCCAGCCTTTCCGCGGTCTGGGGCGGCGTGGGAGCCGCACAGTCAATGGTGTCGACACCGCTCCAACACAACAGCACACAGCACGCAGAGTGGTCCCGTCACGCATGCAGAGCGGTCCGTAGACTGTCAAGGCTCCAAGTCGGCCGCTCACGCTTGCGCGAGTGCGAATGTGTCACACCTGTTGTGGTTGTTTGGTGGGGTCGCCCAGCTGGCGCGGTGGCGTGGGGTTCGGGATGGGAATCAGAACTGACCTGGATCATGTCGAGGAAAGTGGGGTGCGACGACGCCTTCTTGGCGGTCGTGCCGGTAGCCTTCTTGACGGGAGCCATTGTTGTTGACTTGTGTGCTGGCTGTTGGCACGAACGGACGGCAAAGGTGTCAAGACGCAGCAGGTGGGGCGATGATGATGGAAAGGTTCGACGGGGCGCGAGCGTCAGTTATCGGTCGCCAGTGCACTGCCAGACACTGCTGATGATGTGGTCTGATCTGGCAAGGCCGCCACTGATACTCACTGTCGCGGTTGCGGTGGATGCGAGTGAGTGTGTGAGTGAGAGGGTTGTGTTGGGAGAGAGTGGACAACAAGACTGAGAGGGGGAGGGAGGCGTGACTATTTGTGAGGAACGCCCCGAGGAGAGACCACTGCTGTTTATGATTCCGTTTTCGACCCCCTCTTCCTTCGACCGATTGTTACCTCTGCAATTCTGCTTCTATACATTTCAGACTGGGTGTGCGCATGCATCTGTCACCAGTACACCCGCAGATCTTCAAGATCATATGCATGCACAGCCAATGTTTTGGTGAAATCGACCGATCAATGATTTGGTCACGTGACAAAGTGATCCTCGCGAAACGCCGGCTCGCCGTTGGCGTTGTCGCCGACGCCTCCTTGGCTCCTGCCCCTCTGCTCGGTTCTGCGGCACGTTAGCTCATGCCGCTCTGCGCAAGGTCGTGACCAGGGGTGACCCTCGTCCCGGCGCGCTCACAGCGTGATCCACGCTCCACCGCAGAAGAGTTACAGCCTCACGAGGAGCCAGACCACCTTCGACCACCAAGTGGGCTTGGGCGCTTCCCATGACACGACTCTCTGCGCCGCGGAGGGGCGGTGCACTGCACCCAGTCGCGATATGCATGCATCAGTCCACGCGTTAACGCATTCTGTATACGTTCACTGCGCACTGTGAGCAGTCCCACGAGCCCGGCGCGTGATGTTGAGAAGCCGTTCTCGACATTACTTGGGTCGTCCGGAAAACGGCCGAAGCAGACGCGTCCGGGTGGATTAGCTGACAGGGTTATCCAGGCAGCCTCCTGCACCAAAATCGATACTGCATGTTATCAATCCACCTCTTTCATACTCACTTGCCAATTTTCATAGCTCCAGAGCATGTGTGAGTGGAGAAACGGGGAATAAACATGCTCTCGGTGCCGATCACATGGCGGCCGAACATGTCCGTGTCAGCGTGCAGTCAGGTGCATAGTGTCCCAGCAAAGCTATAAGCACCAAAACTTCACAACCAAACGGAAAGTATGTTTTGAGCACCTTGTTGAAGTTTTGAAGCTTCATCACCTCTCATGCATGAGTAAACGTCGAAAACATCCCCGACGCCCACCAAAAGTGGCCACTTGGACGACACCCCCGCGCGAAATGACATTTGACTGCCACACCTCCACTCGCCCCTCGCCTGACGTCTCGCCTCCACCTTGTCGATCCCCCTGAATTCCAATTCCCTTTTGTTGACATGAAGCCGCACGTGTCGCAGTGGCGAATGTCCGGTGGCAAATGCCGTCACTTATTTTGTCCATTTCTTCTTCGCACCTCCCCTTTAGTGTCACCTGAACGTCGCGCGAGTTCGTCACCAGATCGTCAGTCACGAGCCTGGCGCAATATCGATCGCGACCGCATCCACTACCGTCACTCGACCAATAAAATGTTCAACCGCGGCCTGCCGAAGCAGCTGCAGGCGAACCGCGCGACGTCCAACACGCGCTGCCAAGTGAGTCTCGTTACATTTTCCTAGCTAAACGGTCCGGACTACGAGCTGACGACAGAAATGCCTGAAACTCGGCCACTTCACGTACGAGTGCAAGAACCCGCGGGCTTACAATGCGCGCGAGTCGCGCACAAAGGAGCTGCGTTCCGGTCTCGGAAAGAAGAGGGACAAGCCGTCCGTCGAGGTGCCAGATGAGTTCAAGACGAGGGACGGGCTCGCGGACCGTATTCTGAAGGCTAAGGAGGAGGAGCGCGCACGGCTTGCGCGCGAGCGTGAGCGCAGGCGGAGGTGAGTGCAGCGCTGAGTCTTTGTGGCCAAGCCGGCTGCGGGTGCAGAAAGAGAGTAGGACACTGACACCCGCCCAGATCCCCTACTGTCAGCGACAGCGAGAGTGACAGCGATAGCGACAGTGATCGTGACCGCGGACGTGACCGCCGGAGAAGACGTTATTCCAGTGACAGCAGTGACTCGAGGTACTCGAGGTCACCCTCGTCGAGGAGTCACCCGCGCTCCAGGTCGCCAGTACGCCGGAGGCGATACTCGTCGTCTGTCAGCAGGTCGACTTCCCCGCGCAGACGTGATTCTGCCTCTCCACCGCCCCGCCACCGGGACGAGTCCCGATTGCTCCCTCCTCGCGACTCGAGATCGCCTCCTCCCCGCCGTCGCGACGACTCGCCTCCACCCCGTGATTAGTCCTTTGTATGAGTAGACACATTATGCGCATTGCAGGATGACAGGCTATACATGCTATTTGTACAACTGCTAAGACTACTTCACCTCGTCCTTTGAGGCCGGCTCTGACTTGGAGGTCTTGTCGGTCTTCTCTGGCTTGTCCTTGGCGTCCGGCTTCTTGTCGCCGAGCGCTGGCTTCTCTGCCTTCTTCTCTCCCTTATCTGCTCCCTTGTCCGCCTTCTCCTGTTTCGGCTCCGGCTTGTCGCCCTTCTCAGCCTTCTTCTCACCCTTGTCCTTGTCCCCTTTATCGCCCTTGTCGCCCTTCTCGAACTTCTCCTTGTCGGGCGAGAGCACGCTGGGCGGGGGCGGAGTGACCTCCTCGTAGAATTCGGCAAGCGCGACGGGGTCGGCGCAGAACGCCTCGAGCTCTTCACGCAGCTGGCGCGCCTGCTCCTGCTTCGTCGCCATCGGGGTCAGATTGCCCGCATAGCTCTCCGCGCTCTGCTGCCTGCCACGCGTCGGGGCGGAGATGAACGGCCGGTTGTCCGCCCACAGGAACCCGTCCTCGCGACCGGCGCACTGCACGAGGGCCAAGCCAGACCGGTGCACGAACTGGCTGTACTCAAACCGCGCCTTGGAGCGGTACGCGTACTCGACCTCGATCGTGTCCGGATACCGTTCCGTCGCTTCGAGGTCGAGCACGAAGCCGAACTTCTGCGTCAGGATAGCATACTCGAAGTAATGCGCGCATTGGCCCGAGCCGCTAGACTCCGTCAGACGCAGGTGCAGGTCGGGGATGACGGGCGGCGCGAGAGCTAGACGGATGGGGATTGGAGCACGGTACGCGCACTTCTGCCCGATGTCCTTGATTTGCTCGACTGGCGCTTCGACCAGGCGCAGCCCGTAGCGTTCCGCCAGCGCCGAGGCCTTGGATCGCAGTTCCTCGAGCAATCCGGCGGTCACACCGAGCCAGTTCAATTCGAAGTGGAAGCTGGATGTCAGTTATTCATCCAGACACGTAACTCACGCATTGCGCGCGTTGTGCACGATGTCAGCGTGCAGAATGGCGACTTCCGCTCTGTCACTCTTCTTGTGCGGGTCCAAGTCGATCACGACGCTTTGCGACATCTTAACCTTCTTCTTCTTGGCCGGCTTGTCCGTGAGGCGGAGAGGCTTGGTCTCATCGACCCAGTTCTTGGGCAACGGGAAGGCGGGCTTGCCGAACCAGCTCTTGGTGCGGTTCGTCTGGCTCTTGGCGTCGTTGTCGTACTGCGTGCTGAGGCGGTAGAAGAAGTACGTGTCGTGGAAGTTGTGCTTGCCCATAACATGCTCGATGAGGCCCTTGGAGAAGAGCGACTCGGCCCACTCGACGGCCTGCTCGCGCGTCTCGACGTCCGAAAATGTCTCCTTCAGCCACTCGCAGAATTGTTCGCCCGTGAACGAGTCCTCGTGCACCTTGAAGTTCCACCAGCGGTCACGGATGATCAGGCCGTTGTTCGGCTTGTTCATCATCGCCGCCAGCTCCTGCAAGGTCATGCCCTCGAGCTTGTGGCCAGAGTCTATCTTGTCCGTTTTGTTCGTCAGACGATCGAGCTCAGACATCAGGCCCTCGTCCAAAACACACGCCGAAGGCTCGAACGTGGTCGCAAGTAACCTGAGCGGCCAAGCTTGCTCTCCCGGCCGCATCCACTGGTTCCTGCCCATGAGCTCCAAGACCTTCATGGCACCGGTGATGAGGATCTCGGAAATGGCGTACTCTTCCTCCTTATTGCCCTTTTTCATTACGTTAGCCATGCTAGGGACTTCTTTTCCGGATGGAATCAGGAGGTAACGAGTTCGCCAGAACCGCAGATTCGATTGGAGACGATCCTCCTCGCCCGCAATGAGACGATCGAGGTAGTTGAAGTTGAGCTTGGCGTCGATGTTCGGATACCGGAACATGGCCGTGGCCTCCTGGAAGTCGTGCAACTGATTCGGCCAGACAAGACACTTGTACGAATGAGGAGCCGTCGAATGGCGAACCTTTCGGACGAAACGCTGGACAGTGACACTCTGCTTCTGCGGGTCGAACGTCAGGCGGTGCACATGATTGGACCAGGAGAGGTAGATGGCACCGCTGGCGTCCTTCAGCACCTCGGAGGCACCACCCACACGCAGACCGGCACGAGTGGAGTCACCGAGGAGAAGGTTCTTCCCCGTTCCAAGCGGCATGGCTCTCTCCTTCGTCTGCACATCAGTCACTACCGTGTTATGCGGCAGGACGATGAACTGGAAGTTCTGTGACAGACGCTGGGAAGCCATCTCTCGCATGACCGCGAGCGGGAGGTTGACTTGAGCGGCGTCGGGACGAATAAGGAATGACACCTGGTCCGGGAAACAAGCGATGTCGTAGCTGTGCGCCTCGTAGAAGGTCGCAATCTCCTCCGGCGTCGGCATGAAGTCGGTAGTAAGAGGAAGGATGGCGGGTACACACAAGCTTCGCCACTTGACACTCTTCTGCCTGTCCATCGTGAACCGGGGGCGTACATGCTGCCACCGCTGCTTGTGTGCATGGGTGGTGTCATCCTCGTCCGGATTGCACGGGTTGACCGTCGTGTGCCTGCATGTTCGTCCGAAGGCGGCGTTCGACTTGTTGCGCCACGAGTCTTCCATCGATCGCGCTTGACGCAAGGAGTTGTGCATCGACTTCGGCAGCGACCGAGGAATAGACTTGGGAATGGATCGCGGCACTGACCTCACAATCTCCTCGTTCTTCAGCGCTCGGGCAGGGTTTGCCAAGATCGGGAGCG
This sequence comes from Trichosporon coremiiforme, assembly GCA_039545355.1. NCBI lineage: Eukaryota > Fungi > Basidiomycota > Tremellomycetes > Trichosporonales > Trichosporonaceae > Trichosporon > Trichosporon coremiiforme. The sequence continues at coordinate 904,595 of BCJJ01000002.1, read as the reverse complement.
GTTGAGTTACAGCGTTGGAGACAGCGCGAGCCTTCGGCTTCGGTGACTGTGGCAGAGCACCGGGTACAGGTTGCGGTGTGGCAGGCACGGAGATGGGCGGCTGCAGTTCCTGTCGTTGAGATGACGGCGATGAAGGCTTGCTGTTGCCAAAGACGCTAGAGACGTCTTGTCGCTGGACAGTCTCGTTGGCAGTGGTCGCCGTGCTTGGGCTGGCTCTGGCGCCTAGTGAGCTGAACAGCCATGTAGCGGCGAAACGGCTTGCAAACGACCCTCGACTGCTCTGGTTCTTGAGCTTCTTGCTCGGTGTCAGCTTCGGGGTCGAAGCACCTGAAGCTGGGTGCTCCGTGGCGGTAGAGGTAATCGAGTGGGTTGGAGAGCTGCCGAGCTGGACAATACTGGCCACGCGCGAGGAAGGCGTGGCCTGGTCCAACGTTGATGGCCGGCGATGTGACAAACCGAGAGGTGCAGCACTGCTCTTTTTCACGAGAGGCATGTCTGGGATCATGCCGGACACTTCACTTGCGATGGGGCCAACCACATCAGGCAGTGACGGGTTGGATGGATTGGAGAGGTTCTCCTCGAGCTCCACGATAGATGCAGGAGTCCGTGATGAGCCACGAGAGGCTAATGGCGGCTTCGGCGAAGAGGAGAGGCCTTCATCGATACGGTGGAACCGCCGCGTTGACTGGAAGCTCGTGCTGAGAGAAGGGCTGATGGTACCTGTTCGCGCAATACTCGGCGGCGATACAGAGGCATCCTTGATGTTCGGGGTCTTGCCATCTCCAAAGATGGCAGCGTCGAAGTCGTCGTGGATGAGCTTCCTCTCAACATCCGACAGCTTCTTCTCCTTGGTGTCGACATCCGACACATCAAGAAGCGGCAACACAACGGTGGTCAGGTTGTGGTCCAAGATGCCTAGCATCTGGATCTCGTACATCTTGCAGCGCGGCACGAATCGATCCCGTCGGAAGGGCTTGTCGTGAGTCTTCGCGTAGAACGAGCAGTAGACCCAGAACGCTAACGAGTAGCACTCGGCCAGTTCTCGGTCGTTCGGCTTGTCCATGTTCGCATCGAAGTAGAGCGGGTCGGGCGTCGCTGGCCCGGTCTTGCCGTCGGCGTCCTCAGTGTTTCTTCGTGGTCGTTCCGACATGTAACTGAACAGGGGGACCGAGTGGAGCGGCATCTTTGTGAGACACACAAGATCGAGTGTAACACCATGATCGATCATGCGCTCCGTCGTCAATCGCAACAAGTTTTTCTCTACCGAGAAGTGACCGGTACCAGGCGTGATGACGATGAGGGAGAGACCGGTACGGGACAGGTCACGATCGATATTGTGCTCGTCGAACGGGTTTAGGGCGAGGTTGATCGCTTCCAAAACGTTGCCCTCGTACGCGAAGCTCCAGTGGCCTATAATCCGCTTTTGCTCCTTCTCGTAGCCGTTCTTGACCATCAAATTGAGATGGAAGTTTCGCAAAATTTCAGCTTCGCAGCGCTCCATGTGCTGCTTAACGTCCGTGAGCGCCGTCATCCAGTCCGACCGACGTTCAAAGTCTATGGCGACCTTGTAGAAGTCCTTGCACCAGCGGTGGCGATGGTCCTTCATCAGGCCTAAACCGAGGTCATACTTACGCAAGTACTCAACCTCCTCGTCGTTGTAGTAGACTCGCGCAAAGAGAACGATGGTCACTAGATGAGTGGCATTCACTGCTGTCCATTTTTGGAAGAGCTCAGGAAGGAAGCCTGACGTCAGCTGGGGACGGCTATGAGAGCTCACCGTGTAAGACCTTCTCGTAGTAGCGCTCGCCGTCCTCGTCGAACTCGTACGTCTCCTGGCAAACCTGAATGAACAAATACGTCTGGGCTGATTTCGAGCGGTAGATGGTCTTGGTTTTGCTAGTAACAATACCTGACGCTCGTCGATGCTTGCCTTTCCAGATGCCGTGGACGTCTGCGCGGACGGCTCCTCCGGCCAAAGTGACCTTTTCCCCGACGTGAACGGCTTGATTCTCGAGTGACATTCCGATACGCCACATGTCGGAGCGTCCGACATACTGCGAGAAGTGCAGTTCGATGTAGTCGATCTCAGCGGATTCGGGTTCAGGAATGCGGTAGATCTCGACATCCTGGCGATGCTGCATCTTGAAGGCTGTAGCAACCGCATTCGGCACCTGGATCTGGTTGACCGGCACATTGGGGCAGTCTTCTCCTAGGCGAAAAACGTAGCCGTCGCGGCCCTTGTTGGGCTTGACACCAGCCAGAGCATCAAGCTCGTTCGCCCTGTCTCCGCCTCCGGAAACGGGCTTCGGTCCTAGTCGGGAGGGCATCTGCGGAGCGCTCGCTTTCCGGATCTCCAGGTAGTCCCCTGGTCGTACCGGCCATGGCAAGGAAGCATAAGACACTGAAACCTTCGTCGAGTTCACGTGGGCCGGCGCCGGCACTAGCGATGTTTGATCTTTCGCAGGTATGGTGTTGACCGGCGGCTGATAGGTGTACAGCGACAGGATGACGCGACCATCCGGTCCGGTCGGGAATTCTATGTCTGTGGGAGACATGGGCGAGGGCATCAAAGCACCATGCTGGGGCGCCGGCGTCGTAGGCTGCGGGAAAGTGTCGATATCTGTTGTCGGTGGGCTCGGGGCGGAATTTGTACGAGTGTGACCGTGGCTGCGGCCATAGTTATGCTCATGATGGTGGTCCTGGAAGTGACCGTTCGTTCCATGAATCTCCGCGTGTCGTCTGTGCCGTCGCTCGGCGTGACTTATTGTCTGCGGAAATCCGGCGGTGGTGTTGTGGTTGATGGGTGTCATCGGAGCCCTGGTTCCTCTCTGCACGTTGGTGGAGGAGCGCGGACGCGTCCCCCGCGGGAGTGAAGCCGCATCCGAGTCGGGGACTGCAGCTGATTGTTAGCTTTCTGTTCGTGTTGCCTAGCTTTACACTCACAGCTCATTCCATGACAGCGTTAGGGAGGTTGCAGTTCCGTCGATCGCCGAGATCAATCGACAGAAGCAGCTCAACCTGCGTCATACCACGACCGCGTTTGATCCCGCGGTTGACTTCGCCTCTCAGCCACTGAACTTTTTCGAAAGCTTCATCCTCCTCTTCATCGCTCATGGGCATCAGGCAGCTCGTGAGAGCATTCAGCACCTCATGTAGGAAGTTGACTGTTACCGGAGACCGAGCTCTCCTCGACTCTCTACTGAAGAACCCCGAACTCGATCCCCCGGACGCCAGGAACGAGCTGCGATGGATGAGGCAATCGTTATCGCCTTCCCTGTCGCGCTCATCGCGTGACAGCGAGCTTGCATCAATGGTCAAGCGCCGAGCAGAAGGTGAACCTCTGCAGTACATACTTGGTACGCTACGATTGCTCCCATCTCAGCTGACATGCAGGGAACACCGATTTTGGACCCCTGGAGCTACTATGTCGAGCGCCCACACTCATTCCTCGGCCAGAAACAGCCTTCATCGTTGAGCATCTGGCTGAACGACTCCTGGACGCTAAACAGAAACGTTACCTCGAAAGACCGTTGCGTGTCCTAGATCTCTGCACGGGTTCTGGCTGTATTCCACTGTTGCTTTCACACTTGCTTGGGGATTCTTTGCACGTCGCCCACGGCGTCGACATCAGCCCAGAAGCTATCGAGCTCTCGGAAGACAACAAGGAGCTGATCGCATGCGACAATGTCTACTTCCATCAGTCGGACATCCTCTCTCCCGACTTTGCGGATCGCATTCGAAACGACACTGGTCTTGAGCATTTCGATATCATCACATCGAATCCCCCTTACATCCCGGCGCAGGTTTGGGCTGAGCTGCCGCAATCGGTCCGAGACTATGAAGATTCCCGTGCGCTTGTAGGCGGCCCAGTGTCTGGGGTTGGAGATGGTGTCCAGTTCTATGGTCGCATCGCTCAGCTCGCGAAACAACTTTTGGAGCCCGCCAGCCGTGAATTCCCTCGGATCGCAGTGGAGATCGGTGAGACGCAAGCGGCAGAAGTTTCGTCGCTCCTGCCGGGCAAGTGCGAGACGGTGCAAGACCAATACGGGCGGAACAGGATGGTCCTTGCGGGGTTCTCGAGATCTCGGCGATAAGGTGTGCCGCTGGACCGCATCAACAGCACTCATTGGTCGTTATCAGCTCTGGGGTTAGGTCCGTCCACGGTAGGGACTCATTTAGTCCCGCGGCACATGAGGGATGGCTGGTAATAGCCGCTCCCCTCGCCTAACTTTGGTCCACAAAAGTCAAACAGCTTCGACCTCATGAGCAACATGATCAAGAAGAAGAATTAGACCAAAATACAGGTTGTATGAAACGCATAGACTCTACACTTCACTAACGCCCCGATACTGGTCCTAGTCATTCCATAGAAACACCCGAGCTTAGACACGTCGGCAGGCTTCTTCCTCCACTGCAGATGTCACAGCTATCGGAAGAACAAATCCCTTCAAGTGTGGGGGTGTGTGTCTGGCTTTCGGGCCAGATGCTCACTTCGCTGGGAGATGTGGCGTCCTCGGATGACTGCTCCCGCCCTGTGTCCTTCTCTCGTAGACACAGGGCCACGCACGAGTAGGGTACATTTCGATAGTGATACATGAGATGGATTATACGCTGTTGTGCTACTGTATGCTGCCCGCTACTGGCTGCGCTACTTCTTCTTGCTGCCCCTCTTGAGCCCATAGTATCCATTGAACGCGATGCGGATGGCGAGGAACCTGATATCAAGGTCCGGGTGTGCACCTGCCTCCTTGCAGAGGATCGAGACTGTGTCGCCAAACTGGGCCGCACAGTTGCGAATGCGCTCGCGTATGTCCTCGAGCTTGTCAAAGTCCGGGGGTGCGCTCTCAGCGTTCGAGAGCGCCTGCCGAATCCCACGTTCACAGTCGCGCTTCGCGTCTAGCGACACAGCGACAGCGAGGCTCCATGAGAAGAGGTCGTCTGTGGCAGCGCAGAAGGTCAGGATCAGATCGAGCGCCTCGCGGACGAGGTTGAGGAGAGCGTCCTTGTCGTCCTTCCGCGGCGAGAGCAGCAGCATCTTGCGCACAATGCGGTCTAGATACGTCTTGTGTGCGACAATCAGCGCATCCAGATCCCCGTCCCGCCTGTCCGTGTACTCGACCAGATCGCGCCAGGAGCACTCGACGACCTCGAGCTGGTTGAACGCCTGCAGCTGACGCAGGAAGTGCACCATCTCGGCCTGCACGACGCGGCAGTGGTGCCATAGGTTCGCGAGGTTGGGTAGCTTGTCGAAGTTGCGTGACTCGGACGTCACGCGCATCCACCCCGCCGTCAACGTCGACTCGACACGCTTCAGGCGCCACAGGTGGTGGAATAGGCGGTCGTACCCGTCCATTGCGCGCGCGTCCAAGATCGCGTTTAACGGCGATTCGACACGGTACTCGAGCGCGAAACAGTCCCAGCCCAGCTCGCCGTGCTGATACTCGAGTACACGGGCGTCGAGGCGACGTAGGACGTCTGGACTGTCGTACTGCGCGTTGGAGCCGCGGATAGCCGACTCGAGGTCCGACGTCAGATGGTGTCGGTACAGGCTGATTGCTGGCTTGTCCAAACGTGGTCTGCGTTCAGTTGAGATCACGCAATTTGAAACTTACGCAAGCGCTTCCATCAGAAGCTCCGCAAAGTCACCGGCGCCGAGCATCAGGTACGACTTGAGTGCTCGGAGATGGTCGAGGAGCTTGTACTTGCCGAAGAAGATGTCCAATAATCGCTGCGAAGCGGTCGAATAGGCGTCATCGATACTGCGCTCCAGGCCAGTTAGGTCAGAGTACTTGAGGGCTGAGGTCAGTTGTAGGTCGCAATCGCTAAGCTTACTACCATCTCTGTTGGCTAAAGTTGCCTTCTCGGTTACCCAGTCCGAGTCGTAGCAGTTGTACCGGATAAAATTGAGCGAGCGGCCGGTTGAGAAGATCTTCTTGCCGAAATCCTGGTTGATGAAGCCGGGCACCATGGCCTTGACGAAGACATACTTCTTCTCCCATATCCGCGACGAGTCACTGACACCGCCTCCGATGTCGAAGCCCTCTTCGAACCCAGCGTCTCCCGTGTAGTTTACGGCATCGTCGCCGTTCGCCACGTCCGGGTTCAGCTGGACAAAGAACTCCTTGAACGGGTCGTGCAGCTCGCCAGATGTGATCCACTTCTGCAATGTCAGGAAGAACGGCTTCGACACCTCCTCGAGGATCTGGTCGGTGAACTGCCGCACGACGGGATCGCCGTGTGCTGTCCGAGAGTGGATCTTCGAGACCAATGCCCCTCCGTGGGCAGCTGATATTAGCTTAGATCTGAGGGGTACCACAGCTGACTCACACTCAGCATCGTCTACCACCATCTCCATAAGCTGAAGCTTAAGCTTCATGTCCTCCGTCCAGAGACCGAGCCGGAGAAGTGTTAATCCTGATCCCTCCGCCGGTGAAGTTGAATCCGGAGCGGTCAGAGACATCTGTGACTCGAGAACAGCGAGGAGGCGGTGGTACTCGCTCAGCTCGTGATGCAGGAAGTGGCACAAGCTCTGACTGTCAGCTAGGACCCGGCTTGCGGAAGCTCACCTGTATAATCATCCCGCTCTTCGCGCTCGGCCCAGCCGCCTGGTGCAGCTTGATGAAGTTCGTGATCTTGCGGTAAAGCACGCCCATCTCGCTTAGCTGCACGAGGACGCTCTTTGTCGGCTGAGAGATGACGCCTTTGTCCTCGTCTTCGACAATCTTGATGCCGACGACCTCCTGCTCGCCCGCTTCTGGGTCTTGCCCATCCTTCCCCAGCGGGAATCCTGTGCCGTCACCTGCGCGCCCCTTGTCCGTCAAGTACGGATTTCGTTGCGGCTCGGCAGACAGCGCGAAGTGCACGTACCGCCCGTCGATACCCTGCAACAGATAGAGGGCATCCCGGAGCAGAAGGTTTTCAGGGAACGGCGGTCGGTGGTGCTGTGCTCGCCATTCCCGCAGGAGGGCGGCCTTCGACTTGGCCGCGGCTGACGGCACAGGTGTCCGTGGTGGTGACGCGAGATCGACCTCGTTCAGAACAGTGACAGAAGACGGGCGAGACTTGGGCGGTGAAGAGGTGAACTTGGTTGCCAAGAACCTTTTCGGCTCCTCGGAGGACATGCCCGCAAGGGCGGTGAGGAACTGCAGGTGCTTGTTCGGATTCGACAAGACTCGCTGTGCATGTCAGCTTGGGCCGTACACTACCTAACTCACGCCACGCTGGATGGAGGACCATAATGAGTTGAAGCGGAGAGCATCGTCCGGATTCGTGAGCTGCCTCCGAGCGGCGTCCGCGAGTCCGTTGGCGCCGAGTGGGAGTGAGCTCGGAATGCGGCTGCTGTCAGCACAAAAGCAACGTCTGACGTACCTGTTGAGAATGTCGTCACAGTATTCGACGAGCTCTGCTACCCGTTCCCGGCGCGCGCGTTCCGGGAGCTTGCTAAGCTCCGGAAGCACTCCGTAAATAAGCGTCTCAACAGGGTCTGCGCTCCGCCCGCTTCGAGACATTGCTTGCGATGCTTGTCAATATTGTTGTCGTGCTGCGTGTTGATGTGAGCAGACGCGTCTGAGCTCGCAAGGTACAGGACGTGTTGTGGCTCAGGGACTGTCACGTGCGTGTCACGTTTTCGGTGCCTGTGAGGTATAGGGGCAGACCAAAAGTTCATGTCAGCGGCAACAACTCCAGACGTTCCACAACAAACAACCCCGCATTTCGATCATGGGCAAACCTGGCAAGGCTAAGAACGCAGCTCCCCCGACACGAGGAAGGGGACGAGGACGTGGTGGATCCAGCCGCGGCGGACGGGGACGGGGAGGACCGAGAGGTGGAGGCCGTATCACGAGGAGCTCCGCCCGTGACGACCCTGTGCCGGTCATCGTTGGTGAGTTTTGTCAGATTCGTCAGCAACTGACATTCAGGATCTGAAGATGAAGATGAGAGCGATACTACGGAGGACGAGGACTCGTCTGAGGAGGAGGAGTCGGGCTCCGGCTCTGGCTCTGGCTCCGAGAAGGGCGAGGAGGAGGAGCAGGAGGTTCGTGTCGCCGTTCCGGTGGCGATGTGGGACTTCGACCATTGTGATCCCCGTCGATGCAGTGGAAAGAAGCTCGCTCGCCATGGACTTTGCACGGCGATGAGGGTGGGACAGCGCTTCCGCGGTGTGGTCCTGACGTGAGTAGCTGCTGACCGCTCGCGGTAGCTGACCTCAGTCCTAAGGGCAAGAAGCCGATCGCGCCGTGCGACGATGAGGTTGTCATGATGTCTGGTCTCGCTGTCGTTGAGGCCTCCTGGGCTCGTCTGGACGAGATCCCGTGGGGCCGCATCAAGGGCCCTCACGAGCGATTGCGTAAGTTTACTCGGCTTGTTGGCGAGCTGACCGCAGTGCCCTTCCTCATCGCGACCAACCCGGTCAACTATGGCAAGCCGTGGCGGCTGAACTGTGTCGAGGCGCTCGCCGCCGGGTTCTACATCACAGGCCATCCAGACTGGGCCGAGGCTCTGTACGTTACGTTCCCCGTCCCGTGCTAACGTTCAGGCTGTCCAAGTTCTCCTGGGGCCACGCGTTCTACAAGATGAACGGCCGCTTCATCGAGCGCTACCGCACGTGCAACACGCACGAGGAGGTGCAGGCCATGGCGGAGCAGATCCAGGACGACCTCCAGGCCGAGTACGACAAGGACAAGGCAGAGAAGGGTGAGTAGCTTCCGCGAATCCCACCGAAGCTGACAAGCAGCTGCGTACGACGATGGTGACCTCCTCCGCGCCAACCCGAACCACGCGGGCTGGGACGACGAGGACGACACTGATGACTCCGAAGAGGCAGAGGGCAGCGACGCCGAGCGCGATGACGTCGAGGCGCTCGTCGCCGGCGTCGAAGGCACCAAGATCTAACCTAGTTCATGCACACTATAGACTCTCCACTCCGGTCTCCGTTAACCTCTTCTAACCACTGAGCCACAGCGCGCAGGACAGAACACACCGCTGTGATTCGAACGCGCGCCCGCGCCCCGCCGGAGACGTCGCACGGAGTGTGTGGGATGTCAGTGAGGTGCTGTGGCGGAGTGGTTAACGCGATTGACTTGAACTGATTACGTTCACATATCAATTTCCTTCGGGAGCGCATGTTCGAACCATGCCAGCATCGCTTTTTCGCTTTTTCTAGCCTCAGGGGAATGCATGCATCGTCTATGGGTGATGGGGGCCCGGATGGGGTTGGGTAGAGCGGGTTTTGGTGGTAAGGGAGTAGCATATGTCGTTGAGAAGTCGATCTGGTGGCGGATGTGGCAGAGTCGCTCTGGTGCCAGTAAGACCTCATATTAGCGACTGTGGACGCTTTGCGGGCATGACGGGCCAGCAGGGCAGTTGGGATAACGAGGTCTATTATTCAGCTTCGCTGTAACCACACGTTTAGCTCACTCGCTGCAGCAAACACTCCCCGCACTGTCGAAGCGAGGTGGCAATCGTCATGGTACTGTACGGAGACATTGTGACGAGACTTCAGAGTCACGCAACAAGCGTAGAGACAAGTCTGTTCATTCAGCTCGAAGTAACGGGCATCAAAGCTGGACTTACCTCTCCGCTTCCGTCTGGGAGGAGCGCGACGAAACGAGCGCGACGGGCACACTTCGACTGATTATCTGTCATCAGCTTACTCAAAACGCAACGGCTCAGCTCACTTTCATACCAGATGCCACCATTGGCGATCCTGCTCGCACCATGCTGCTTGTGATGGAGTGAGAGCCCATCATTCTGCCATCAGTTCATCATACAGCACGGTTAGGTTTGATTGTACGTACCACGCCATAATCTACGTTCGTTTTGCGAATGTTATAGTTGCCACTTCCGTGCTGGGAGAGAGTGCTGCGAGACGTGAGGGGCTGTCATGAGCTTTCCACGAAGAGTTTCTAGCTCACATTACGCCCAAACAAGCTGCTTCTACTCAGGTAATTGTACAAGGGTCAGCTTTTCCTAGCCGGAGAATCACTAACGGAAAAAACGACTGTTGTTAGCTTCCCAACCATTGGAAGCTCACACTTAGCACAACACTCTAATGGTCAGGGTGGCAACGGAATGCCATTTTTTCATACTGTGGCCATGGGGAAAGTCGTTCTTGCAGCGTCCACGGAAACGGCCCCCGTAAAGCTAACCTGTGTCGGCCCTCAAGCGATGGTGAGCAAAACTCAGAGGTCTGATGTCAGCTAGATCCAGGAAGTCACCACAGCTTCAGATCGCGTTTAATTCAGTTTAATTCACTGTTTGTTGAATGTGCACCTATCACGTCAGCTAGCAGTATCAAAGGTACACGCTAAGCTGACCCTCATAGCTTATTAACAACTCAGACATGAGCACGTCTGTCGTATCAGTTTGGCAACAGACACCAGGTAGCTCACTCTCACGATTCCCGTAATGGCATCTAGGATGCAGACCAGGGCACGTCTGGCTATTAGCTTCACAGCACACCCGAGTTAGCTCACCCTCCTAACTCTCGTAGTGGCGACTGGGACGCAGACCCCACGTACTGGCACGTCAGCTGTCAGGGCTGGTTGTCGAGCTCACAGTCGATATCACCGGCGTCAACTGAGTGCAGGGCCTGTGGTTAGCATTGTAGGTGCTGTCACAGCCCTACCTATTTCTATCATGGGGATGGATGAGGTTTACTGCGAAGCTGGGTTGTTTCGATTGAGCGTCTGCAAGAAGTTTAAAGAGGTGATACAGATAATCAAAGGAAGGTGTCCTCTCCCTCTCGTTCTATTCTTCAGCTTAGGACCGCTTCTTGGAAGCTCACACTGCAGAGTGGGGGATGATGACGGCTGATTGAAGGAGAGCACAATGCGGAGTGACCGGAGTGAGCATGGGCTGGCACTTGGCACTTGGCACGAGTTACGACGTTACGAGGGAAGTGGGTCGTTGCGAGGAGGGCCCAGTTGTCGTCGACGGCTCAAAGGATGGGGTGCAAGCGGACACAAACTTGGTGATCTGCGAGGGTGACGACACACGATTGGCATCTCCGGCGGCACACCTGCGCTATCATAACTGTGCATTTCGACTGGAACACTCCTCAAATGACTATGCATACAATGTGATTATGTTATAATTCTACATGTCTACCTCTATCCTCCCACCCGGCCCCGCGGCGTCAACGTACGCCATGGCGCCTTCGAGTTTCTCCGCCGCGGTCAGGTCCCCATCAATGAGAGCGCGGAGATACTTCCCGACCGCTGCTCTGCCGCGGTCGCGTGTCTCCTCGCGCATGTGCTCGCTCTTCTCCTGCGCCGTCTTCAGGAGTACGTCCGGCAGCCCAGCCAGGCGCGCACACCAGATACCGAAGCTTGCATCGGCGAGCCCGCGGCGCAGCTTGTATAGGAACGTGATCTCGGACCCGCTGGGGCTCGGCATCTCCGTGAACGCCATGTGCCAGTTGCTGACTGTCGGATACTCGGCCTCCAGGCGGGAGAGCAGGGGGTAGTGCGTCACGAAGAGCGTGGGGATGCCGAGGCCGGCGAGGTGGGAAAGCGTCGCGTACGCGATAGCCACGCCGTCGAACGTACTTGTGCCGCGGCCCAGCTCGTCCAGCACCACCAGCGTGCGCGGCGTCACACTGCGCAGGATGTCAGACGTCTCTGTCATCTCCACCATGAAGGTCGATTTGCCGCGGGAGATCTCGTCGCTCGCGCCCATGCGCGTCTGCACTGCGTCATGGATGCCGAGCGTCATTGAGGACGCGGGCACGAATGAGCCCATCTGTGCCATACACACCATCAGCGCGACGGCGCGCACGCAGCTACTCTTGCCCGCCATGTTCGGACCCGTGATGACCTTGGCGCGGCCCTCCTTGTCGCCGAACGCGATATCGAAGGGAACATACTGATCGTCGCGGAGCGCCTCCACCATCGGGTGCCGTCCGTCCTTGATTCGCAGACACGGCTCGGCGACGAAGGTCGGCTTCACGTATCCGTTCGCCTGCGCCACGTTGGCGAGACTCGTCAGGCAGTCGATGACGGCGAGCTCTCGGGCGACGACCAAGAACTCCCGGTGCTCGGCGACCTCCTCCTGGAACGCTTTGAACGCGTCTTTCGCCTCAAGTGCTAGCGTCTCCCTATGCTGCTCAAGCTCCTTGATCCTGCTGTCAGCTCCAGAAATGCTTTTCCAGCTTACATGTTGATCACCTCGGGGGTGTGGTAACGAGAGACTGCTTTCGTCCCGCTGACCTTGACCCACTTTGGCGGTACGATTCTCGCATCTCGGTGGGGGATCTCGATCAAGAACTCGATACCCGCGACAGTGACATACTTGAGGTGTGGACGACCGAGAGTCTTCTTGACCTGCGCGAGATGCTGGTCGAGTTCCATGGTGCAGACATCAATGCAGTCCTTGGCATCCTGGATGGTAGGGTAGCGATCCTGGTCCTGCCATAGAGCGGCTTCCTCGTTGTTCTTCGCAGCCTTCATGTTCAGAGCGGCAAGCAGGCCGGTCGCGGCGTCCTTGATCGTGGGCAGCTTCCGCACAAGATCGTTCAGCAGCTCTGAGCGGAAGCCGTTTGCGTTCTCGGGTCGGAACTCCGTACTGATGCGCACTAGTCCGGTCAAGATGGCCGATAGCTCGTTTGGCGTGGTCTTGCCGTACTGAGCGCGGGTCAGACCCCGCACGAGGTCAGGCATGTTCACCAAGAGGTTGCGCAGCTTCTCAATCTGGTACGAGTTGGTTGTGACAATTTCCTCGATAGCATCGGCGCGAGCCTTAAGATCACTGCTGTCAGCTAAGCGAGGACAGCACCTAGCTTACCCAACATCAAGGAGTGGCCGGCCAATCCATTCGCGCATGAGCCTTCTTCCCATCTTCGTCTTGGTGTGGTCGAGCAGCCACAGCAGCGACCCGTAGAGTCCGCCATCAGTCTGGTTGCGGTAAATTTCACTGCTGTTAGGTCTTATCGCGGTCGAAGACGTACAGATTGACAAGTGTATTAGCGGATAGGAGCATGTGCTTGCGGTCCGTGAACTGCTATTAGCTGGATGGAATTCGAGTCAGCTCACCCTTGTGAAGGTGGAACGGTGACGGAACACCTCTTGCAGTTTGAATTCTGACATTAGCTGTGCAGCCGATCCAATCAGCTCACCTGAGATGTACTTGACGACCATCGACAGAGCCACAACAACTGACTTCGGAAAGTTGACGAGCTCTAACACCGGCGCTGTCGTCAGCTAAGGAGAGACAAATGACGTACCGTCAACATCGCCAGCTTCTTCGTCCTCGCCGGGTGCCCCAAGCTCCATCTCCTCGTCTTTACTCATCAGGTCGATAGCCTCTCGTTCCTTGTAGAACTGCGTGAGGTAGTCGAAGGCAGTTGCATAGTCGTCCTGCTCGACGCGCTCCTTCCTGACGTCCGCCGTTGAGCGGCCGACAGTCAGGTGGTCGATCACCTTTCTCGTCTCCTTGCTGAGATCCTCGGGCAGCAGCAGCTCAGCCGGTTGGAGGTGCGTGAGCCGGGTCTCGAGTTCATTGCGAATGCGGGAATCTGCTGTCAGCTGAGGATGCAACATACCAAGCTCACCCTCAAAATCGTCCCACACGACTTCTCCAGTCCCGGGGATGACGGAGACGAGCGCTATTCGCGAGCTCTTGTCCTCCGCATCCTCCACGATGGTCACGAGAGCGCCAGTGCTCGGTGATGCTGTTCCCGGGACTACCGGCGCATCTCGAGCAGTAGAAGAGGATGCCGAACTCTCCTCAACGTAGGTTGACGATGTGTACAGATGAGTGAGCTCCCGTGTGAAGGGAGCGTTGCGGTTGCCGCCGACCTTCTTCAGTGCCGCCGTCTCCGTCTGAGACACAACGCCAACCTTGTAGCCTAGGGAGATAAGCCTGCAGTCAGCTTGGCGACGTGTGGCTGTAAGCATACTTCTTCACGTGAACATGCAGCCGGTGCACAGGGATCGACGCCGTGTAGAAGTTGCGGTTCGGAAACGCCACGATGCCGAGTTCCCTCGCAGCAGTCTGACATCAGCACACACCAATGGAAGGACCGTACCTTTGCGTCATCTCCATAGAACCTCTATGTCAGCATGGTTTGAAGATCGAATCTTACTTGTACTTATACCCGACTGTCGTCAGTTAAGGCGAGGATGGGAACAACTTACCCTCCAGCATCAAAAGGACGCCAGGCCATCTCTCCTTGATAGCCATGTACTGCTTCTCCAGAGGTGTGTACGTCAGCCCACTAGGTCCGACGTCTTCCTTCTTCATCCCTATTCCTTTGGTTGGCGGCGCGGCGTACTTTGCTCGTAAAGCCGCCGCGGCGGAGCTCTCAGGTTGAGCGTCTTCCTCGGGTCCTGGTGTCGCTGGGGTTGCACTTCCACTGGCCGGAGTTTGCTCGCCTGCGTCCTCGCCGAGCTGCTCACGCAGGGCAATCGCGGTGGCATCGTCCAGTTGAAGCGAGCGTCTCCGGAAGAACGACCGCTCGAGCACGGCGCTCTGCCACTGCTCGTGCCGCTGTTCTTCCGCGGCTGTTCGCTGTCTTGATAGGGGTGCGTCTTCAAGATTGCGGGGGAGGCGGTACTCGCCAAGCCGGGGGACAGACTTGAAGGTCGCTTTCAGCTTGGAGGAATGGTCCTTTGAGTTGGCAAAGTAGCCGGACACCTTTGCCCGCTTCGCTGGCCGCTCGTCCGGCGGAGGGGTTGTCAGATCGACGGCGTCATCGCGAGTTCTGCCCGTCGAAGTGCTCTTTTTGGGGATGAAGAAGGCGTGTAAGGACGATCTGGACGGCATCAGTTCCATTGAGAACCCAACAACTCACTGTCCGCCGTCCTTCCCCATCTCGCTGGCGCTGTTGAGGTCTTCGTGTGCGTCGTTGTCGTTGCTGGGCGAGGAAGTCGAGAGAGTGAACCTCTGAAGTGGAGGTCGCGGGCGGTGATGCGACTGTTATCCGGGCCCCCCTGTTAGCACGTGGTGACTTCAAGTCGAGCCCCGCCAAGTTTTCTGAACGATGGGCCGCCGCAGGCAAGTGTCACAGGGCACCGGAATGTCAGGCACGCGCATCATCGTCCGAGGAACAAAGGGGCAGGGCAGGCAGGCTTGACAGGATGACAGGGCGTGCAATGCGTAGGGCCTGCGTAGAACGCGCGGGTGCAGACAATGACGTCAGAAGCCACGGAGCAGCAACAAGTTCCTTGTCCATGATTCGGGCTGCAGGCTGGACGGGCGATGCCATCCACTTTGGGATAGCGCCAACGCCCGACCGCTCCCCTGTATATAACCTCCAAAACACACCTCCCTGTTGCGACTTGCCACTATCCCATCCAATCTATCCATCATGCCGGCCAGTGAGTAGACACGCTGCGATGCGTGCTGGCACCTGTACTGACTACCCCAGCCTGCTCGGACATTCTTAAGATCATCCTCGCCGTCATCTTCCCGGTAAGTCATCGCTGACGTATTTTACTCTCTTTTTTCCGACAGCCTGCGCGGCCTCCTCGACTCGACCAGCAACTGACAATCTACAGCCTCTTGGTGTCTTCCTCGAGCGTGGATGCGGTGTTGACCTCCTCAGTGAGTACACAGCTTTATGGACTCGCAAGCAGTAGCTAACTTGCAGTCAACATTCTCTTGACCTGTCTCGGTTACATCCCCGGTACGTCTTCCTCGCGCGTTTCCTCATCGCATCCTCTCGCTACAAGCTCGCAGTCACTCTCTGAAGCCCCGCGTGTGCCACCAACACACAGGGCGATCGCGGTGAAAGTGGCAGTGTCGGAGTCGCCATGATGTTTCAACCGTTGGTCACTCCACACCACCTCCGTCACCTTTCACCACACCTCTGACTTCCTCTTCGCCATCTCCGACTCCCCGAACGCCGCTAACGCTGCGCCAGGTATCATTCACGCTCTGTACATCATCTTGAAGTATTAGTGAGCGCGCGGCCGCCGTTTGACAAGGTCCACGGAGAAGATGTGGACGAGACGGCCGCGCACAAAGCTCTGACAGCGGAATTTTGTAGCCAACCCAAGTTATCCTTTAGTCTTTCCTGAATAATGCGAGCAGTTTCTCAATCCTTACTTCTCTGGCCTGCGAGAGGAGCAAGAGCTGGTTCGCGACTGCAGAGGTGGTCTTGCAGAGCAGCGAACGGAGAGTGCGTGGTGCTGGCAATGGTGTGAGGCGGAGCACGTTTCGGTCACACTCCGCTTCCGAGCCGCTACACTGGACTGACCGCATTCAATGACATGGGTCGGGCACGGCGCGGCGGTCGATGACGCGAAGCCCAGGGCGTGCAAGGGGGGCGGCCAGGGCATGACGTTCCAGGCTAGGTCTTGCAGCCATGCTCTGCCCTTCATCGGCTTCTCTGGTGCTGAAAGCTTAATTGCTGCGGCCAAGAATAACTCTCTGCCTGTATCTCAGCATCGTTGAATCCTGCATGTGAGAGCTTTCCTGCGCGCGCTCGAAACATTCTAGCGTCAACGGACAGTCACATTCGCAAGGGGAAGGCTGAAGAGAGGAAGGTGACTCCGCACCGAGTCCATTGCTGGTCCATCGCACAGAACGCCCTCGGGCTTGCCTCAGGGTTCTTGGCGGCATCCGCCCAGCATGCCGCCCAGAGCGTCGACGCTTGGCGGGGCTGACTACAGAGTAAAGGCCGCAGGCCGTAACGCTGCAAATATTCACTCCACAGGCGCATGAGCTCACCTCACGAGCAGACGGCAGAGCGCAGTGGTGCGGCATGCCGTGCTGCACAGAGCCGATGAGGCCGATGCCCCGCTCCACCGTGTCATGAGCTGATGGAGCTACGACCGTTGACATGGGCTTGATGATGCCCGTCCATTTCTGCATGAGGCACCTCACGCACCTGCAGTGGCTATGACGGAGATCCTTCGGCGCAGCGATGTCTTGCTTGCGCGCAGTGCGCAGTGAGCTTATCTGTTCACTGTCTACTCCGCCCTTCGCCACTGTCAGATCGAAGAGGTCAAAGGCGGAGAGCGCGGAGGGTGAAATGACGGCGCGTGCCCAGAATAACTACACAGATCCACCCAACCCCGCACTCGCTCGAGTCCCAGATCTCCCCAGATCACCGCTGGGCAGCTGGGATCGGCTTCTTGGCACGTCGGCACAACACGTAGTCGGTGATCATCGCGTTCATGCTGGGCCCACTTCCTCGGGTTGATCCCCCGATCTGCACGCACAGCCCGCTCCCACGCTAAGCATTGGTCATTGCCCGCCGAAGTCGGCGACCGTTGCTTGGGCTGGGAAGGTGTTGCGTCCGACAGTCCCAAGCCACCGTCAGCGGCGCCGCAGCCTCGCGGCGTCGTTACGTCATGCCGATCTGTCGGGTGCGGTGATGTCCTCCTCATCGGCCTCATCTCGTCTGTTATTTTGCATCGCGCAGTCTATTCTGGAGGTCTATCTAATGCTATGATTCAGCGGCACTTATGACGTGAACACGTCCTGCTTGAACTTTTCTATCCTGGTCATCTTCTCCTCCGCCTCCTCCGTCCCACAGCCCTCCTTTTCTACAATGATGCGAGTGAGACACTTTCGCACGCCGCAGGCGAACTCGGTGCCTTCACAGGTGTAGAATGCAGCGCTGTCCTCGAGCCATTTGGAGATGCCTGCGCGCTCAGCCCACATCCGGTCCTGGACGTGGCGGTATCCCTCCACCAGTTTGTACAGTGGGTAGTCATAAATGTCTGGACGGAAACGCCACTTTTCGAGGTCATTGGCGCCGTGGCTCTCACCTCGTGATGCATAACCCACCAACTGCTGCATGCATGGTGCTCGTCTTTGGATATGTTATGCATGTGTATTTAATTTACTGGGATCCCGAACGATATGCATGTAGCTATCACCACTTAGTCGCACCACCCATATTGCTACGGAGGGCCGTTCTCCTCCCGGTATAGAGTCTATAGCATTATCAATGTCTTCCTGTGGTATGGCTTCCCACTGGCACTGAACAACGTCCCAAAGCGCATCCTTGTTTTTAGTGAGGTCTCCTATCGCCTGCAGACATTCCTTGAGCATAGACCAGACGTTTCCAATGGGATTCAGGTCAGGAGAGTTGGGGGGTGAAAGAGCACCTTGAAACCAAGCTCCCTGCAGCGCTTGACCGTTTTCTTGGCCTTGTGCACCTTGGCATTGTCCTCCACGATAGGATCTTGCTGCGAGGAGGTAGGAAAGGCTTGGGATTTGCCTGGCGGCGCTTCATGTCGGTTTTGGAGAGGTATTTGCGCAGGGTATTGACAGACATGGTGGTGCTACAGACCAGCTTCAACTGGAGGGCGAGTTGGTGGAGAGGAACCTTGTGGTTCCTGCGCGCAAAAACGGCCAGCTTGAAACCGAGGGGTGTGGGGATCTTAGGGGGGAGCCCTGGCGTCGATTTGGTGCGTATAGGCGAGCCATTGGCTTAGCACTTCTTGAAATCAAAGTAGCTAGAGCGAAAGACACCAAATCGCTTCTGGGAAGAGCGAGGTGTGAGGAGCCCAGCTGTTGCAGCGATTGCAACGGGTTAGGGAGTTGTCAAACCAGGACTAGGCATAGTAGAGACGCAGGAGAGCAACACATCAAAAGATGGGATGCATAGCTTAAATATTGCATGAGCTACGGGTGTTTCGGGCGACCTCAGCGAACATGAGGATGGCGTTGTGGCGTTCTCGAGTCCGAACACTTTTCATCACCCACTGTACGTCTAAGCTAGTCAAGTGTTCGGGTCATGGTGGTTGGTGGAGGTTATGTCGTCGTTGCATCGCTTGCCTTTTATCCACGGCGAAGTCCACAACGGGATACGCTGCTCGATGATGTCGATGTCAAGAGTCGCGAGCTCGATGGACACTTGTGGTATCTGTGGGGAAAGGAGGGTCGGAGATGGAGTGACACTCCTGCACTACGCCTCCTCGCGTATCATGAGATATTCAGGCACAGCTTCTAAATCTGCCTTTCAGGATCAACAATCCCTCAAGAAGTCCGTATGCATCTCCGCAGGTTGCGGACTCACTCTAACGCCAAGTACTGTCCAGCACTTCTTGGCACCGTCATATTGCCCGTCTGCAACGCCTTCAACACAGCGCGCGAGGTGTTTTGTGACCGTGCCAACGGTTTGATGGGGACAGCGGAGCTACCATGATCCGAAGTCGGAAGCACTATCAACTTAAGTTCGCCGAGCCCTGCCTCAGCACTCGCACTCCACAGCTCAGTGTCGAAGGCACGCGACAGACTTTCGCCACTCTCCGCGCGTCGCCTAGACAGCCGAAATGACCTTCCTCGCGCTATCTCGTCTCCTCACTGTCTTATCACTCACACATCGTCCACTCTTACAATAAGGTCTCGCCCGACCTCTCTGTTCCACTGTCCCCTGTTCTTATCCCTGTTCTATAATCGCAACACAGAAGCCCACTGCTGGTCAGTGCTTGGCTGAAAGCCCCCGCAATGATCACTCCCGCCGAAATGAGTGGCCTTCCTCGCCGACCTTGGACCTCGATGGAACACTCCAGAGCCGCCGCCGGCCCCATTCCTTTGAGGGATGACATTCAGCAAGGCACTTCCGCTTCTTCGTTCACGGACAGGCCGATCTCGACTGGCGAATTCTTGGCACCCCTCCTAGTTTCGCCCAGTCGGCTGGTGATTTCCCGGCCTGACACTCGGATCTCACCATCCGACCCTCTCAGTGCTCTTGGATTCGACATCATCTACGAGATCCTTCCCTACCTCCATGTTGGCGACATCCTCAATCTTCAAGCGACGTCGAAGACCTGGCACGGTGCGCTCGGGGGCTGCAAGAGCCTGTGGCGCAAGCGGCTCGAGGCAGCTGTTTCGGCCAGACGGATGAAAGAGCTGGACAAGATTGTTCTCACCAAGGCGACCAAAGCGGAGCAAGATGGTCACCCTCTCAAGCCCTTTGAGATCTCCAAGTTCTTGCGTACCACATGTGAGTAATCAGGCAATGCCTCTCTGATCTTATCCAGGTATGAATGCCTACTCTCCCTCTTGCGGCTGGAATCAAGGGCGCTACTCCCACTACAGGACTCCTGCCCACTCCGCTCGCCAGATCGTTGTCGATCGAGATGCTCGTCTGACATATTCCCTGACGGCCGAGAGGCTGGCAAGTGAGAATGAGGTCGAGACGGAGGTATTAGAACTCAGGGATCTGGACACCGGAAAACTCCTGTCCAGAGCTGGCCAGCTGCCGATCAAGGGCACCATCGTCGCAGGCCATGGCTTCGTCGTCATTTGGTGGGCCACTGCACTCGAGCACGGGATGTACCCTCTTGCACCGGCTTCCTACATCGAGGTGTACAAGGTCGGCTACGGTCATCGCTATTCCCACCGAAAGGTTAGACCCGAGCTCGACCTTCCACGAGGTGAGCTAGAGCTGGTCAAGTCAATCGCTTGCAACTACTGGATTTACGGCGCCACGTTACACGTTGACACGGGCACAAGGGGAAGCCGAACGACCCTTGCAATCGCTGGGGTGCCCTCCAAGCTTTCTAACAACAAGGACGCCGCATGCTCCCTGTACGGCGCTATGCTTGGCCTCTCGTTCGACAATGTTCCACCTCAGTGGACAGCCAACCGCATGGAGAATCGCTATGTTCACTTCTACAACCTCGACTTACCGGGAAACAAGGAGTACTCGGTCCTGGATCTCGGCATGATCATCGGACTCCCCAAGAACATCACCATCGACAACGTCTACGTCTTCGTCAGCAGCGAAGCGAACATCCGCATCCACGCTAGATATGAGCCCGACTTCGTCATCGAGCTGTCACTGCACTCGAAGTATCTCCTGAACTCGTCGAGGTTAACTGTCCAGCTCCAAAGGTATCAGGAGATCGAAGTTAGAGCCGCTGCGCACACGGTGAACCAACAAGTGTACGAAGGCGAGATCGATGGCAAGTGCCTAGACTTCGGGAAGATGCTCGATAAGGAGATCGAGCGGGCTCGCAGGAAGCCCGGCAGCCCGCGCGTTCGCAGTGCATTGTTGACTCCCGAGGGATTTTGGGGCACGACAAGCACGACCTACTAGCAAGACGTTGTGCACTCGACCTTTCAGAAGGATCCCGAGAGATTCACCAAGGTCGCCGTCGCAAACCGCCACCTCGTCATTACAACGATCAAGGGCAAGATTATGGTGATCTACAACTACAGGGGGCTCCTCGACGGCATGGACACGAGTAGGCTGAACCCGTTTCAGAGAGCCACTATTCTCAAGAACAACATGATGGTGATCTCGACTGATTCCAACGTCCTCGACCTGTCTACCCACGGCAACAAAATCGGCATCAGACTTAGCAACGGCTTCCACAACAGGAGGGAGGACTTCCTGCTGTTCCTAGACGCTGGGTACCTGCCAAACCTGAACAACATGCAGCAACCGGTCCACCTTAAGAGCTGGGCCATTATATCGCCGATCAATCGCAGTGTACTCGCGTGCGGGAGGGAGACAGCTGGCATGATCATTGACGACTTTGGCATCTGCCTGCCCGGCATTCAGAAATGTAAGCTGTGATATGGTTTCGGTTAGCTGACTTCCAGACCACCAATTCTTCCATTGGGGCCCATTGCAGTGATTGCGATACCGTACCCTGTCACTGCAGGATAGACATAGCTTCATAACCTATAATTCATGGGCGAGCCAGTCTCAGAGAGACTCGGCTACAACTTCGTTTCTTTTCTCAGACATATCATGCGTATGCGAATTTTAATTATGTTATGTAGGTGCTTAGTGGAGAGGGGTCTATATACAACTCAGCATGATGGGAAACTAATGGCACAAGTGTGGCGATGACTATGGCAGCGCGTTATAAATGCAGGGTATCATTTGCGAGGGCTCTTGGGCTCGGGCGGGCTCGGGAGCTGGAGGAGGGGCACCTGCTGGTCGCTCTGTATGTCGAGGCGAACAAAGAGGCTGGCGAAGAGGAACTTGCTGCGCGTCGCATCCTCAAGGGGGAGGTATCGCCACCCCCTCCCGCAATCAGCGAGGGGGCGGATCCACTGAGCGACGAGGCTGGAGCCGCTCTGCTTAATCTCGAGGTGGAGGAATGACAAAGCTAGGAGGCTCGGCTTGGTCACGATGCTGAAGTTCAGTGTGGAGTCCCAGCGGGGATTCAGAGTCGGCTCGTGGATGCGGCGCGTCTTGGCCCTCTCCTCGTAGTCGACTGGCCCCAGGAGGGTCGCCTCGACATACAAGTCGGGGGTGGGGGGCAACCGCTGTGCGGAGATGACAGTGAGTTTGACAGTGATCTTCTCCTCGCGCTCGTAGATCTTGGGATGGCGAAGGCAGGGCGGTTTCAGCACGTATCCTCCCGGCGCGAAGAGGGCATGGTTCAGGATCGTCCCCTGGTCGAGCGTCTGGTAGTTGAGGCTGACCATCTGCGCCCCTGCCTCCCAATAGGGGATCGGGTTGTAGTTACTGCTGCTGAGGCGCGAGCCCTTCGGATACACCCTGGACAAATGGCTAGTGTTGTGCTTGACCCAATCGCTCGCCTGGCCACTGGCGAGGATCTTGTTCGAGGTCCGCTCGCTCACGCTGAACATCTGGTTCGACGCGTAGTGCACCAGCTTGCTGAAGCCGCGGTACTTGGTGCCCTGGGTGTAGACTGCGAGGTCGACTAGTTTCTTGCTGAACTGTCCGGGCGCCTTGGGCGCGTTGATGCTCAGCTTGCGGGCTAAGCGGAGGATACTGCTGTCACTCTCGGTTGTGCTGTCCGTGTCCGTCCGGTCCATAGTCGGGGGTGACGAGGATAACACCGGTGGTGAGAGGGAGGCAACCCCGGTACCGCCGCTGCTCGTGCTCCCACCTGACTGCGTGGGGACTAGCGTGGAGGAAGGGCTCGATCCGCCCGATGGCGGCCCCTTCGCCTTGACCAGGATACGGCCCTTCAGCTGTTCCGGCGACGGCAGCCCATCAACGCCCTCCAGCGGCTCCGTGACCAGCAGGTCTCCAAGCTCCTCGACGAGGATCGACGCGAGCTTGTCCTGCTGCTCGAGGCCGCAGCGCACCTCCAAAGAAAGAATGAGAGGGTACGGTGACGCGACAAAAGCGTATTTCTTAATAGCCTGGCACACGTCGCGCACGCTGACGCTCGACGTGATCGTCTTGGCGTGGTACACGATTGGCTCGCTGTTGCCGTCATGGCAGTCGACTGGATGTAAGCTTTTGTGTCGGTTATAAACAGCTTACTTTCTACGCATCGGCATCCGCCGAGGAGCACGCGCACATAGCCTTCGACGGTGCTTGCGCCCCGCCACTGCTCTGCGACGAGGTACGTGTTGTGGCTGCTCGAGATGAAGTAGTCTGTCAGCGGCTTGGAGAGATGCTGCGCCGCGGCAGGGAAGTAGACATTGTCCGGACTTGAGAGGAAGAGCTTGATCGCGTCTGCGCCCCACACCCCGTGGTCCCTCTTAGGGAGCGGGGGGATCGTCGACACCGGCGATGCAGGCGAAACCGGGAACGGAGGCACGGCTGTCCCGCTCGGACTCAGCGTGCCGCTCGGGCTGACCGGATATGGGGACGAGGGCGCAGTCCACCACCCCGCCGCGGTCGAGGTCGGGGTCGGGCTCGCGGACGCGGCGTCGTTCCATCCCACATTCGACGTGCGCAGTACATGCTCGGCCTGCACCGCGTCGTGCACCAGGGCTGAGTTGGGCGTCTGCGGAGTCTGTGACCCCTCGCCCTCATTCACAGGAACACCCTCGACGGACAGGCCCACGACCGGCTTCTTCTCCTGCCCGTGGTGTGCCGAACCATTCCCTGACTCCTTCTCTTGCTCCTTTTCGCTCGGCTCTGTCGGCGCTTTGTCTCTGTCGTCCTTGTCCTCCACCTTGAGCGTAGACACTGCCGACGGGACCGCCGGCACCTTGACCGCACGGGGCGCAGGGAGCTCCTTAGGCTCCTGCAGCTCCTCTGCAGGATACTCGGCGTATCGCTCGAAGATGGTCTCGGCCTCCGACTCAGGTATGTGCTGGATCTGCGTCAGGAAGCGGATGGCACTCGCCTTTTTCAGCGGCCCGTCACGCGTGAGCTGAGCGTAGACGTCGTCGAGGTCGGGCCGCGTCTGGAGATCGCGCACAAGCTGGCGGAACGTTGCTGAGTCGATCGGAAACTGGGAGTCAGCTGAGAACGAAGACGGAGATAGCTGGGTGGTGTTGCCCAAGCGTGCTGACGCGCCCGGCTCGCTGTGTTCTCAGGGCTTCCAAGAAATGCGCACATTGTAGCGTAGCGTACGCTGTGCCTCGGCTGGCTTCTGCAGCGCAAGCACTGCGGCAGTGAGACCGAGCAGCGCAGCACTCGTCACGCACACACAGCAATGCGCAGGGCGAAGAACTCACATGGTATTGCTTCAGCGCCTCTGGCGTCAGGTCCAGCCCCAACTTTCCGCAGAGTCCCTTTGCGGCCGCCTCGTTCAGTGTCTTCTGTCCGGCGGGCCAGAGCTGGCGGATGAACAGCAGATCAGGATCGGTCGCGGGGCCATGCGCGGCACCGGAGACGACCTTGTCGCTTGACTGGGACACGAGGCCGTGCAGGGCACTAATCCACAGGTCATAGACGTCGTCGGTGTGCGCAATGAGGTGCATGACCTTCCACACCGAGCCGCGGACGTAGACGATAGTGAGCCATCGCTTCGAGTCGTACGTATCGGTCGGGGACTGCCCCAGTCGCAGCTCACGAATGGATGTGATGTCGACTGTCTTGTTAGCTACTGATAAGGTGGTGCTGGTAGCAGGCGGTGGACGGCAACCGAGCAACACGCGGATAGAAACACTCACCTCGTCCACCCTTGAGCGAGGGCCAGGTGATCGCCGTGTCGGTGAGGCGGACAGTCACTGGCTTGATCTTCTTGCTTGACACCTTGAGCATGGGCACGCCCGCCGCGAGAAGCGGGGGAACCCCGTCAACCTCCGCGTCGGCCATGGTGGCGTGTGGTGTGTTGGACGACGACAAGGCCGCAGACGGTCGCTAGAAAGCAAATTAGCGGCCGAGGCTGCGGGCTGGACATGGCCGGTGGAGGTGCATGACGTGCCAGTTGCACCACTGTGGTGGACTGACGGAAAGGCACAAGGGAATCCGATACCGCTGTGTATTCTATTTCAGTGTCACCATTGCCATCGCATCATTCGTGCGTCACACCCGATCGCCGTCTGCCTGCAACGGCCGACGCGTCGTAGACGACTCCCACCCACAACAGACTGCAACCTGATACCCATGGCGAGGATCGTTGTGCATTCGCGCGCGCCTCTAGCCCAACCTCGTAGACAAAATGTACTCGATAGATGCCCAACCTCCTAATACAAACACAAGCTGCTACCTATTATAACGACACAGAACCCTACTCAAAGTTAAGATCCCTCTTCCTTCTAATACGGGCTATTGACAATGTTGCTGTGCGACTGCCTGATCTTGCTTGCCGGTGTCGACAGCGATGCCCTCGGCGCAAGCGACTGACGCGTAGGCTTCGCCAGGTCACGCTTGTTCGCCATGAGAACGTTCTGCTCAAGGGCAACGATAATGTTCTTGTCGGCTCCGTACTTGAAGTTGTCGGCAACAACGTTCGAGTCGTATTTCTGATGTCAGCTCGAAGAACAACGGAGATTAGCTTACCTTGATCTGGTAGTCATCGAGGCGGCCCTGCTTGAGACGACGGAAGTTCCACGTGATGATGTATTTGCCGGTCGACGTAACGATCGTCTTCTCCGCCTCGTTGAGTCCGGTGTTGAAGCGAGCAGGGGTGAACGACACGGGGTCCTCCATGTAGGCAATGTGCTCAGGCTTAAGCTGCAGACGACGGGGAATCGGCTTCGAGTCAGCGGGGAAGCTGCGGTCGAAACCGAGGTTGCCCTTGTATCGTCCGTCGCCAATGAGAGTGTCAATGAGAAGAAGGTAGGTCTTGCAGGTCGCGACAAGCCATCTTCCGTCCGCCGAAACGTCAACACCGATGATCGGGTCACCGAGAGCGGGCAGGGCGGTCTTGGCGTTCTTTCCGATGGTGTCGAACAGACGAATGTCACCCTTGTTGGAAGCGACGGCCAGCTTACCAGACTCGGTCGTGGCAGCGGCGGAGAAGTCGTTCTTGGTGACGTACTGCTTGAACTGGCTCTCGACAAGCTTGTTGCCAGACACACGAGGGTCAATACGGAAGATGCCGTTCTTCGAGTGACCGATGAGAGTCTGCTGAGGGTTCATCTGAGCGTACTTGGAATCCGGCAGGATGTTGGCAACCTCGACCTCGTCCGAGACCTTCCACTCATCAACAATCTTTCCATACTCGAGGTCCATCCTGAACAGAGCGTTTTTATTGTTCGGGTTCAGCATGAGCATGTCGGCATCTTGGTTGTGGAGCATGATCTTTCCGGGGTTGAAGCTATTACCCTCCA
This sequence comes from Trichosporon coremiiforme, assembly GCA_039545355.1. Classification (NCBI taxonomy): domain Eukaryota; kingdom Fungi; phylum Basidiomycota; class Tremellomycetes; order Trichosporonales; family Trichosporonaceae; genus Trichosporon; species Trichosporon coremiiforme. The sequence continues at coordinate 878,246 of BCJJ01000002.1, read as the reverse complement.
AGTCCTTAACACGTTCGATAGCCGTGCGGAACTTGACCTTGTCGCGGTCGTGGCCAAACACGCCAATCATGTTGCCACGCGTGACAAACGACATGTCGTTCTTGTAGCCGACGGCAAGCTGCTCGTTCTTGGATCCCTTCGTGAACGACTCGTCGATGGAAGACTGGTCGTCGTAGTCCTCCTCCTCCTCCGACTCCTCGTACTCCTCCTCGGGCTCCGGCTCCTCTTCCTCCTCCTCGACCGCCGGCTCGCCCTCTCCCATCTCGATGTCGCCGTAGGCGTCCTGAATGTAACGCTGCTCCACAGCCTGCGCCTTGGCGTAGGAGACCTGGTTCTTGTTTTCCCAAAGGTAGATCGTGAACTTGTCCTTCCACTCTCCAAAGACCGAGGCCTCGAAGCGCAGGCACCAGGTCATACCAGGAAGGCCCTCCGCCTCTCGGAAGGTGAACATGAACGCATGGTTGGCCATGTCGAAGCGAGGGTTCATCTCAGAGTCGATCGGGATCGAGATGAAGGGGGTGTCGCCCTTGCGCACGATGATCCAGACGTCGAACTGACCGTTTGAGGCGAAATCAACATCGACGTCACGTTCCTGGATGACGAAAACATCGGTGTCCGAGTCGAACAGGTAGAGCTCTCCTTTGGTGCGGCTCAGCACAGGAACATCCTTGAACGGGTCCTCCGGCTCAGCTTCCTCTGCGTCCTTTCCCTTTCCCTTCTGAGGAGTCGACGGCTGGTCGTTCTCGTTGTACTTCAGAGCCTCGAGGTCCTCTTCGGTAGCGTTCTCGTGCGACTTGTCGAATTTCTGATGTCAGTATGATAGACCCTTGGGCAACTCACCCTCTCGTATACGCATTGAAGCAGAGTCACCTCGAAGAGCTTGCTGGTGGCATTGCCGACAGACTTGTTGCTGACGAACTCCCACAGGTCACCGTCGTCACCGCTGAGGTCGCGCCAAGCAAAAGTTGCGTCACCGTCGAGGGAGCCGAAACGGAAGCCAAGGGCCTGGTCAATTAGGAACACGCGTTCATCGTCGGCTGAGGAGGTCAGTGCTGATCATGTGGGCGGAATTCTGGGATGTCCGGACACGCCTGTCCGAAGTTGAGACTCACTCTCGGCGTCCTCCTCGAGAAGCTGCTCCTCTCCCTCCTCGTACGCGCGTGTGACAACGAGCTGGTACTGATGCTCCACGCCAGTCCTACGGATAGTGGCGACGGCGTCCTTGAAGCTAGAGGTCAGCAAATCCGGGTGGTGGCTTGGTTGACGGTGGCGGTCCAGGGTCCATGATATGAACACTCACATGCATTCCCGAGAGCCTTTGATGCTGTCGGGGCGGACGAGGTAGAGCTGGCCAGCGGGGATCTGGATGAGCTCGGGGTTCGATGGATTACCTGAAAATTAGTTGGTGTTTTGCGTTATCGTCCGAGACGTACCCCACATCTGCCCAAAGACTGTTTAGTTAGCCGGTGCGAACGAGATAAACAAGCGACTCACGGGATTTGAGGACGAACATGTTGCTGATGCGAGCTTCGCCCTTGTAAACTGAAAGAAAGCCAGAAGTCAGAAAGCGATGCTTGCGGGCGGTGGCGACAGCGGAATTCGTTGGGTCGAGTGGGTGATGGTGTGGAAAGTAGAGCACGATTTGTCTGCCAGAGGAAGACGCAGGTGGCAACAACAACTGGTTGGGTCACTTGGTGCGATCCGCACCAGGCGGAACCAAACCCACGCGCCTCGAATTCCAGCACCCAGAGCTGGACTCTGCCAGCAGACAGCCAGCTCCCACACGTCACCGCCGCTGCCGACGGGATCAAATAGATCACGCATCATCCTGCGTCAGTGACGAACGCGCGTTGTCCTCCACTGACCAGCTTAAGTCATCCATCGCCTACGACCTTCTTCCCATTTCACAGATTGTATCGCCAGAATGGTAAGTTTCTAGATGCACAAGAGAATGGCTAACAAGTTCAGGGTCAAGGTCCTTCAAGCGGCATGCCGCCCGGAGCGGGCAAGGATCAGGACAAGGACAAGGTGAGCTGACTGTTAATGCCAACAGCTGACAATATCAGAAGAAGCCTAAATGGGAGCCCCCTGTCCCTACTCGCGTCGGAAAGAAGAAAAAGCGCGGTCCCGACTCGGCGTCTCGTCTTCCCGCTGTCTATCCGACGACGAGATGTAAGCTCAAGATGCTCAAGAACGAGAGGATCAAGGACTACCTGTTGATGGAGGAAGAGTTTGTCGTGAACCAGGCTGCGCACTCCGGAGAAGACCGGACGGCGGCGGACAGGAAAGGAGTCGACGATCTGCGTGGTTCACCGATGGGAGTCGGAACGCTGGAGGAGATCATCGATGACGACCACGCTATTGTTTCGTCTGGCAACGGACCCGAGTTCTATGTAGGAATCATGTCCTTCGTCGACAAGGACCTGCTCGAGCCTGGCTGCTCGGTTCTCCTGCACCACAAGACGCACGCTGTTGTTGGTGTTCTCGCCGACGACACCGACCCGATGGTCTCGGTCATGAAGCTCGACAAGGCGCCGACCGAGAGCTACGCTGACATTGGTGGTCTCGAGACGCAGATCCAGGAGATCAAGGAGTCGGTTGAGCTTCCGCTCACGCACCCGGAGCTGTACGAGGAGATGGGTATTCGCCCGCCCAAGGGTGTCATTCTCTACGGTGTGCCCGGTACCGGAAAGACGCTGCTGGCGAAGGCTGTCGCGAACCAGACGTCGGCGACCTTCCTGCGTATTGTCGGTTCGGAGTTGATTCAGAAGTACCTCGGAGACGGACCGAAGCTCGTGCGTGAGCTGTTCCGTGTGGCGGAGGAGAACGCGCCGAGTATCGTGTTCATCGACGAGATCGATGCCGTTGGTACGAAGCGTTACGACTCGACGAGTGGTGGCGAGCGGGAAATCCAGCGAACCATGCTTGAGCTGCTGAACCAGCTCGACGGTTTCGACGAGCGCGGAGACGTCAAGGTCATTATGGCCACGAACCGCATCGAGTCGCTCGACCCCGCCCTTATCCGTCCAGGACGTATTGACCGTAAGATTGGTGAGTACAGCTGTTTCGGGTTTGATGTGGCTGACAAATCAGAGTTCCCTCTTCCCGACACGAAGACGAAGCGACACATCTTCAAGCTGCACACGTCGCGCATGTCGCTGGCGGACGACGTTGACCTCGAGGAGCTCGTCATGACTAAGGACGACCTGTCGGGAGCCGACATCAAGGCCGTGTGCACGGAGGCGGGTCTGCTCGCGCTGCGCGAGCGCCGCATGCGCGTCACGAAGGAGGACTTTACGACCGCGCGCGAGAAGGTCCTGTACAGGAAGGACGAGAACACTGTGAGCTTATTTAGTGCGACCTCCGAACTGACATGCAGCCTGCGGGATTGTACCTGTGATCGTTATCGTTCAGTAGAAGACGTAGACTCGGGAGAGGTAGCAGCATTATGCATGAAGTCTGTACAGTTGCGTTCTCATCAGTGCAGAGATGGGGGATGTGCGGAGTGTAGTGCGGCCAGCGGCCAGAGATGACCGGCTGAAACTCGTGGAAACCGAGCCAGAAGTGAATGGAGCGGGCGCCGCAGGCTGTGGAAGCAATGTCGTCCCCACGGGGTTGAGCCACGTCTGTCATCATACGACCTGGCGATCGGCGATGGTGGACAAATGTTAGCGTTTCATCGTTCTCCACCACCCACTCACCTGAACATCGCACGAATACATGTTCGGAGGCAGCAACTCGCGCGCGCAGACGTCGACGGCCGTCAGGCGGTGAGTCCACTTCGGTGCCGGTGGCGGTTCCCTCCGCAGCTCAGACGTGCCTGTTCTCGATTCCTCGTCGGTCGGCGATGTGTTTGATTTATCGGCGAGGGCCGTGCCGAACGCGCCGCAACGGGGAATTCTGAACCCCTGGCGCGCATCGGAGGCAGCATGAGGGCTTGACTATGACGGAGGAAGACGCGGGACACAAGCTCATGGTTGACCCCTTTAGCTGACACCAGACTCATGAAGGAGTACAAGGACCTGACGGCGGACCCAATCAACGACACGCTAACGGCGGGTCCAGTGAGCGAGGACAACATGCTCGAGTGGGAGGCGCTGATCCAAGGTCCGGAGGGGACGCCTTATGTGAGCTTGCATGTCCTGGGCTAGCTGACAAAAAGGAAGGAGGCGTGTTCGCCGCCAAGCTCTACTTTCCCTCGGACTACCCACTGAACCCATTCAAGATGGTCTTTGACCCGCCTCTGCTGCACCCGAATAGTACGTCGGCGCCTTTCCCCCACCCTTCCGCTCTGATGTTGCCCCCCGGAGGCCCCGTCCGCCCTCCAGGACGATATCGCTGCTTATCAGCTGGATGGAGAGGGCATCGAGCTGACGCCCAGTCTACCCCAACGGCAACGTGTGCATTTCGATCCTGCACCCGCCTGGAGATGATCCGCTGCGGTACGAGAGCGCGAACGAGCGCTGGTCGCCCGTACAGGGCGTGCGTTCCGTCCTCCTGTCCGTCCTGTCCATGCTCGCCGAGCCCAACATCGAGTCTGGCGCCGACATCGAGTGCTGCAAGCTGTATCGCGAGAACAAGCCCGAGTTTGAGCGCCGCGTCAGGGAGCAGGTCCGGTCACTTCTTGGCCTGTAAAAGAAGCAGCTCAAAGCGGCGATCTTGATCGCCCCTCTCCATCCGGCCAGGCGGAAGGCAAGCTGAACACAGTGTCGGGGTTCTCACGAGGAGGACCGCGATGTCCATGGTAGTCCAATGCATAGTCTATATTTTCGTTCCTAAATCCCTATTTTGATGTTACTTGCCAGTGCGACCGATTACTGGGCGATTTCCCAGGCGAGCTCCTTGCCGGCCCAGAAGGGCACGATCTCGATACCCTCAGCGGTAATGCGCGGGGGCACCTTGGCGCCAATCGAGCGCTTGAGGGTAACCTGCTGGCCGTCCTTAGCTTCGTCGCCGTAGAACGCGCGGCCGTGCTTCGAGACATAGTTCTCGAGCTGGTCCAGCGCTCCAAAGCTCTCAAGGAGCGTAGCGACCAGCGGCACGAGGTACGGGGAGGTGTAGCACCCGGCGGCGCAGGCGTGGAGCTCTCCGGTCTCGGAGATCTTGGGCGTCTTGCTGGCGCTCGGGTGAGGTGCCGAGTCGGAGCCAAGGAAGAACTTGGGGTTGCCGCTCTTGACGGCCTCCTGGAGCGCCTTGCGGTCGCGGGGCTCCTTGGCGAGGGGCTTGCAGAAGTGGTGCGGCTGCGGAGCCACCTCGTCCACGGTCAGGTAGAGGTGGTGCGCGGTGATGCTGCAGGCGACGTTGGGGCCGAGCTTTTTGACTGTCTCGACGGCCTCGGCCGTCGTCGCGTGCTCAAGCACAATCTTGAGGTTAGGGAAGTCCGCGGCGAGCTTCTCGAGGTGCGAGAGGAAATGCTTCTCGGCGTTCAGGATGCTGATGTTCTTCTCCGCGTCACTGGGGACCTCGCCGTGCAGGTTCAGCACGAGGCCGCACTCCTCCATCGCCGCGAAGACGGGGTAGTACACGGAGTAGTCCTCGATGCCCGACGACGAGTTGGTCGTCACGCCACGAGGGTACGACTTGACGCCGCGAATTCCGGCCTTGGCGGCCTTGCGGATCTCATCGGGCGTCACCTCCGGGTGCAGGTAGAGCGTCATGAGCCACTCGACGGAGGGATCGATACGCTCCAGCTCAGCCTTGTACTCGAGCACGCGCTCCGTCTTCGTGAGAGGAGGGACGAGGTTGGGCTGGTCGTCAGTTACGTTCCTGCCAAGATGGCTTACCATCACGTACGCCGTGCGGATACCGCCTGTGGCAACGTGCGGCGTCACGAGCTCGCACATCGGGCCCTGGCGGACGTGGACGTGGTAGCTGGGGTCAGCACAAGCGATGCGAGCGGAGCGAGTATTGCGCATGGCCATCTCTGCGAGCGCCGCGAGCCACGAAGCTTCGGTGATCCTTGAGCTCAACAACCAAAGGACTAGTTACTTCGCTGCCGAGCTTAGACGCCGCAGCTAAAGCGGTGCCCGGAGCTCGAGAAGGACAGCGGAGCACAGTCCCCAGCGGTTAAAGTGAGATACGTACTCGGCAGGCGCCTGGAGCGTAATAGTCTCGGTCGACATGTCGATGGTGTTGAGTGTGGAAGATGCGGCAACCAACTTTTTTGTGACGAGGGAGCCGAACATGGAATTGAGTTCATCCGACCGGCTCTGGCCGCCGGAGTCGAGACACTGGTGGCCGGAGGCGGACTGGGGGTGTCTCTCCGGTTTGCCGCTGGAATAGACCGATACTCGCTTAGTCACGTGTATTCGTGGCCATGCGAGAAGGGCGTGGATCTGCGTCCGTTATACGGGATCAATCTGTAATGAGGAAGAGTGGGGGGAGTGGAACTATTACTACTAGTGGAACGGAGGTAAATCTCGAGTCTTAATGCTCAGACCCCGTTGATTAGCCTGCGAAAGCCACCAACGTAATGCTCGCCTACGTCGACTGTCCTGCACGTCGGTGGCTTGTTGTAAAGCTACTCCCACGTGTGTGCAGTAAGACCTCTGGATGTTGGTGCCTTGGCATACCCCGCGCTCCTTCCCCGCATTCAGGGCATGAAGGCGCCATCCGCCAGGAAACACCATTTCTGCTCGAAAGCATAAGCCTTGCGTAGCTGGGTGTATGGCGTATCTCGCGTTCCACTTTACGTCACGCCACTGTGACACCCACTATGCCACTGTTCTGACTCGCCACCCACTCCCTCGGATCCCTCGGCCCACGCACGCACCACACAACCAACACACAAGCGCAGCCCGCACCACCGCAGACTGGCGGCCGACCCGGCCGGAGGTGTCCATTCCTGCCTGACACACATCGGATACTGCCGGTACCCTGTGTCAGAGATCAGAGATCACATGCCAAACATCTGTGTCTTATGTTGCCCCAAAGAATCAGAGCCGGATTCAATTGACCACAGCTGGCTTGGTCATGCTTGTGGCCATGCGCGGCCATGCTGTGCAGCTGACCTTTCATGTCTCGTAGCGGGCACCGGGTGCAACAATGGTGGCCGAGTATGATGCGGATTGTAAATGCATGTGGTGTGGAGGAGAGAGTCGTGCGGTCTGTCAGAGCAGAGCGGACAGGCTTTTTGACGAGTCGCGACTCGAGTACAAAGAATGTGGTGTTGCGATGAGGGGAATGGGAAAGACTAAACAACTGGAGACAGGAAATGGAGACGCAGCACTTGTACAGGATTCTTTGGCGGTCGTGATTTTGGCTTGTGTGGCGAGGGACGAGTAGTGGTTGAGGATGAGGGGGGTGCAAGTCTATCTTCTTCTAAAACGAGACTAGAGGATACAGGTTGATGCCAATTGTGTTGATGTGAGTCGTTAGTATCATCGTGGTAATCGAAGCTCGCTCAACGAGTTCGGATGGCGGCCATGGGGGACGGGTATCGGATGAAGGAGCCGTGAATGGGTTTATCCTCGCTTTGCGGCGGCCTTGCGTTTCGGGCCAGACGAGCGGCGTCGCTGGCTTGCGCCAGCCATGACGGGGCCGTCGAGGCCAAAGATCGATTTGCGCACGACCTCGGGGCCGCGAGAAGCAGAGCCAGAGCTGTTGGTGGAAGAAGGGGGAGGGCTCGGGGAACTCGTGCGTCGCTCAGGGGAACGGCGAGACGATGCGGGAGAGGGCGAGCGCGAGCTGTCCGAGGGCGAAGGGGACACGGACCGTCCGCTGTTCGTTCCGACCTTGATGCTGCGTCCGGTTCCAGCGATGTAGTTGCCAATCGGCCGCATATGGCTGAGTAAGTTAGCATGGCGAGCTCAGATCGCGAATAGGTCACATGTTGGACCGCGAGGCGAAGAGGCATGATGGGACGGCAGAGCACCGCGTCGACGTCAGGGTGCCACTGACCCTCGCATTATGGCCGCCGGCAGAGGGAATGAAGAGACTGGTCATCATCGGTATGTTACCGTGAATTGCCCGCGTTGTTGCACTGTCTAGCTGCCTGCGACATACAATGGACGGCGGCGGTGGGCCCCCGTTTGCACATCACTGACGGCTATCGCGCAATTGCGCGCAGCCGGACGGCCGTTCAAGATCAAGATTCGGCCCCGAGGTTGTGCTCGGAATGGCACGGAGAGTCTGGAAGATGGAATGCACACTCACTTGCCTGCGGCCCGACTGATCTCGGCCATGCGCTCGCGCTGCTGCTCCGTCAAGGTGGCAGCGTTCGTGTTGACGGAGGTCACCGGAAGGTTGGAGGACATGCTCATGGTGCCGTACCCGTCCTGCGAGGTGATAGACTGAGCGCGTTCACGAGCGGGAGGAATGAGGCGGTCGCCCTCAGAAGCCTGGAAAGATTGTCAGACACCATGCGTCGGAATGGAGATCCCAAGCCAGATGCGCGGTGGCCGCAGTGGCTGCTATTCAACTTACGTCGCCGCCTTCCTTCGCCGAGGGGCTGTACGAGGCAAAGCACGGGAAGTAGTATTCGAACCAGCCCATGTTTACGAGTCTTGTTTTAGGGAGGTGTCGCACAGGGTTTACCTATTCCAAAGTAGCGAGGCAGCTACGTCGAGTTACTGCCGTCGATGGTGGTCGAAAGTTGGGTGTGGTCGTGGTGCGAGTGGGTGGGTGGATTGTATCTGGCAGTGATACTTTTAGGTGTGAGAGTCGAAAAGAATCAAGTCGGACCGAGAGAGTGGAGGTGACTGGTGAAGGCGAGGATGAGTGCGAGGTTGAGAGAAAGAAAGAAAAGGGTGGGGTGGAAGAGAGCGAGAGAAAGAGAGTGTGAAGAGGAATAGCAATATGAGTAGGACGAGCGTAAGCGCGGAGGAGGAAGGAGGGTCGGTGCAGTGAGTCAATCGAGGAGGATGAGGATCGGGGAACGGAGACGGCAGTTGGATTCGGGGGGAGATGGCCGATGGAGGTCCAGGATCAGGGGCGGGGCGGCAGACGGCAGACGGCAAGGGCGCACGCCGCCTGAGGACTTGGGAGGATCGGAGGGTTGCGTGCTTGGGCTATGGGCTTGTGCACTACGTCTGAGGTACCGCAGGTACGCTAGGCACAGGACCGCAGGGTCCTGGCAAGTGGAGGTACAGAGTGGAGGGCGGTGGAAGGCAACAGTGGAGGGGCGGACTGCCGAGGTCACAGTCGCAGGTCAAGGTCAGGGGTCACGGGTCACGGGTCCGCCGCCGGACAAGTGCGGTGCGCCGAAGGATAGGGTGCAGGAATAGCGTCTGCTGGATTTCTGATATACCTCGCTGTCCTGGATCCTGTGAGACCTCTATGACCAGCGGGCAGGCAACGGGGGTGCGTACGGTTGGTGGTGCGAGTAATCGGCGGACGAAACACACGGACAGTCTGAGGTTTCGACGGCTTCTGTCCTGAGTCCAAGCTTACAACTGCAAGCCTAAGCTTCTCAGGACGTTGGGAGAGCTAGGATCCGACCAAGGAGGGGGCTGCCTCGTGCCAAGTGCGCTAACGTTCGGGCGACTCAGGACCCCAGGCGTGTTCAGGGCTTTGCTAGGGACGAAGGGTTGTTCGACCCCAAAATCTCGCAATCTGCGTGCGATCCTGCGACTCTGTGATTAACGGGGAGCAAATCACAACGAGAACGTGGCTGCTTGTGTGTGCGTGCGAAGCGTGCGATCTGCTGCGATGCGGTCACTCGGCGACCGTCATGGAGCGATAGACAATGCGGCCTGCTGATTAGCGGGTGGGTGTCTTCGGAACTGCCCTTCGGATCAGTCGCACACCGACCCGCTCCCACGCCTTGACGTACCTACGGGCTTTGCGCTCAGATCCGAATGCACGTGCGGATCGCTCTGAATTGTGCTTTGTATCTCCGTGCTATCTCTTTCGCTTGCGCCTTGGTGCAATACACAAAAAGTCTTGGCCTGTGTGTGTGCGTGTGTGTGTGCTCTGACGCTTCGGCCAACTAGGGCAGCCAAAGGACACAGCGTCACGATGGGATCCCGTCTATCACTAAAGGCTTAGGTTTGATGTGTGGCGTTGCGGGGTAAAAACGTGAAAATCAACTCGAGTCACGCCCTAGTCGAAAATCGACAGCGTCGATGCAGGGTGCGAAGAGTTACTTTACGTCGCTTGCAGTATTGACCCAGGGGTGGGACCAGTGGAAACGTCTTGTCCGTTGAGTCGGTCGTCCCGATCTTGGCACGCTCGGTAGTCCGTCTCCGTTGACGGTTTGCTAGGGCCGATTTCGGCGCAGGGCGATCAGTTGCGTGGCTGTCGTTCGAGTTGAACGAGGCTACGACGCGTCTCCTTTGTTATTCACGCCGTGGCACAATCTGTTGCTGCGAAGAAGCTGGTGGACGGGATGAGTAGCAGGGGGTGCTGTGGCACAGCAACTCGTCGATACTGCTAGATTTATGGTGCGCTGCTCCCCCACTCGGCAGTCCATGCATGACGAGAGGTGACGAGCGGCGAGCGACATCTGCTGACTACCGACTGGCTGACATTCAGTCCGGATTGAGATGACTCGGCCAACGTTCTAAAGCGAGCACAATGGTGCAAATCTGCGGCGATAAGCCGTGGCAGTATCTGCGCCATGCCATGGCCCGTCGTATACCCGTTGACGGCAGCCGTGGTTTGCGAATCAAGCCCGATGCCGAGTCAACCTGCGTCAAGAGTGCACTCATAATCAGGGCCGCCGTGGGCCCACGATTACCATAAGCCTGGTACAGTGGCGGTGACGAGGTCTGAATTGCCGCCACTCACTCCGTGCCGCTCTTCCGTGCTGCCACCACGGCGCTCCAGGCGCCCGGCACCGGAGAGAAACGTCATAGTTATTCTAATGCACGTTTACGAAACTGAAATCGCAGCTTCAGCGGCTTAGACAGCATCAGCATCAATGCTTTCGGCCGCACCGTACGAGGCTGGCACGACACTGACAGCCGTGTTGATGCAATTGCTGACTACAGCGCCGACGAAGTCCCACCGCTTCATCAGCAGCATGAGGTGGCCACTGGTTCTGGAATCTATATTCGACACAGTTCAACATGACACGCCGTTCCTTGAGCCTACCAGTGTGACTCCGCACCAATTCCCGTTCTCGTAACTCGAGACGGCACAGAATTGTCATTCTCTGAGTTTTGGCTCGCCACTTGGAAGCAACCATGGAGTGGTGCAGAGGAGCGTCTCGGTGTGCGTCCCCATTCGGCGGCGTTCGGCCAGCCAAGTGCGCACTGTACGTCACAGAACTAAGGCTCCTCAGCGCAGATCCGATCGCCATTCAGCGCCACCATGCGCACTGCCATGCATTGAACCAATCGCAGTCCGAGGCAGGACCAGTTCCGCCGGTTTCTGCTCTACGCTCCACACACGCCGTTGAACCTGACTTCGAAGGAGCCGAATGGACCCAGGAGCCTGCAAATAGACACCAAGCGAATGCGTCCCGAACAAGACGGATCTGAGATGTTGCTGCATGCGGTGCTCCATTCCCCGATGAGCGGAGAGTTGGGCCAAGAGATTCAAAGCTTAACCCACTTATGCGGCCGAAAATCTCAGCTGACTTCTGCCTCCGAAAGACGAGGGACCGAGCACTCCGTAGCCCCAGCTTCTCCGTCCTGCACCGAGAGGCACCGTGCACAATGGACGGCCACAGCTCACGGAGGGCTGAATGCAAAGGTGCGGTGTGGTGGGGTCAGACGACCCTCGAACAGTCCACGGACACGGCGTGGGGTCAGGACACATAGGACACGCACGAGACGAGACGTACGAGACAATATCCCTCCCGTCCGTCACGCCGTCGATCATCCACAACACTCCGATACGCGGAGACCCTTTCCAAGACGCTCACCGTACAGCGTTTCAGAGCAAAGCAATACGCAACCTTCATCTGTTCTCCAGTTAGTGGGGAAACCCACCTTTCTTATGCGAGCACCACAGGCGTGTAAGCTGTACGTACGCACGGATGCAGAACAAGGCTTGCACAATACGCGCAGTGGAGCTCGCCACGCGATCTCACATTCCCCGTCAATAACATCGCGTCTGACGCCTGCGGTCTGGCGTCCGAGGCAGCAAGCACAATGTCTCGTGACACTTTCCGTGCCAAAGTGTGCTTGTCGACGTCTGCGCACGGCTGCTTGACTCCGAGATCGGCTGCGGACGGCTACACTCTTTGCTGTGGCAGGCGGGCTGGGCCAAGGCTGGACGAAGCTAGACGGGCGTCCCATACGACGTACATCGACGGTACCCAGGTGTGCTTAGTGTGCCGGGGAAAGAATAGTAAGGGGCTGTCTGGGAACGCGTGAGTGCAGGTTGAAACTCGTACGAGGCAGCTGTTGACATGTGTACCCCCCTGACCTGCGCCAGCGTAGTCCGCAGAGGAAGCTGCATTCAAGGCTTACCCCAGGCTTTCTTTCGAGGTGCGCACTAAGAACGTCAGCTGACCATGTTGCTGCCCGCCAAGGTACAGAGGTACGCAGAGATACCATCCGCCTCAAGAGGCATGCCTGTTCCTGATTCCGCACGTTCCAATCTGCAATCTGCATACCGTGCCGTCCAGCTTTCAGATACCAGTTATGCATCCGTGGGAGATTTGGATGAGTCTCTGCACGTGACTTCAATGTCGGTGGCAAGACATCACCCCACGTGGCACCAGAAAAGTTGAACGGCAGGTTCGTCATAGCCGCTCGTTCGCTGCAACAACAGATCTTCCCGCATTCGAACTCCAGCTCCGTCACCGACTCACATTAGCTCGACACACCATGCCAAAGGCAGTCAAGGAGAAGCGCGCGCGCACCACGACCGAGGAGGCTGCCTCGACTGAGGCCGGCCCCTCGACTGTTACGCCGAAGCTCCCGCCCCTGTACGCTGAGGGTGACGACGAGGACGACAAGAAGAAGCGCAAGTCGGCCGACAGCAGCGTCAAGAAGAAGAAGAAGACGCCCGGAATCGTGTACATCTCCAGGATACCGCCGGGCATGACGCCGCACAAGGTGCGGCACCTGATGGAGCACTGGGGCGAGGTTGGCCGTGTGTTTGCGCAGCCGAGGGATGGTACGTTTCTCCCACTCTCCAGCGACAGCTAGCTGGAGGCAACAGCGAGCTGACACCCAGCGCCGACGGGATACAACCCGCACCACGAGAAGAAGAAGGAGAAGCGGCACCAGTCGGCCAACTACACTGAGGCGTGGGTCGAGTACCTTGACAAGTCCATTGCCAAGCTGGCCGCGAGCATGATGAACGCGCAGCCGATCGGAGGTCGCCCGGGAGACAAGTGGCGCGATGATATCTGGACGATGAAGTATCTGAGCGGGTTCAAGTGGGAGATGCTCGGCGAGCAGGTTGGTGAGTGCTGTCTTCCCCTTCCCTTCCCTTCCCCTCCCCTCCCATTCCTTCTCCTCTTCCATCTCCTTCGCCCTCCGCAGCTGCAGCTACTCGACAGCCCAAGCTAACGCCCAGCGTACGAACGCAACGTGCACCAGTCGCGCCTGCGGAACGAAATTCAGCGCTCCAAGACGGAACAGAACGCGTACCTCAAGAATGTCGAGCTGGCGCACTCGCTCAAGAAGCGCGAGGAGAAGCGCGCCGCCAAGGCCGCAGAGGGCGAAACGCTCCCCGCACCCAAGGACAACAGCAAGGCGAAGCGCGCGTACAAGCAGCGCGAGGTCGTCGACCGCGCTCACGGACTCGAGGCGAAGGGCATGGACTCCGTTTTGGGAAACATCTTCGGTTAGACTGTACGCATATAGCAATAGCACATGGATTAGATTGTACCACCACGTTTGTGTTTGGGGTTTGGTGAGGGAGCATGGGGCTACGGGGGCATAGCTGCATCTAAGACAGTCATCTAAGGAGGTCTCGCTACTAGGCCTCAGGCTCAGGCTCCTTCTTCTTCTTGACGACGACACGCTCGATCTGGTCCACCGGCGCACCCTTCAGGACACCCTTCTGCTGCCTGATCATCTCGACCTGTCATGTCAGCTACAAAAGCACTCATCGAAGCTGGTTTACTCACAATCTCATCACCAACGTCTCCCTGCACGACGATCTCATCCTGGCCCTGCGGGTTCTTGGAGACACTTGATCCCGTCGCGAACCGGGACGCGAAGAGCTTGGCGGCCGCCTTGAGCTCGATCCCGAACAACTCCAGGTTTTGGATATGCGTCTGCTGCTTGCGCTTCGTGCGTTCACTGCGCTTGATGATGATCTGGGAGTCAGCTTTCCCTCACTCCGCCACAGCTGCTGTGCGGGGGACACCAACCTTGGTCGCCTGCTTCTTGGCCGCCTCCTGCTCGGCCTTCTTCTCGGCCTTCTTCTCAAGCTTGGCTGCGTCCGCCTCGAGCTTCTCCTGCTTCTCGAGAGAAAGAGTTCCAATACGCGAAGCGAGCGTGCCTGTTGTCAGCTGTAGAAGAAGCGTGCAGCTCACTGTCGCCCCACACGCGCTCGTACTCCTCCTTGTCCGTCTCCTGGAGGTGCGCCTTGCACTTGCTCACGCTCGGGCCGAACTCGCAGTACTCGGTCGGGAGCGTGCACACGGCACAGTACGTGATGGTGACGGGCTTGGTCGAGGGGCCGGCGACTGCAGACATGGTTGCTGGGTGGGATTGGGGGGTTGATGAGATTATTTTGACCAGGCAATCTGCGAACCAAGGCCTCAACCGTTGTCATGGCTGAACTGAACTGCGAAGTGAAGCCGCCGGAACCAAACCGCGTGCCTGGCATGGCTGGTGTCGTCACTGCCATGAAGCTGCAATGTCGTCCGCCGCCGCTGCAAGCTTATCGGATGCGTAAAGCGCATCTTGTTACTGTCCTTTATCCACATTGAGTTCGATTGCCCTTCCTCAACTGGAGCTTGCGGTCATGTCGTCTTCTGACGAAGTGCGCGAGGCACTCATCGACATGGGCGTCGACCCCGCCAAGTCGCACGCCGCGTCGACCATGTTCGGCTCGGTCGATGCCGCGATCAACTGGGTCTTCGGGGAAGGCGAGAACGTAAGCTCCTCTTGTGTCCTCTTGGCTGACAGATCAGTGGCAGCCGCCAGCACACGCACCCCCTCCACCAGACTACGTCTCGGCGCCGCAGCCGCGTAAGCTTCGTATGCTGTGCTTCTCAGCTGACGTGACAGCGCCCTCGCCTGCGAACGACCGTCCCGCGTTCGGGAGCAACAACCCCTTCGCGCAGCAAATGGGGCAGCTGCCTGCAGTCCCGCCTCCGCCGCCGAGGCGACCAGACGACGATACGCGACACGTCCGTGCTTCTGCGCCGCCGCCGAGCCCGGGTGTCGAGCAGGCAGACCCTCTCGACGGGGTGCCCTTCTTCGGCCCAACGAACAAGGAAGATCCGGACAATAAGCTCGCCGTCGCGCTGCCAAACGCGGCCTCCAATTCGAACAAAGAGGAGGAGGACTTCCAGCGCGCAATCCAGGAGAGCATGATGACTGCTAGCTTCCACAGCACCGGTAGCGCAGCTGCCGAGGAGCTCCCGCCCGCGGGCGAGCGAGAGGAGGGACAGTGGGTGAGGTGCTCGACATCTACTGACCCACCAGGCCACTCGTCTACGTCACACTGAAGCATCCCCAAAGCACGGTGCAGATGATTCAGGCGCTTGCTGCCACTCCGCAGCTGAGGCAGGTGCTCGCCGCCATCGACTGGAAGACCGATGACCCCACCGGAGAACTGAGGAAGACCGAGGGGCACGAGCTCGAGATCATCCAGGAGCTGTTCAAGCTGCAGGACACAGAGAAGGTGACGTACGAGGTCATCGACCCGGCGCTCGACCTGTTCCAGTCCAACTACACGAACCCGAATACGTCTACTGTCTACGCTAACATAACGAGTACGTGCTGTGTCACTGGCTTCTCGACAGCACCCACTGACGTGCAGGTGAATGGCTGCCCGGTCTCCTGAAGGTGCTGGGACAGGTGGGACGCAACCGCGAGCAGTTAATCGACTTCAAGAGCGATGTCGTCAGCGACTGGCAGCACGGACCTGACCAGTGGGCTAGCTGTTCGATTTCTGTCAAGCTGACGCCAGACTCATCGCTACATCATTACACATCGATCCAGACGAACCGCACCCGTATGTGATGTTTGAGCGGGGGTTCAACCAGCCGACAAACCTGCATGCGGCGCTCTCGAGCCTGATCTGGGGCACGAGTCCGGGCGGAGGCGGTGGCGAGGGCGTCGAGGCGCTAGGTGATGTGCAGTTTGTGCACCTGCATCGCAACCCTGGCTTCCCCGCGCCGCAGTGGGAGCTGGACGAGAGCATCGTCCTCGACAGGTACCTGCACCACAACCGCAAATGGGTCACGCAGATCCGCGCGGAGCAGAATATCGCCGAGGCAGAGCTCGCGCGTCTCAGGGAGAAGGTTGAGTCACTGTTAAATTACAAGGTAGGTGTCGCACTGCGGACACGGCTAACCTGCCAGGGGAACAACATCTCGGACGCCATCCAAACGTAAGCTGTGCAACACGCCTCTGTGAGCTGATGTCAGACTCGTGAAACACACGGCCAACAGCCCTTCCTCAGACCTGGTCCAGAAGGAGTCGAGGGCTGAGCTGAAGGAGAAGGTAAGCTGGCCCGGCGACCTGCTCAGCTGACGATGCAGTTGGAGAAGATCGCGGAGAGGCTGAATGAGAAGACGACGAAACTGCAGGAGGAGATTAAGGAGAAGGAGAAACGGACGTCGGGTGCTCTGTTCGAGACGGATGACCCGGAGAAAATGCAGCATCGGGTAAGCTCGCCCACAGAGCATGTCCAGCTGATCAACAGTACCTTCTCCGCGCTGTGATGTGGCACGACGGCTTCCTGACGCCCGGAAAGCACCTCTACTCCTACGTCAAGGAAGGAGACCAGTGGTGGAAGGTCGAAGGAGTCGAGGCGACGAAAGTGAGGTGACAAAACCTATCGAAGCTGACTGCCAGGTTATGTGGGAGGAGATCAAGTCCGACTCGACTGGTCAGTTCACTGACGGCGGACCGTACCTGCTCATTTACTCGCGTGACGGCCTGCGACCAGTACCCCCGCCAAGATCCCCGGAGGCACTGCGGAACATTGGCGTTTGGGGCGGCATGGAGGGCTCGGAAGTGCACCCAGCGGACTGGAGCTCCTCGAATCTGATCGACATCGACGAGGACAACGAGTGCCGACAAACGCCACTGGAGCCCGAGCACGAGGATCTCAAGGACGACATGCTCGCGCCTGGTACCACGATTACGGCTGTTCCGGTGCGCTCGCGTCGGAACACGCTCGACAGCGAGGCACTGTCCCGTGAGACGACGCGCGACGAGAGGCGCGAGGGCGACAAGCGCCCGAGTACCATCTCATACGCTCCGCCAAGCCCGGTCGCCCCATCCCGCCAGGCTACGCATGACTCTGCCGTGCTCAGTCCGCCTTCACGCAAGTCGAGCCTCAGCGGTGGCGTCCTGAGCCCGTCCGCGCGCAAGGCGACCCTCAGCCCGAGTGCGTCGAGGAAATCAACGATGGAGTCCGCTCGAAGCCCGTCACGTAAGGCGTCGACCGGGCGGGAGGGCACTCCAAGCCCCAAGGTGTCCGTGGACACGAGCGCCGGTGTGCCCAGCCCGTCACGAAAGAACACGCACGACAGCGTCAAGAACCCGTCACGACAGGGCACCGACGACACGGGCGCGACGGACAGGAACCAGAAGCGGGAAGCGGACGGAGACCTGATCATGGATTAATCGAGCGGCGCCAGAGAGACTTATAGACGGAGCCACTTCTAGGTGACTTAGACCTGTGTACAATATTAGAAATGCATGGCTTCTCCTCTTGTCGAAGAAGCAGTCTATTGGATCATGATCATCCAGCACAGGACAAAGAAGAACAGGAACAGCGGGTACACTGCCAGCAGTGTCCGCGAGTCTGGGAGGCCTGTTCCGTTGAAGAAATTCATCGACGCTGCATGTCAGCTTGGATAACGGAACTGGCGAAGCTGGACTTACCCCATACACTCCAGCCGAAGCAGACGAGGGACACCGGCACGCGCACGAAGAGATTATGCAGCAGCAGAGCTACGACAGACGCCAGCAGCAGCGGCGCGAGCGCGTACCCGAGCACACACAGAGACTGGAAGAAGGAAACCTTTCCGCCAAGCAGCTTCGAGTTGATGGTGACGACAACGGAGCCAATGGTGACAAGCGAAATGACGAGGGAGAAGACCTGCATGGACTGCTCTTTCGGCGACTGTTGTCAGTTAACCTCTACCGATATCTAACTCACGTCAAGGCTGAGCGTAATGGCGAGGGAGAGGCAGATGACGAGCGGACCCCAGAGGTCCCAGTCACGGAGTGCCTGCTGGCTCCCTCCCTTCGGCGGGTAGAGCACCTGGAGGAGCTTGGAGTAGATGCTGCGCAGGTCGCGCATCTGTTGTCAGCTTCTACCAGAGTGATCAGCTGCATACGATGGTGGTGCTGACGGGCTCGTCGAGCGTGCTCTCGCCCGTGTACCGCGTCTCAAGGCGGACGCCACCCCACGTCTCGTTCGTCGTCCGCGGCGCAGAACCTATCCGCCCAGACACGGCCGGGCTTGGTGCCGGGGCGGGCTCAAGGGGCTGCGGCGCGAACGAGAGCGCGTCGAGGTCATCATCGTCCGGCTGGCTGGATGTCAGTTATGTCCTCGAAGAAGGAACGGACATGGTCTGCGGGTCAGAGCTCACGGGCGCGTAGGACGCCATGCTTGCTGCTTGTTTTTGTGTTGACGGTGAAGACGACGTCAGGACACCTCGTCACCATCATGTACGCCTCGGGTGGACGTTGGACGTGGAGGTCGTTTAGGCACGTTCGGGTCCGCGTGCACCGCCGCCGATCACGCGCGCCTACCGTCCGTCTGCCGTCCGCCTACGCCCCCAACCCACGTCATAGACGCTCGACCCACCGGTCATCCCCCGATCCAACGATACCTACGCATCGCTTCATTATCGATACCGCTCGTTCCCGACTCTAGCTCAAACCATGGCCAGTATGTGAGTATGCCGGATCGCAGCTGGAATTTGTGTGCTCTTTAGCTGACAGGCAGGTTCGGCCGTGGTCGCAACGCTCAGGACTATGACGACGGGCCGGGGTATCGCCCCCATGGCCCGGGCCATCAGCCAACCCGGCCAGTCGACAAGGAAAAGACGGAGGCCGAGCTCAGCCTGAACATCAAAAAGGCGACGAGCCCGGAGGAGACTGCACCCAGTACGTCCAGCTGCGAGTGTGCTGTTCTCAAGCTGACCCCCGACAGAGCAGAAGCACGTACGAAGTGAGTGGGCCAAGCCCAACATCGCCATCGCGCATCTCGGCTGCGGATACGGAATTTGCAAATCTAGAGCTAACGACCAGAGTGCATCGTCTACACCTGGGACTACCACTCGTCGCTGTCGGTGTGGAACGGGCTGCGTACCCAGCCCATCCTGACAGACGAGGTGCAGACGTTCAAGGCGCTCATCCTCGTGCACAAGCTGCTCCAGGAGGGACACCCTGTCGTGAGTCCGATCGTGTGAGGTGGGCGCCGCTCGATTGCGGCCCTCCCCCGCCGTGCCGACATTTGCCGATCGCTGACGTTCAGACGCTCAAGGAGGCACACGGCCAGACGGGATGGATCGAGACGTGTGGCCGCACTGTTGGCGGTGACGGCGTCAAAGGATACGGAGCCCTGATCCGCGCGTACACTGCGTTCCTGCTGTCGAAGCTGCGCTTCCACCGCCACCACCCCGAGTTTAACGGACTCTTCGAGTACGAGGAGTACATCTCGCTCAAGAACATCGACGACCCGAACGAGGGCTACGAGACGATCACCGACCTCATGGCGCTGCAGGACCAGATCGACTCGTTCCAGAAGCTCATCTTTGCGCACTTCCGAGGCTCTAACAACAACGAGTGCCGCATCTCCGCCCTCGTCCCCCTCGTCAAGGAGAGCTTCGGCATCTACAAGTTCATCACGAGCATGATGCGCGCCATGTTCCGCCGCACCGACGCCCCCGACGCCCTCGTCCCCCTCCAGGACCGCTACAACCACCAGCACTACAACCTCCGCCGCTTCTACTACGAGTGCTCCAACCTCAAGTATCTCACGGGTCTGATCAACGTCCCGAAGCTTGGCCAGGAGCCGCCCAACCTCCGCATCTCGGGACCGGAGGACGGACCCGAGATCCCGCAGCGACCACAGCGCAAGGAGACGCCCAAGGAGATCCCGCGGACAGACTCGCCTTCGGCAACGGCTGGCGAGATCGAGGAGCAGCGCCGCATGCTGGAGGAGTACGAGCGCAAGCAGAAGGCGCTCGTCGCCCAGCGCGAGGCCGAGGAGAAGAGGCAGGCGGACGAGAAGGCCCGCCAGGAGGCCGAGTTCGCCGAGCTCCAGCGGCAACAGCAGGAGCGCGAGCGCCAAGCGCACGAGCAGCTGATGCGGGACCAGATGAACTCGCAGTGGGCACAGCAGAATCAGCAGAGCGGCCTGCTCGAGCAGCTTCAGCGCGAGAACCTCGCCGCGCGCGGACAGTACGAACGCGACCAGATGATGCTCGAGCAGTACGAGAACCGGTGCAAGGCGCTCGAAAACCAGCTGCAGATGACGACCAACAACGTCTCAGCGCAGATGAATGCCAAGGACGAGCTTATCGCACAGCTGCAGAAGCAGATCGAGGTTTGGAAGAACAAGTATGAGGCCCTCGCCAAGCTGTACTCGCAGCTTCGTGGCGAGCACCTCGACCTTCTCAACAAGAGCAAGGGCTTCCAGCTCAAGGCCAACTCGGCGCAGGAGGCGATTGACAAGATGGAGCGCATGGAGCGTGACGTCAAGGCCAAGAACCTCGAGCTGGCTGACATGATCCGCGAGCGCGACCGCGCCCGGTATGAGCTTGACCGCGCCAAGTCGTCCGCCAAGGAGGACCTGGACCGCGTCAAGCGCGAGCTGCGCTTCGCCAACGAGCGTGCCGAGGACTCGGCGCGCGACAAGAGCTCCGAGGTATCGCACGTCATGTCCAAGTACAACCGGCAGATCAGCGAGCTCGAGGACTCGCTTCGCGGCAAGCAGGTGCAGATCGACGAGCTCCTCTCCAAGCTCGACAGCAAGGAGGGCGAACTTGCGCGCCAGCTCGACGAGAGGGAGCAGGAGCTCGCCATCATGCAGGAGGGCATGGACCAGACGCTCAAGGAGCTTGGCGAGCTGCGCCTCGCGCAGGGCGAGACGACGACGACGTTCGACGCCCAGGTCGACACCCTCATTCTCGACCACCGCAAGGAGCTCAATGCCATTATCGACTCTATCCTGCAGGCGTGCGTGCAGAAGGTCGACGACGCCATCTACGAGCTCGAGGCACCGATGCAGACGGGCAACACGACCGCGACCCCGCAGTACACGCTGTCCATGATCGAGAAGGCCATGACAAACGCGACCGAATTTGCGACCACGTTCAACCTGTACCTGAATCGCAAGAGCGGCGGCGGGTACGTCGACGTGATCAAGTCGGCCAACGAGTTTGCTCAGGCCGTCTTTGAGACGCTGCTCGCGACCAAAGGCATCACGCGCCTGTCCGAGTCGGACGAGGCGAGCGACAAGCTCATCAAGGTCGCCAAGCTCGCGGGCGATGTCACGCAGCGCTTCTTCCTGAACCTGCAGTCGTACAAGCTCATCGGCGGCGGCAACAAGGAGGAGATTGCGCTGCGCAACAATGCCGAGACGCGCAACGCTCTGTCCAAGCTGACGGACGCCGTCGAGGCGACGATCCCCAAGTCCAAGCTCAAGCTGACGGGCGATCTCGGCGATCTCGTGAACCAAGAGATGGAGAACGCGGCGCGCGCCATCTCGGCCGCGACCGAGCGCCTCGCTGCGCTCCGTGCCCGGCCCAAGAGCAAGTTCGACATGCTCGACGTCAGTGTGCACGACTCGATCCTGGATGCGACGCAGCAGATCGCGAACGCGATCGGGCGCCTCATCCAGGCCGCGACCGAGTCGCAGGAGGAGATTGTGCGCGAGGGTAAGGGCTCGAGCAGTGTGCAGCAGTTCTACAAGCGCAACAACCGCTGGACCGAGGGACTGATCAGTGCGGCCAAGGCGGTTGCGTACGCGACCTCTCTGCTGATCGAGAGCGCCGACGGCGTCATCTCGGGCACGCACAGCTTTGAGCAGCTGATCGTTGCCGCGAACGAGGTCGCGGCGGCCACGGCGCAGCTCGTCGCCGCGTCCCGCGTCAAGGCGTCGCTCATGTCCAAGGCGCAACAGAACCTCGAGCTCGCGTCCAAGGCGGTCACGGATGCGTGCAAGGCACTCGTGAAGCAGGTCAAGCTCATCAGCAACCAGAAGACGGACGACGAGGTCGTCGACTACAAGGCCATGCCGAGCCACGAGTTCAAGATCCGCGAGGTCGAGCAGCAGGTCGAGATCCTCAAGCTCGAGAAGGACCTTGGCGCGGCCCGAAGGCGCCTCGGAGAAATGCGCCGCGCAGGCTACCACGACGTGTCAGACGAGGAGTAGGAGTAAGCGCATGCAGTGTCGCAGCCGGATTTCATAGTAAAAATATATGTATACCCTTGCACCTTGGACTGACTCAAGATTGCGTCTCGAGTTGAGCTCTGATTCTGATGAGCCAGGTGTGGAGGCGATGTGGTGGAGGTGTGAGCGATCCAATTGACGGGCGCAACATCCGGTCCCGGCGGGTTCTCGGCCTCGTGCGACCTCCCGCCAAGGTCCCGCGGAGTCACCGTGCGGACGACCCAAAGTCGGTTAAACGGGTCGAATCTGAATCACAACTGACCGTCATCCATGTTCCACCTCGAAGTATGCGTGGACTCTCTGGACGCGGCCGTCGCGTAAGCTCGCCTCCTTGCGTGCTGGAAACTAACGTCCAGGGCCTCGCGACACCTGCGACCAGGCGATAGGCTGGAGGTGTGCGCGAATCTGCTGTCGAGTGAGTTTCCCGGTTGCGCCGCGGTCCCTCCAGAAGATGTAGCTAACGAGCAGGCGGCGGTATCACGCCGAGCGTGGGCCTGATCCGCGTACTGCGCGAGCGGTTTCCGTGGCTGAAACTTATGGTGAGTGTCTCCGCAGCGCTGTAGGTGCTTCCCACGACATCGTTGCGGTCGACACGGTGTCGATGGGGGTCGATGCGCGTTGATGGTGGGGCGAGAAAGGGGCGAGCAATGGGTCGTGTGCAGAGCGCTGATGACAGATTATGATCCGGCCCCGCCCTGGATCATTTGTGTACAGCGACAACGAGCTCGACGTCATGCTCGCGGACATCCTGGCGGCGAAGGACGAAGGCGCGTACGGCGTCGTGTTCGGGTGTCTGACCCAGGATGGAGAGGTGGACACGGCCGCGTGCGAGCGCCTGGTGCAGGCGGCCCGGCCGCTGGAGGGTGCGTTGCTTCTTTCATCACGCTTGGGTGTCGTTGAGCATAACTGACTAGCAGTCACTTACCACCGCGCGTTCGACGTAACCTCGGACTGGCGCCGGGCATGCGACGCCGTCGCGTCGGTGCCGGGGATCACGCGCATCCTGACCTCTGGACACGCGCGGACAGCTCTCGAGGGTCTCGAGGAACTTGAGCAGCTCACGACCTACATCCGCCAAAAGGGGTATCCGCTCAAGCTCCTTCCGGGGAGTGGGATTAACCCCGCCTCCCTTGACGAGCTCTACCACCGGTACGGGCTGTTCAACGAGGCGCACCTCTCGTCCGGAGGCGCGGTCAAGCCGCCGATCGATCCCATGCTGGCGCGCGGGCATCTGCTTGGGTTCGGCACGGGTGAGATGTGGCGCCTCGACCCAAACAAACTCGCAGGCGTGCGCAGTATCGTCGACATGATCAACGAGCGCGATGAGGGCGCCTCATACGCCCGCGGAGGGCCATAGTATAATCCGGGGAATGGACGAGGAGTAGAGAGAACTAGTGTACATTCTAGATGCCATGTTACATACACTTTCGGGTTACAACTTGGTCTATCACACGGGTTTTGCGGGAAGAGACGCGAGCCCTCGTGCTCGCTCGCGCTCACGATCTGAGGTCTCGGAGCGTTCTGCAGGTTTCCGCGGAGACGGCGAGCGAGATCTGCGTTCCTCGGCGCTGGACGTTGCGGCGTCTCCAGCCAGCAACTCCCGCTGGATCTCCGCTTCCAGCGCATTCGCCGCATCCGCCGCCTCCGTTGCGGTGACTTGTCTCGGTGGGGACGGCGAGCGGCCCGGTCGCTTCTGGAGCTGGGCCAGTTTCGTCTCCATCGCTGCGATCTGCTGTGCGGCGCTGCATGTCAGCTATCACAGGTGGCACCAAGCTCACCTCTGCGGCTTCTTCGATGTCTTCAGGAGCGACAGGGCTGTCGGCTTCGGCGCATCTATGCGGCGCACTTTCGGGCCTAGGAAATCCTCTGCCGGCGCTGCTGAGGCGTACGTCACAATCAGCTTCTTGCCGCGGAGCAGGCGGTCGTGTAGCTTTACGAGTGCGTTGAGCGCGTCCTGGTTGTCAGTTACCGAGAGGGACAGGCCAACTTACGTCCTTGTTGGAGAACTCGACAAAGGCGTAACCCCTTGGCTTACCCTTCTGCGGCCCGGTCTTGTGGTACATGACGTCGAGCCGCGTGATCTTGCCGTACTTGCCGAAGACCTGGAGGAGTGTGTACTCGTCGACGGTCTGCGAGAGGTTGCCGACGTACAACCTGTCTGGCTTGCCGGCTGTCGGCGGCCTGTTGGCCTGGGAAGAGCTTGAGCTTGACGAGGCCATTTTGGTAATTGTTGTTGGGGAAACGTTGGGACGACGGCGTCAACAATTCAGTCAGTCGACTTTTGCCACCATAAACATTTCGGCACCGTAGAAACAAGCCGGCGGCCAGGACTAGGCTGGCAAGGCGGAACGCTGGAGTGACGATCACCTTTAGCCAAATACAGATTTGCTTCCGCGTCCAAATAGACGCCTTGGCGGGCGTGCTTGCGTGCCCCCCCCGCGTTAGTCTGCGCTAGGCTGCCCGCGTCACCATACCGGGCTGGAGGCTGCATGGTGCACTTTCGGTTACGACGGCGGCACACAGGACCAGGACCAGCCAGAGCCAGAACTAGGATCAAGGACACGCTTCCGTCTTCACCGTCATCCACTCACTTCTCGCCGCCAACGACGGATACCAGCAGAGACCGCAGAGACTGCATCGTCCACCTCCGAACCGGCTCTCGCTATGGACTTGTGAGCACACCGCTCGTCCGATCCGGCCCAAGCAATACAGCTAACCGTGTCACAGCCTCGACGAGCCGCTCGATCAACACATTCTGAGCGCTCTAGCGGGCAACATCGCGCAGAGTGCTCAGAGTTCTGGTCCTGCGGAACACAGCGAGTACAGCGACGACCTCGCACTCATCCTCGACGGCCTCCCTTACACCGACACGGACGAGCAGGACGACTGGGTGAGCTTTACAAACCGCGGTTCCGAAGCTGACGTAGGGTAGACCGACGCCGAAATCAACCATGCGATCGCGTTCGCTCACTACGTCTCCTCCCTCCCCAGTGACTCACCCTATCTTGCGTCTTCCCTCTCGCGATTGCGGGCACTTCTGACCGGCCTCATCCACCAGGGCATCCCGACATGCCAAGATGTCGCCGACAACGTCGTGAATGCGCCGGGCAGTGACAACGCTCCCGGCGGAGCCACCACCGAGCAGGCGCTGCTCCTGAAGTCGCTGCTCAAGGCGGTTCTCTGGATCGGATGGTCCAAGGACGCAATGCACCAGGACAGCCTGCGGGCCGACGTCGGCATGGTCATCGCGAACCTCCTCGAAACGGCCGAGCAGATCATGACGTCCGCTCTCGTGTTCTCCGGCGCCATCCTCACCTGCGTGCACCAGGTTCTTTCGCACGTGCCTCTTCCACCCCTTCCGACCCCCGTTACTGCTCGCGTCGTGTCCGCCGTTATCCAGCTGGGCACGCCCACGAACCTCGTCAGGGCCGTCCGCGAGGCTGCCTCGCCCAACACCCCCGCATTCAACCACCCCGCCTTCAACACGGCCCCGTATCCCACGTGCCCGAGCGCGGTCGCCCTTCTTGTCACCGAGATCGCCAATGTTGTCCTTGCCTCTGCAGTGCTCCCGCCACCGCAGGTCGACCACGAGGTGTTCGCTAGCGAGCCGGAAGCGACCTTCCAGGAGGGAACAGTGTCGACAGTGTGGAGGAATCAGACGAATGCTCTCCTCGCCGAGCCCGCGAGGAAGATCGACCTCGACTCCTTCCCCGAGGGACAGCAGGCACTCGACGCCGCGAGCGAGCTGGCGGCGGACTGGTGGAAGGAGCTGAACGACCACGACCCATCGGGCTTCACGGCCGGCACTGGCGTCGTCGACCGACGGACGACCATGCACAGCAGCATCAACGATATCCAGTCCGAGGAAGACGTCTACCTGACCGTGTCGGTGCTTCATCTGCTGAACCTGCTTAGCCTGCACCAGAATGACAGACTGAGCGACCAGCTCGGGCGCCTAAAGCTGATCCTGTCCGAGAACTCCACAGTCTCGGACGCTCGTGTGTTGCAGGCGGCGTTTGTGTGCCTGGCGATCGTCGTGCGCAAGTGAGTAATGTTGGCGTGTTTTGAGCGCGCTAACCGCAGCCACCCGAGCCTCGGAAGCTCACTAACGCACCACCTCCGCCGTCTTTTCATGTCGCCGCTGCCGGGACTTGAGAGCGAGCTGTCGCCGTCCGCCGGTGAAGTGTCACCGACAATCGCAGCAGCATCGACATGTCTCGCCATGTGCATTGAGATGTCGTCGAACGATGATGCGATTTCGTCCACCCTATACTCGCTGCTTGGTGTCTTAAACCACGGCACGACGATTGGGCCGGGTCAGAACTCGATCCGGTCCATGCCGCTGGGAGGCATGGGAGGCATGGGAGACGGCAAGTCGTTCCAGTCGGGGAAGCGTACGGATGAGCAGCGAAAGCTCATCTCTACCAATGCTGTTGAGATTGTCTCCAGATTGGCTCTGGACACGCAACGTGAAGACGTGAGCTACTTGTTCCTGGCTTATTTAGCTGACCCCAGATCATCCACCTTGCGATTTCGATGCTGCTGCAGCGTGTTCGAGGCGTCGACATCTCGACGGAATCAGCCATTGTACAAAGCCTCGTTCCTCTCGCTCTTAATGCGAACGATGAGGATCTGCAGGAAGTTTACCGTGCCTTCTCCCAAATCGCGCGATCGTCCAACCCTGAAGACCCTCGGTTGTCGTCGAACGCCGTGCTTGCTGCGCAGACGACGCTGGCAAAAGGTCTCGGTTCGCGGCTGCAGGCTGCCGACGGCTTCCTTCAGGAGCTGCTGACTGACTTCACCGATCAGGGAACACAGACACAGATCGTCTACATGGGTGCGCAGGGACACGGGGGGCGCGACAAGGACAGGAAGACAGTGCTCCTGCGATCGAACAACGAGAAGCGCGCGGCCGACATGAAGGCTCAGCTTGCTGCCTTGCTCCTGCCCATCGCGGAAGTTCTGTCCCACCGAGACTATCACCCCCAGCTGAACCCGTCGCAGGAGTGCGTTGCCCTCTTCAGGAACTTCTGGCTCCTGTGTGTTGTGTTCAACCTGAGCGGATCGCGATCACAGCTCTCCGAACACGAGGCTTCCGCGCTCGCGACGATCGCCGAGAAGACGCCGGTCTTAGTCCTCGAGAAGGCGAACGACTTTGTCGGCAGCGAGCTGGAGTACAACACGATTCTGCGCAAGGACTTTGCGCACTCGATCCACTCCAAGCTGCGGACAACGCTGACTGAGGTCGTGCCGAGCAAGTTCCAGTCGGACATAAGGGGCATGAGCACGCCACAGCTCGCGTTCTGTCTCGCGATCAATGACCTCGAGGAGATGCGCACGCTGCGTTACCGCCCGTCGGCGATTCTGCAGTACTTCTGCAACGACTCGATCAACAGGAGCGTGCTTGTGACGCCGCTGACGGGCATCGCGATCCGCCTGACGAACGTCTTCCTCAAGCAGCTCAGCATGCAGGTTGTCGAGCACAACATGCCGAGCACGGTGCCGGAGCAGGTCTGCAAGATCCTCATTGTGTGCACACACCGTATGCGGAAGGTGCGCGAAGTCGCGCTCGCCTACGCCAGCTCCATCCTGAAGACGTTCACCGCCCTCATGTGCGACCGCAGGGTCGTGTTCACGCTTCTGGAGATTCTCACCCTGATGCGTCGCAGCTGCGAGATGCAGTACACCGATGAGGTAAGCTTCAGAGCCTCTGTCTCAGCTGACCGCAGTACTCTCCCACTCACTACTTCCGCTCAGAACGGTTGCCGTTCCAGCTCGAGCTCACCGACGACTACGCTGTCCGTAACGAGATCGTGACGAACCTCTACAATGTCGCCAAGATGTGGCTCACAAACGCAATCTCGCGCGCGCCGATCGAGGTCCAGTCCATGCTCCAGTCGTACCTGAACGAGTCCCGCGATGTCCTACTCGTCGATAGTGTTGAGATGGGTGCCGGACTCGCTCTGCACTTCTGCAAGGCTATCTCCTGCCTCGACCGCCAGGAGAGTCTCATGCCCACGATCGGCGGATGGCCCTCAGACAGCTCGAATCTCGTCGCAAGTCAGTTCGCCGCCAAGAATTACTACGACGGAGAGCTCAGTGGCGCGCGTCTCGTGCTTGACAAAGGTGGGTTAAACGAACGAGTTCTTACTAACCACGTACAGGTCTCGGCAACCTGGAAGAGCATTCCCGAGCAGTATCGTCCCTGGAGGAGCGGCAGGCGTTCAAGCAGCAGATGGAGAAGGCCATCCTCGGTGTCAACAAGAAGGGTGGCCTGTCGGTGGTTGAGATCCGGAGATTACTCCTCCGTGCTGTCTCGGTCCTGATTGCTTCCCCGCAGATGGACCCCGATATTCTTCACTACCTTGTTGAGCTGCCGTTCGCGGCCTTCACTCCTGTCGCCGTCGCTGCGGGAGTCGACGCGTGGTCGTGGCTGCTACGGCAGCGACCGGATGCCGAGGTATCCCTTATGGGGGAAATCTCGGCTGGCTGGCTCGCCACCATCAAGGCCCACAAGGGCATGTTCAGCACCAGCATGAAGTGAGTATTGGCGAGCGTAAGTGATAACTGACTTCCAGCTACACCGATCCCTTCGAGCGGCCAATTGAGTACTCTCCCACCGACAAGCGGGTAATGGACGTTGAGCTCAAGAAGGCCGAGCGCCTCCTGAAGCCTCATCTGCTTCTCATCCAGGTGCTGTCCAGCAGCTTCCAGGCTGTCAAGTACCGCGCGTCGGGAATTATGATCTCCCTCGCACGGATGCTTCTTCGCTCACTCAACGCATATGAGCACTGGAGCACCCACCCTCTCGCCCGTGAGGTTCGCTTCACTCTCCTCCTCTTCGGCTTCCAGGTCCTGGCCTCGAGCCGTATGGAGACTCTGCTTGAGCTGCGATACCGCGATGCGCTGTTCCGCGCCGCATTCTCGTGGTTTGCCATCCGACCGCAGTGGTCGTTCGGTTCGAACCGTATCCAGGTTGGCGCCGAGATCAAGCTCCTTCAGGGCTTCATCGCCGCCGTGCGTGACGATCACATCCGTGCTGATCACTGGACGACGTCGATGAACGATCGCCAGCCTGTCTGGACCCTTACTGGCTCGACCAGCCTGCAAGACTACTGCAACCAGCACCGCGACCGTGTGCGTCTCATGGAGCTGCTCGTTGAGAACGAGATCAATCGCCTCAACGTCTGGGTCAACCCAGGCAACGACAAGGGTCGCAGCATCCCTAACGCTGGCGGTAACATCGAGAGCAGTATCGGCAACGATGAGTGGACGTCGCTCGTCCGCAAGGCGTGGAAGCAGTCGCCTGCCGTCGCTGTGCATATGGGCGAGCGCTTCAAGCACCAGCCTGTCTGGGCCGAGATCACGCGCCTTGTATGCGGCAACCCGCGAGCGGTGCTTGATGTCGCCGAGGCTGTGCCGTACTTCATTGGCGACAAGCTTGAACCGGGCATTCGTGGTCAGCTCAAGTACACCCTCATCTGGGACCCTCTGCCGCCGGTCGAGGCGCTCAACCTGTTCCAGCCAAGGTACAACAACAACCCTATCCTGTTGCAGTACGCCATGCGTGTCCTCGAGAGCTACCCCGTCGACCTCACGTTCTTCTTCGTTCCTCAGGTCGTCCAGAGTTTGCGCCACGACGCGTTAGGCTACGTCGAGCGGTTCATCTTCGAGACGTCGCACATCTCGCAGCTGTTCTGCCACCAGATCATCTGGAACATGAAGGCGAACACGTACCGCGACGATGATGGGGAGGAGCCGGACCCGATGAAGCCTCAGCTCGACCGCATGGTCGACAAGATCGTTGGCTCCCTCAGCGGCAAGGCGCAGGTATTTTACGAGCAGGAGTTCGGATTCTTCGCCAAAGTCACGAGCATCTCGGGCAAGCTCAAACCATACATCAAAAAGACGAAACCGGAAAAGAAGGCGAAGATCGACGAAGAGATGTCCAAGATCGAGCTCGAGGTCGGCGTGTACCTTCCCTCGAACCCTGATGGTGTCGTCGTCGACCTGGACCGCAAATCCGGCCGTCCCCTGCAATCACACGCGAAGGCTCCTTTCATGGCGACGTTCAAGGTGCGCAAGCAGAAGATCGACCTCGACTCTGCCGATCTCGAGGCTGAGCTCGACACGGCGCTGGCGACGTCGAGCTATGACGTGTGGCAGAGCGCCATTTTCAAGGTCGGCGATGACTGCCGACAGGATGTGCTTGCGCTTCAGCTCATCGCCATGTTTAAGAACGTGTTCACCCAGCTCGGCCTGACGCTGTACCTATTCCCGTACCGAGTCACGGCTACGGCGCCGGGTTGCGGTGTCATTGACGTCGTGCCCAACGCCACCTCTCGTGACGAGATGGGCCGAGCCCAGGTCAACGACCTGCTTGAGTACTTCATCGACAAGTACGGCGGTCCCGACACGGTCGCGTTCCAGCGTGCGCGCTTGAATTTCATCCAGTCCATGGCGGCGTACTCTGTGGCGTGTTACATTCTCCAGATCAAGGACCGACACAACGGAAACATCATGATCGACGGTGAAGGGCATATCGTGCACATCGATTTCGGATTCTTGTTCGACATTGGACCTGGAGGCATCAAGTTCGAGGCGGGCTCGTTCAAACTGAACAAGGAGATGATTGCGCTCATGGGCGGCGCCGGCTCGCAGGGCTACAGCATGTTTGTCGATCTCACGATCAAGGCGTTCCTGGCGATCCGGCCGTATGTCGACCAGCTGTGCGACACGGTCGCACTCATGCTGGGCACTGGCCTGCCCTCGTTCAAGGACGACGGCACTATCAACCGCCTTCGCGACCGCTTCGCGCCCAACCTGAACGAGCGTGCTGCGGCCGAGTACATGATGGGCGTCATCAACAACGCGTACCAGAACAAGCGATCAGACATCTACGACGGCTTCCAAAAACTTCAAAAGTGAGTTTACTTGGTGTTGCTATTAACTGACATGCAGTGGCATTCCCTACTAAACCAACTTCCATCAACTCTCGACCTCCCGCGGTCAGTCATTGTAGCATTTATAGACCTGAAGGTGCTGGGCTTTTCTCCTTCCATAGACGTAATTGTACATGCATTTGCTCTAGAAACTCGCCGACACGCGTCGTCCACACTCCCTCCGCACACTAGATACACTCTCTGGGCTGCGCGCTTACTTGCGCATGAGGAGGTAGATGTTCTCGCCGACGACGACGTTGGCGAGATGCCTGTAGCTTCCGCGGAGGGCGAGGAGCAGGCCGCCAAACGACATGTACGCCGTCGTCATGTTGTCGCCCTTCTGCGAGTCGTCAAACTTGTAGATCTTGCCGTACATGACGTAGTCGTAGTCGTTGGCGAGGCCCTGGTCATCGGCACGCCACAGCTCGCGCTTGATCTTGCGCGTGCCCTCGGCATCCTCGTCCTCGTCGGCCGCGATCTCGTCCGGCTTCAGGTTCCGCGCGAGCAGGAGCGAGAAGTGGTCGTCCACCTTGAGCGGGTACAGCTCGTTGGCGACGTCGAGGGTCAGCTCCATGCCGAGGTCGGAGGACTTGGCATTGATGCGCGAGACGCGGTCGAACTTCTTGCCGTCGCGGTCGACGTCCTGAATGTCAGCTTAAGTCTACCATATGGCAGCAGCTGGTGCTCCCCGACCATGCAGAATACGGATGACAGCATGGCAGGTGACTCACAGTGACCGTGAAGCGGTCCTCGAAGACAATGTTTGAGCGCTCGTCCATGGTTGCGAGTTACTAGGGAGATGTCTAAGCAATGCAAGTGGAGTGAGGTCGACGATCGAGCCTGATCGAGCTGCCGATGGAGATCAAGAGAAGACAATGCAAGTTGGACCTCGTCAACAAGCACCGAGCCGTCATTTCGCGGCCACCACTGCTTGCGGCACACAGAACCATGCAAATAATCTCGGCCGGCATGTGCAGGGAGTTTATGCGTGCCTCCCGCTTAAATTTCTCAGACGGTCGGGCGGCCAGGCACGGCGAGCGCATGGCGCAGTACAAGCGCTCACCCAGGCCCCTCACCCAGGCCCTCACCCAGCGACCTCGGCTGGGCGGTCTCCGATCTTTTCTCGCCGCCGAGCGACTCATCATTGCCTTTTCAACATTTCTCCATCCAGCAAACTCGAACACGGCACCACGTCCAGCCCGCATCGCCTGTAACGACAGCACGGGACTCTCGAAGACGACTCTTGTTGTTCCATTAGCATCTAGACCGCATCCATCCAAGGACCCCTTGCATAAAACGAACCTCGCCCAGTGTTCGACTTTTTTCCATCGCCGTCACTTCCCGTCACCACATTCCCCACACACACTCTAGCCCAACATGTCTCACGCCGACCACACCCGCGACCCGTGGTAAGTACGAACGTCAAGGAGGTAGCGGTAGCTCGTGGACAGGAGCAGTCATTGGACGGACAACTGCGCAGGAGAACATCGGACATACCTCCGATGGAGCTCGCCAGACCCTCCCTCCCCCCCCCCTCCCTTCCCCGCATCGGGTATCGGGGGCATCACCATCGTTGATGGCGTCGTGCAAACGACGCACGCAGCACAGATCGCAGCACAAATCTGCTCGGCTGTGTTTTGTGTTTGCGACCGAACGCTTGCAGATGTCGCAGCCACCGTCTAAGTCCGCCCCGAGCGCCGCATACCGCTTGACCGGAGTAATCGACAGTCAACGCTGACAGCAGCCCGTATGTCATTCTGAACGACTTCGGAGGAGCGTTCGCCATGGGCGCTATCGGTGGTGGTATCTGGCACGGTATCAAGGGTGCCAGGAATAGCCCCAAGGTGAGTTGCACTGGGCAGCCTGCTCGCGAGACTTCGGACCTCTGGCCGGTCCGAGGACGATTTCGGCGGCGAACAGGAAATGGTCGCAAGCTATGTAGGAATAACTTTAGCTGACAATCGCAGGGAGAGCGTCTCGCCGGTTCGCTGTCTGCCATCAAGGCCCGTGCTCCCGTTCTCGGAGGTAACTTCGGTGTCTGGGGTGGATTGTTCTCGACCTTCGACTGCGCCGTCAAGGGCTACAGGCAGAAGGAGGACCCTTGGAACGCCATCATCTCTGGTTTCATGACTGGTGGAACTCTTGCTCTCCGCTGTGAGTAAGCTCGCTTGCGAGCTATGTTTGGCCGACACTCCAGGTGTCCGATGCGCGCTGTGCAGCCGCACAGCTTCGCGCTTGGTGAACTCTAGCTGACCAACAGCCGGTCCCAAATCAGCATTCGGCTCTGCCGTCGGATGTGGTATTCTTCTCGGTGTGTTCGAGGGTGTGGGCGTTCTGATGGGCCGCATGTTCGCGCAGCCCGTGCCGGCGATGCAGCTGCCCGAGCAGGCTCCTGCCGCGCCCGCCGTTGCTTAGTTATCTTGTATTTCCGCTATCCGCTAGTGATTGATACCACACACTTCACTTCTCCTTGCATGCATACGTGTTAGATCACGCTAGACGAGCTGTGCGGAACCATCTGGATGACGGCCGCTGGCAACGGTAACGGGGGGGGAGACGAAGTGACGGTCGCTGGTACGGCGCCCTCTGCTGATGTAGCGACTGATCAGATCATGACGCTCAAGACTAGGCCCAGTGCGCCATAAGGAGACATTGATTCCAGCGGCTATCTGCAACTTTTTTGGCGCCGGCCGAAGCGAGGGAGGGACTTGCCCTGGTGGTCAGCTGGGCATCAAAACGTGGTGAACGTGGGGCATGCCAGCCAGCCAGCATGCCAGCCAGCCGACAGGACGTGGGTGGAAGATGTTGGTGACTGAATAACTGCCAGGTCTGCCAGGTCCGGGTGCCGCGCCGAACTTGAACCCTGTTACGAGCGAGCCCCGTGGTCAGGTACCTGTACCTGGACCTGTACTCCGAGTGACGCAGGACTAAGTCAGCAGCACCACACCAGCCAGCCAAAATCCGGAAATAGGTCCCGTCAGTCAGCCCGCCCTCCGGCCCTCAAGCCCTCACCACCTACCACCACCACCACGAGCCACAGTTATCGACGGCAAACCCCTGCCTAATGCCTGAGGGCCGCACCTTGGCACCAGACCACTCCAACGCCTCTTCCGATCTCCAACCCTACCCGATCCCAGCAGCACAAACCATTGTTGCTCCAGCGTTCGACTCTGTTCTGGGTTCACTCCCGACTGGTCGTTCGTACGCTGCAGCATCTACTTCCCTTTCCCTTCACGCCATCTTAATTCCCCGATCCACTCCTCACCTTCCTCACCACAATGCACCGCCGACTGCCAGGGGTGCCCTCGCCGCTGTCCAAGATCACCGACTCGCGCACAGAGGATGACACCTTCCACACGGCCAAGAAGAAGGTCCACATGAGCCCCGACGTCGCCGACGACCCAGCCGTCCCTTGCTTCATCCACTCGGGGCTCGATCGCAAGGGAGCGCTCCAAGACTGGCTCCGTCACAACCAGGCCGACCATGCCTTCTCCCCGCACCGCCAGAAGCTCCGAGGGCAGCAGCAGCAGCAGCAACAGCAGCAGCAGCCTCGCGCCTCGCACAATCGCCACCCCCGCCCCCAGCCGCTGACACCTGCCTTCCCCCGCGTGCCCAAGACGCCGTCGCCCGGCGCCGAGAACGGGTACGAGTCGGACAAGAGCAGCTCGATCAGCGTCGGACAAAGCATGGAGCGCGAGGGCCCGCCGCTGACGCCCGAGATCGAGATCGACACCGAGTTTGACGCCGACGACGACGATGACGAGGAGGCCACAAGCCTAACCCGCCAGCTCGCTGCGACCGCCCAGGGCGTGCGCGAGGTCAGCAAGCAGCTCGGACGAACAAAGGTCCACTCGCGCATTCAGCACATTCTCATCGTCACAAAGGCGCGCGACAACCGATTGATCACACTCACGCGAGACCTCGCGCTCTACCTGATGCAGCGTGGGGGACAGAACGGACAGAACGGCCAGGGGTGTGGCAAGGACGACAAGAGCTGCTCCGGCACGCCCGAAAGGGCTGACTCGCGGGATCGCCGCGCTTGTTCCCCGGGCCGCGGCATGGTCGTGTATGTCGACGCGCAGCTGAAGAAGTCGAAGCGCTTCGACGCCGCGGGCTTGGAGCGCGATTACCCCGAGTTGTTCCAGCCCGTTCTGCGCCGGAGGGCATCAAGATCAGCAAACGCTTCAAGCACGAGTATCTCCACAATGGCGTCGGGTTACAGCTCCAAGGACGGAAACGGGAGCAGCGGCGAGGGCCAGCTGCGCTACTGGACGCCCGAGATGTGTTCGAACACGCCGCAACTCTTCGACTTTGTCATCACTCTCGGCGGAGACGGCACCGTGCTGTTCACGTCATGGCTTTTGTAAGCATTGGCCGATAGGCCGGGCCGTGGCGTCGCGACGCCCAGATCGCAGATCACCTGCTCGGGCTCTCGGCGCCTCGGCCCAAACCTCGCATAATGTGGTTCCCACTGACACAAACACAGCCAGAAGATTGTCCCGCCAGTGCTGCCGTTTGCGCTCGGGTCGCTCGGCTTCCTGACAAACTTCAATTTCAAAGACTACAAGTCGATCATCAACAAGGTCGTCGACGAGGGCATCCGCGTCAACCTCCGCATGCGCTTCAGCTGCACCGTGTACCGTGCTGTCGCGCCTGATGAGCCGACAGTCGTCAACTCGCACGGAAAGCGGAAAGCGATCCGGAAACCGGGCGGCGAGATCCTCGTGCAGCAGGTCGACCGCGAAGGATGGGAGGCGCTGGAGGGCGGATCAGAGTCGACAGAGACCGAGACGGACGACAAGGAGCGCGAGGTGCTGTGCTTCACGACAAGGCCGGTTGAGCAGTTTGAGGTGCTCAATGACCTCGTCGTGGACCGGGGACCGTCGCCGTTCGTGTCGTTGCTCGAGGTGTTCGGAGACGACCACCACCTGACGACGGTGCAGGCTGACGGTCTGACTGTCTCGACACCGACGGGATCAACCGCCTACTCGCTCTCTGCGGGCGGTTCGCTCGTGCACCCCGGTATCCCTGCGATCCTGCTTACGCCGATCTGTCCTCACACGCTGAGCTTCCGGCCCATGCTGCTGCCAGACGGTATGGAGCTGCGCGTGTGCGTGCCGTACAACAGCCGATCGACGGCGTGGGCCTCGTTCGACGGGCGCGGGCGCGTCGAGCTGAAGCAAGGCGACCACATCAAAATCACCGCGTCCAAATTCCCCTTCCCGACAGTGTGCGCCGACAAGCAGAGCACGGACTGGTTCCGTTCCATTTCGAGAACGTTGCGGTGGAACGACCGCGAGAAGCAGAAATCCTTTGTCGTGTTTGAGGAGGCCGACATGGACGCGAAAGAGCACTCGGACGAGTACTCGGACGACGAGTTCGATATCGACGACAGGTCGACGGCGGGCGAACGCACCCCCGACGTGCGCTCGCCGGACGCGGAGCCCGCCCAGCCACAACGCGTCCAGCTGGTGGACTCGGGCCCTGTTCCCGAATCCTCCCAGCGTCCCGCGCCCCGCGGCCGGCGACGACTGGTGGAGGAAACAGAAAACGACAGGAGCGGCGTGCAGAGCCCGAACCGCTTCGCGTCAGGCGGGTACAAGGCCCCGCCGCCCCTGTCCCAGCGACACCTGGTGAAGGCGCTCGAGAAATGCGAAACGGACATGGCCAACATTCGCCTGTCCTCGAAAATTCGAGCGCACGAGGAAGCCCTCGCGCGCGAGACTCAGCTTCAGGCGCTGGCCAACGATGAGGTCGCGCTGCGTCACGCCCTCGCGCGGGTTAGTGCCGAGCGCGCAAAACTCGAGGATGGCTCGAGTCCGTCCGACTCGGTCTCGAGCCTCGAGGAGCCGATGCCGTCATCGTCCACGCTTGTGGCGGGTACTTCGCCCTCGTCGGCGACGCAGAGCGCGATGGGCAATCCGGAATGGGACGCGGAAGCTCGTGAGGCTCGCGAGCGGGAAATGCTCGAGCGTGATATTCGGGAACGTGAACGCCAGCGCGAGCTGCGTGAGCGCGAAGCACTTGAGAGGGGTCGGCCCAAGGAAGTCGAGTACGCCCACGCCCGGGAGTCAAGCTTGCACCGCAACGTGCCCCGCACAGAATCTGAAGCTACACTCGCCCCTTTGCCGGAATACGGGGAGTACGATACGGGCGCGCCTCCCCCTGAACGTACCCCGCGGCAGGGACGGTCAAGGACGAGGTCTGGGTACTCCAGCGGGGGAGGGAGTCGTGCCGGGTCAAGGATCAGGGACGACGGAGAGGTGCATTCTCCCAATGTCAGGAGCGCGAGTAGGACGCGGAGGGCGAAGGCGTTTGCGTTCTTTGGGAATGACAATAGTGCTAGCGAGTTGAGTGAGGGCGAGTGAGCGAGTGAGTGAGCTCATCACTCTCTTCGAGCTCAGAGCGTCGCCTGCCTCCCTGTCTCCCTCGGATTGTAGGATCGGATCGCTGTAGCTGAAAGTATCCGCGTTAGCCTGCCCCGCGTCCGCTTCTCCTGTCTCAAGCTGCTGCCCAGTCTTGAGCCAGCTCAATGAAACATCAACCATCAGCATAAGTCATTTTTAGCCCTAACGTTTCCACAATCATCAACCGTGATGCATACATATCTAGAGACGATGACGCACAAGCGTGTATCGTTGACTTGTGGCGGTGAGGTGAGTGAGGTGTGTGATGAGCGAGAGCGTCCAGCCGAAGATCGAGGTGGAGGGAGGACATGGCCACGTTCGCTGCGACTGAGAATACGCTGCATCTGCTCATCGAGCCTGGACTGTAGAACTCCGCCGCAAGTTCAGCGCAGTTCAGCGCAGTTCAGCGCAGTTCTCGGCGTGTAGCGTGCAGCGTACAGCGTCCATGTGTGCATGTTAACTAAGTCGCCGAGTCACCGACTCAGTCGGCTGGCTCGGTTCCGCCGCTCGGGTTAACAATAATAACGGGTGGCGAAAACAAAGTGACGTCGGCCGATGCCCGAACGCTTCGACTCTTCCAAATCGCGCAAACTTGCATTCCCCACCCGTTCGCCACCCGGCCGGCCGGCCACGGCACGACGACTCACCCCCTCGGCCAGCCCACTACGCCTACGCGGCTCTCGGCTTATCTGATAGCAACCCGGCATGTGTTCTCTACGGCTCCTCTACGGCTGGGTTCTGAGATCCGCCCGTGCTTCCCCGTCTGTTCCCAGTGCTCCCACTGCTCCCACTGCTCCCACTGCTCCCACTGCTCCCACTGCTCCCACTGCTCCCACTGCTCCCATCCTCCTTCCCTACGTGCTGCCAGGTCGTCTAGCGCGCTCTCAGCCATGGCCCCCTCGCCGTTCAGTGCCGTTCAGTACGAGTTAAGCAGAACACGCATCGGTCTCCCCGCTCCCATCCCTCGCTTCGCTCGCGCTAGAAGAAAAAAATGCATTTGCTGCTACGTCCTCATCTGCGCCGTCGCGCGCTACACAACAATTGAGTGATACACGGGTCTACGCCGTTCACTTTGGCCCTGAGGTCTGATGATTTTGGGTGTCGCCGACTCGAAAGCGAGTCGGCCGTTTGGGAGGTCTAGATTTTCTTGCGTTTTCTCCTTCTCATCGGTCCACCGCGACTAGAGACTAGATGCGTACACGACTCAGGACGTCTGAGACTTGCTTTTCATCACTTGGGATTGAGAATGGGATGAGGGCGAACGGTGGGTGAGAATTGGAGAGAGAGGTTGACGAGTTTAGGCGGTAGCGGCGGCGGCCTGGGGAACGGCCTCGGCGGCCTGCGCGGCCGCCAGACGCTTCGAGCGCTTGTCCTGGTAGTCCTTGATCGCAGACTTGATCGCGTCCTCGGCGAGCAGCGAGCAGTGCAGCTTGACGGGCGGGAGGCAGAGCTCCTTGGCGATCTCCGTGTTCTTGACCTTGCCGGCCTCCTCGAGGGAGAGACCCTTGACACGCTCAGTCATGTACGACGAGGACGCGATGGCGGAACCACATCCGAACGTCTTGAACTTGACGTCCTCGATGATGCCGTCCTCGCCGACACGGATCTGGAGCTTCATGACACTGCACGTTAGCGCTTGGACACTCGGCTGGGTAGCCCGAGACGGCAAGTTTTCAGGACGTGGGACGTGAGAAGTCTTGAGGCAGGCTAGAGACCGTGACTTCTGGCGTATCTGTTGGGCAAACTTGTCACGTCACGAGGGATGGTGAAGGCTCGCTGCAACGCACTCGCCACAGCCCTTCTGTGACTGACAAGACACGGCCCCATCTAACACCGAGCCGCCTCACGTCATTGCCCCATTTCCTGTTTTCCGTCTCGGAGCAGGGGATACTCACTCTCCACACGCTGGCGCACCGACGAGACCGGTACCGACGTCGTGGTCGGCCTTGTTCATCTTTCCGACGTTGCGAGGGTTCTCGTAGTGATCAATGACCTTGGGGTGGTAGGCGCGGACCTGGGTCGCGGCGATGGGGGCGCGGGCGATAGGGGCAGCCATGGGGCGGGCGGCGGCGCGCATGGCCATGCGCGAAGTGGAAGCGAGGGCGGAGCGGAACATTGTGGTTAGAGTAGTGATAGTGGGAGAAAGTTGTCGATGTCAAGATAGAGACTAGGAAGGAATAAGTTAAGTGTGGAACAGGAAGGACGAAGGACAGGGTAGCGACTAACCCGGTATTGCGTAGGAGCAGCAGAGAGCAGAGGATTGCTAAACTCACTCGAGCCCCGCCCGCGACTTCTGCTCCCGCCCGACCTCGGCTGGGTAGTGCCAGTGGCGAAATCCCAGCGCGCGGCGGCGGGCACAAGTGTAATTATTCGGAATTACATCGGCATTAAGCTCCGTGGCGAATGGATGAGCGGGGATTACAAGCAGTTATCTGATAGAGTTTGCCGCTCAAGGCGGACTTGGACCCAGGGCGTGCGGGGCAGGCACAGCGGCGGCTGATTAAGCTTGGTATCCAGCGTGGGAGAGTGACGTTTGACTGCACGTGGTCTCGCCGAGTTAAACCAAGTCCGCAAGACCACGTTATGGGCCTCCACTCCCGGCTGTAAGCTCGGTATAGGCAAGATGCCGGTTCGCGTCGGCGAGCTGCGCCCTCAGGTGACCGGATGGGCAGGAGCTCAACTTGATCCTACTTCCTTCCTCATCAACAGCAGCAGCAGCAGCAGCAGCAGCAGGCACCATGCTCGTCGTCGGCCTCACGGGCGGCATCGCCACGGGTGAGCTCTCTTGTTTCTGCGTGCAAAGCTAAACCCCCAGGCAAGTCGACCGTCTCCAAGATGCTGAGGGAGCGGCACTCCCTGCCCATCATCGATGCAGACATTCTGGCGCGCGACGTGATCGCCCCCGGCACCAGTGGCTTCAGGATGGTAGTGGACCATTTCGGTGCCGACCGCGTCCTCAACGCCGACGGCAGCCTGAACCGCTCAGCAATCGGCGAGATCGTGTTCAAGGACCGGGACGAGCGCAACTGGCTCAACGGCGTGGTCCATCCGAGAGTCCGCCGGGCCATGGTCGTCGGTATTCTGAAGGCGTGGCTGAGGGGCGAGTGGTGCGTCATTCTCGACGTGCCGCTCCTCATCGAGGCGGGGCTGTGGAAGTGGGTCGGCGAGGTTGTTGTCGTGTACATGTGAGTGCGCCTTCCTTCCAGTTGCTCTTCCGCCACGAGGGCCATGCTGTAGAAGGAAGGCAGCAAGCTGATCGGATGAGCACGCCAGCTGACAGCAAGCAACGATAAACTCCAGCTGTCCCGCCTCCTCGCCCGCCCGCCCATTCCGCCCAACCCGCCCCTGACCGAGTCGCAGGCGAAGGACCGTATGGCGGCCCAAATGCCCATGTCCGCGAAGCTCAACTACGCGACCTCCGTCATTGACAACAGCGGCACTTTTAGTGACTTGGAGGCGCAAGTCGACCGCGTCGTCGCAAGGTGGAAGCAGCAGCAGGGAGGTAGCACGGGGTGGTGGTGGCGCCTGTGCTGGCTCGTGCCCCCTGTCGGACTTGTCGCTGGCTGGATCAGCCTGCTCAGGACGTACCTCTGTGCCAAGAAAGTGCGCAGGAGATCAAGGGGAGAGGTCGAGCAAAGGCGATTGAAGCCCGAGGAACACGAGATGCAGCCGTTGAGGAAGAAGAGTATTCTGGAGTAGTGACCCCGTCTTTTTCCAAACGTAAAGATACCGATACCTTCCTTTGTTTAAGTGCCTGTTGTGTTGTGTAGACAACGGCCAATTATGCAAAATACGCACTCATATATCACGTTCATGATGGGCGCCTAGG
The DNA here is from genome assembly GCA_039545355.1 of Trichosporon coremiiforme. Lineage (NCBI taxonomy): Eukaryota > Fungi > Basidiomycota > Tremellomycetes > Trichosporonales > Trichosporonaceae > Trichosporon > Trichosporon coremiiforme. Next base: position 836,625 of record BCJJ01000002.1, on the reverse strand, counting down.
AAACTATAAATGGGGGCAGACAAAGGAGAGGGAAAGGGAAATGAACAGCGGAAAAAGGGAAAAAATACTTGTACAGGAACATTTCCGTCTCTATGTAAACTGGTAGTAAACGCTGGCGGGCACAGGAACGACTACGAGGGCTAGCAGCGTGGCGCAAGAGTAAGTGTCAAGTGACCGTTTTATGGTATCGCGTCGCCTTTCGATGTATGGGTGACGCCAGTCTATGAGCTTGCCGTCACTGGACTGTTGCCCGCTCACCAGCGCTAGCTCGCCCGCCACTCGCCATCTGACTCCAGATCTCAATCTCATCTCGCTTGTGACCTCGCTTCCCCGCCGGTCACTGGCACCGCCTCGCCCTGAAACATTATACGACAACAAACACTGGCCGGGAACACGCTCTCCAGACATGGCGAGCCACACAGCGCTCGCTCGCCTAGATCGTGAAGAAGGGCTGCTCGTTGTTCGTCTGCTGGTTCTGCTGGTTCTGCTGCTGCTGCTGGTTGTTGTTGTTGTTGTTGTTCTGCTGCCCGAACGGGTTGTTCGCGCCGAGGCCCGTGCCCTGCATCGCGAGCCGGTTCGAGTTGTGGAACATCGCGCCCTGGGGAATACCTGGACGTCAGCAAGAGCTACGCGTAATCACCGGCAGTAGGGCGGCTGCGGACTGCATCGCCTCGCTCGTCTGCGTCGACGCGCCCGCGTCATCTTGTCTTGGCTCTCTGACATTCCGCAGAAATTGCAGAGATGCTACCCGCAGTCACCCCATTCAGCGCAGCGCAGTACTCACGAAGGTTGCCGACGTTTCCGAACGTGTCGAGACCGTCCTCGCGTCCCCGCCCGATGAGGTTGGCGAGGCCAGCATGCTCGCCGTCGTCCTTCTTCGGCGCCGTGAAGGGCTGGGGCGCCGCCGGTGTTGGGGTGAGCGTTTGGTTGCTCTGCGGGGTGAACGCGTTGTTGTTGTTGTCCTGCGGGTTGAAAGAGTTGCCGAACATGCCCGTCGGCTGTTGCTGGATCTGCGGCTGCGGATTCGAGTCAAACAGAGAGCCGGTCTGCTGCGGCATCGTCGGCTTGGGCGCGAAGGGGTTGTTTGAGCCGTACGCCGTGTGTTGGGGAAGCAGAGAGGACTGCATCTGCGCACGCGCCTGCGCCTCCTGCTGCTGCCGCATGTACTCCTCTTGCTGCTGCTGCTGGAGAAGCTGCTGCTGGTACATCTGCTGCTGCTGTTGCTGTTGCTGCATCTGGGCGGCGAAGGGCTGAACGTCAATTACGCAAAAGCTGAGCAAAACTCACATTGAAGCTCGTGTACTGCGGCTGCAGCTGCTGCTGGTTCCAACCGCCGCTCATGTCGACGAGTGGGAAGCCAGTCTGCTGCGGCTGCTGGGTGTACATGTTGTTCGACTCGAGCTGGAAGTTGTCGTCCATGAGGGCGCGCTGGTTCGCCTCCTCCTGTTCCCGCTTCCTCTTCGCCTCCTCTTCCTCGCTGAGCCGGATCGCACGCTGGAGCTCGTCCTCCTCCCGCTGCTGCTGCGAGCGGCGGAGGTCCTCGTCCTGGCTGCTCTGCATGCTCTCGGCCAGCGCACGCTGCAGGTCCGAGTCCTCCTCATCGTTGCGGCGCGCGGGTCTGCGCTCCTGGTCGCGCCACGAGCTGTCGTAGTTTCGGCCGCCGTAGTCGTCCTCGCCTTGCAGTCCGTGATCGGCAATGTTGCCGAGCATGCGGTCACGCATCGCACCGCGCTGCCTCCTCTCTGCGCGCAGCCGGTCCTCATCCTGGAGCAGATTCGTAATGTCCTTGGCCTTCTGTCGGACATTGTGTCCGACGTCCTTGCCCTGGTCGTCGACATACACGAACTCCTTCAACGTCTTGACAATGTACAAGTTGTCCTTGAAGTAGATGACAACGTTCTCCGATCCGGCGTGCAGGATGTAGTCGAGCACAGTGAGCGCCTTGAACACATGACGCCAGTTCTTGCCCTTGTCGTTCAGTCGCTTGTCGAGCATCTCCATAATCTCCACAAAGTCGCCCCTAAAGCGTCAGCCATAGGCTCCTGGAGGCACAGACGGAGCTATGCGCCTATCACGCCCGTCCGCACTGCCCACTCACTGCTTGTAGGTCAACTGGGCGAGTTCGTTCATCTGTGTGCCCGACGGGCCCCACGGATCGTTCGAAGTCGCATCACGGACTTTCGTCTGGTCGTCAGCTTGCCGCGCAGAACGCAATGGCTCACCTGTGTGTCGCTGTATCCCTTGGTGTAGTTCTTCGCTACTCGGAGGGCTGTATGCAAGTCAGCGTCTGCTCGGATTTACTGATCGCGGGCGGCGGCGATGAGTGTCGGAAGAAGACTTACCGCCTCGGCCACTGTCTCGTCAGCTCCATCTCTGAGCGGCGAATGCGGTCATACTCACAAGTGCTGCAGTTGAGCGGCCATGGCTGGCTAATGGAGGGGGTGGTGAGAGATGGGAGAGGGGGGAGGGGAAGATAGAAGCACAGATGTGTGATGCAAGGAGGGTCAGAAGGGGTATTGTTGGATGTAGCAAGAAGCAAGAGTTGAGACGAGAAGAGGAGCGACGATGTATGTCATACCACACCGTGCGTGCGGCTGAGACTGGACCTGGACTGGACGGTACATGCGAACGTAGACGTCCGGACCGTCCAGGCAGGAGCCGAGCGTCGTACCGTCAGCCAGTCCCTCACCCTGCGGACGCCCAGCCCAGCCGGACGAGCCTGCCTGAATGGGCGGTGGCGTCACCAGGCGGCCTTCAGTGGGTGGCCCAGTCACCCAAATGCTTCCGGCCGTAGTACCACCGCGCGCACCAGACAGCACCACCCAGGGCCAGCCAGCCAGCCAGCCAGGGTGAGCAGGCCGAGTGCCACACACCCATAACTCCGTCCACGAGAACAATCAAGCGTGGCTCTGCACGCACTTTTCGACCACCACCGTGCCGCCAGCCCAGGACGCTCCCAGACACCAGACTGGCCGATCTGCCGTCCTCACCACCTCTACCGTCCTCCACGACACCTCTACTCCCCTCCCAGTTACTACGTCGATAAATCGCTGCCATTTGCGTCGCCGCAGGTAGTGAGGAAGAGTAGTCTGGTCCCTTAGTTCGAAAACTTCGACACCACCTGAAACGACAAAAAGACGACCCATTGTTCGTCCAAACGCGATCCCGCGTAACCTACTCCCCACCTGATACAACATGCCCCCCGTCTACGTCAAGCCCGAGAACGCACTGAGGGTACGTCTAGCCCCTCTGGGCCGAATGCTAACGTCGCCAGCGTGCTGAGGAGCTCCTCGCTCTCGGCACGACCCAGTCGCAGGCTCAGGCTTTCGAGTTCCTGTCCGAGGTCTTCCAGTCGAAGCGCTTCAAGCACACTCCGATCCCGACTCTCGAGCCGATCATGATTAAGTACCTCGACCTCTGCGTTGCTCTCCAGCGCAAGTCGGACGCCCGTGAGGCCCTCGTTCACTACAAGAACGCTGCCCAGAACACGAACGTACCCTCGATTGAGCGTGTTCTCCTGCATTTCATTGAGCAGGCCGAGGCCAAGCTCAAGACTGCCATGGAGCAGGCCGAGAAGGAGGTTTCTGCCCTCCCCGCCTCCAGCTCTGAGCCTCAGGACGACGACCTCCCTCTCCAGCCCACCACCATGCTCTACGACTCGTTCATCGACTCGGCTGGTGACCGTGAGCGTATTGAGCGCCGCCTGATCGGCCCCGCCCAGAAGTTCTGCTGGGACTCGTACGACGTCACTCTTGACATTGCCAAGAGCAACGACCGTCTCGAGGTCATCTACCAGCAGATCGCTCACCGTGCGTTCCAGTTCTGCAAGGAGCACCAGCGCAAGTCGGACTTCCGTCGTCTTTGTGAACAGCGTCTCCGCAAGGACCTCTCGAACGCCGCCAAGTACGGCCACCAGCAGCACTCCGTCAACCTCCACGACCCCGAGACCCTTGCGCGTCACCTCGACACCCGTTTCCTCCAGCTCGAGACCGCTGTCGAGCTCGAGCTCTGGCAGGAGGCCTTCCGCTCGGTTGAGGATGTTCACGGTCTCGTCGCTGGCCGCAAGGGCGCCAAGCCCAGCATGATGGCCAACTACTACGAGAAGCTCACCCAGATTTTCAAGGCAGAGGGTGGCAAGCAGACTGCTGTATTCCACGCTGCCGCTTGGGCTCGCTACTACCAGTACGCGGAGCGCGCCGGTACCGTTTCCGAGCGTGCCCCCGTCGCCGTTCTCCTCTCCGCTCTTGCCGTCCCCCTTGGTGACGTCGAGACCAAGCAGCGCCTCGTCGCTCTGCTCAACCTTCCCAAGATGCCTACCCGTCAGGCTCTTGTCCAGGACGCCGCCGCCAAGCACCTCAAGCGTGTTCCCGGTGACGTTCGTCAGCTCTATACCATCCTCGAGACCGACTTCCAGCCCCTCCGTGCCTGCAAGCAGCTCGCCCCCATCGTCGCCAACCTCCCCGCCGAGTACGCTGCGTACCTCCCCGCTCTCCGTGACGTCGTTCTCTCGCGTCTCATCCAGGAGCTCTCGCGTGTGTACGAGACCGTCTCGCTCGACAAGATCCTTTCGCTCGTCAAGGCGTTCGACAACGGACCCTGGGCTACCGACATGGCTGCCCTCGAGAAGTTCCTGATGACTGCTTCGCGCAACGGTGACATCAACGCCACCATTGACCACGTCGCCAAGACCCTCAACTTTGCTCCCCCCGCGGCTGACCTCAACCACCTCTCCAACCTTGCCCTCTGCCTCCACAACGCCATCCAGTACATCCAGCCCGTCCCCGTCACCTCGCGTGCCGAGGCTTTCGCTGCTGCCATTGCTGAGGCCGAGGAGGAGCGCAAGCGTGCTGAGCACCGCCGCCTCATCATCCAGAAGCGTCGCGAGCTTATGGAGGAGGCGAACCTTCGCCGTGAGCGTGAGGAGTCGACCGCCAAGGCCGAGCGTGCCAAGCAGCTCGCCGAGGAGACTGCCCGCCGCGAGAAGGAGGCTGCCCGTGCTGCCGAGGTCGAGCGTCTTCAGCGCCAGATGGAGGCTACTCGCCGTGAGGAGGCTCGCAAGCTCGCTGAGCAGCTTGCTGCCAAGGGTGGTATCAGCATTGACGTCAACGAGATGAAGGACGAGGAGCTCGACACCTCCAAGATCGTCGCTATGCAGGTCGAGCACATCGCCAAGGAGAAGCGTGAGCTTAACGAGCGTCTCCGTATCATTGCCAAGCGTGTCGACCACCTCGAGCGTGCCTACCGTAAGGAGGAGCGCCCTCTTCTCGCCGAGGACTACACGCGCCAGAAGAAGGAGGACAAGGAGGCTCACGACCGCTCCAACAAGGCTGCTCGCGAGCAGGCCATTGCCCAGCAGAAGCACGCCCAGGAGCTCAAGGCTCGTCTGCAGCGCATGATGCCCGACTACCTCGTTGCCCGCGAGGCTGTCGAGTCTCAGCGTGCCGCCGAGTTCGAGGCTGCCCGCGTCGCCGCTCAGCAGCGCATCAAGGAGGAGAAGGCCAAGTTCTACGCCGACGTCATTGCGCGCCGCAAGGCTGAGCGCGAGGAGCGCGAGCGCGAGCAGGCCGAGGCCGAGGCTGCCGAGCGCCGTGCCCGCGAGCAGGAGGAGGAGGAGGAGCGCCTTGCCGCCCAGCGCGCCGAGGAGGAGGCGAAGGCTGCTGCCGAGATCGAGCGCCGCAACCGCGAGGCTGCCGAGCGCACCGCCAAGCTCAAGGCGGAGCGCGAGGCGGAGCGCGCTAAGGCGGATGAGATTGTGCGCAAGCAGCGCGAGCGCGAGGAGGAGGCCGAGAGGAGGCGAGCCGAGCGCTCGGGCTCTGGCGCGGGATACCGTCGCCCGGCCCCCGGCGGCTCCCCGTCCGCTGCTGCTCCCCCCGCTGCCGACGCTCCCGCTGGCCGCCCCGCCATCCCCGGTGTCCAGCCCGGTGGCTGGCGCGAGCGTCTTGCTGCCAAGAAGGCGGCCGAGGCTGCCGGCGAGGCGCCCCCTGCTGCCGCTCCCCCGGCCGGCGGCGCTCCACCCCCGAGGAGCGACAGCGCGTCGCCCTCGGCCAACGGTGAGCGCACGCCTAGCGGTGGAGCATGGCGCCGCGGCATGGGCCTCCGTCGGGGAGGTGGCGCCGGTGGTGGCGGTGGCAGGTGGTAGGGTGGTAGAGTTGTCTAGAGGTTAGGCCCTACAGTATGCATTAGTGTAACGACAACGTGGACGGGCACTGTGCAGTGGTGTCTCATAGCCTTCTGTCTGTGAATTGAAGAAAAGGTGGCTGCACAGTGTCCACGCGGTCATGGCAAGAGAGATGTTTGTGATTGTCCAACTGCAGATCTCAAGAAATGCACGCGGCATCTAACTAACTTCGGACATCCATGTGTTCATCTACAACACAGCTCAGAGTTTGGCCTTGTCGTCGTGACGAACGCGGACGACAGCCTTTCCCCAAGTCTTCCTGTCCTCGAGGTCCTTAAGTCCGGTGGTGACCTGCTCGAGCCCCTCGTAGACGGGGTCGTAGACCTGGGGAATGAGCCGTCCACTCGAGATCATCTTCATGACCTCGTCAATGACCTCAAAGTATCGCTTCGGGTCCTTAAGCGCGGTGGCGCCCCAGTGCAAGCCGACAATAGACACGTTCTTGAGGAGCACGAGGTTGGCGGGGATCTTCTCGATCGTGCCGGCCGCGAAGCCGACGACGATGAGCCTCCCGTTCCACGCGATGCACTTCAAAGAGGGCACGAGCAGGCCAACAGGGTCGTACACGACGTCGACGCCGTGGCCGTCCGTGATCTTCTTGACCTCGTCCTGCCACCCCGGCGCGTTGTAGTCGATCGCATAGTCGGCACCGCACTTCTTGGCGATCTGGCGCTTCTCCTCGTTCCCTGCCGCCGCGATGACGCGCGCGCCCAGCGCCTTGGCGACCTGCACGGCCGCGATACCGACTCCGCCCGCGGCAGCGTGGACGAGGACCCACTCGCCCGGCTGCGTGTTGGCGCGTCCCACGAGACCCTCATAGCTGGTCGGAATGGTCACGTAGATGCCGGCCGCCTGCTCGAAGGAAATGTTCGACGGCATGGGCACGAGGCGGAAGTAGTCAATCGCAATCTGCTCCGCGTAGCTGCCCTGGCCCGAGCCGAAGACGCGGTCGCCGGGCTTGAAGTTGCATCCCGCCGGAATCGGGGAGTCTTTGCTGATGCGGCCTGCGAACTCGGCGCCCAGCGTGAAGGGGAGAGGGGGCTGGTCTGGGCGTTAGCTTGAGACTTTGAGACTGAACAGTCGAACACTTCTCGCCCTCAGATGAGGGGTCGGGAAGAGGGGGCAGAAAGCGGATGCGGGGAGAGAGCGCTGGGAGACAGAGTGAAGGTTGTGTGTGCCTGCGATACTCACTCTGGTACTTGTTCTGCGCCTGGAGGATGTCGAAGAAGTTGAGACCGGCCGCATACACGTCGACGAGCACCTGGCTGCCGGTCGCCTTAGGCGGGGCGATGTCCGAGCTGCTGTCAGCTCAGCAACGATACCACAGCTTACATCTTCTGCACCTGGGGGTGGCCGTGGGTCGTGATTTGAAGAGCCTTCATGGTGTCGCGTTCGAGAGATGTGTGGAAGCACGAGCAAAGTGCAAGTTGAAACTATATCTCCCCCACCGAGACGTATCACGGCTACAGAAGTGGGCGCCGCCCGGTTACTTAACCGCGAAACAGGGGTCGGCGAGCCCCGCCCGGCCATATCCGGATATTACGGTGATCACCACCGCCTTTTCGCCTCCACCACAAACCCCAAGATCCCTTTGACTTCTCAGATACGCGCTGAATACAACATGGCTTGATAGGTACAGAGGTAGATACAGCGAGGCATACTTATACACAGATATTTACCTAACCTACGACAGGAAGTCGCCGAAGCGGTGCGCGCACTCGCCGCCGGAAGTGACCATCTCGAGTGTGTGTGTGATCGTGTCGCGGAACGGACGGCGGGTATGAGAGTCGATAGCCTCGAAGGGGACCTTGGTGAGGGCTTTCCGTGACGTGCGGCGTCGTGTTTTCGAGCAGCTTGCGGACCTCTTCGATGATCTGCGTTGCGGTCGTGAACTCTGCCGAATTGTCCTGGACGCAGCTCAGTCCCGCCGAATTCAGACGCACGAGGAGGTTGGAGGGACCCTTGTGCGGTGCTTCGCATTTTCCCGCTCGAGCTTATTAAGCTCCTTCCCGTGTCCGGTGGGATGCTTCAGGATCGCGCCCACGTCTTCCGGCGCAAAGGACAGTTGGTTGAACCCGTTGATGAACAGGCCGTTCGCCTTCACCATCGCGACGACCTCCTCGATGTCCCAGAAGAACCCGTCCGAGGTCACCAGCAGGTTCCCGCTCGCTGTCACCTCAGCTAAAATGCTCTGGAACGCAATCATCTTCTCGTTCTTGTACCGCTTCGGCACGACTTCGGCCGCCCTCATGTTCGGAATCGCCGAAGCAGACGAATACACGAACAGATACCGCAGCATGACGCAGCTCTCCTCGCTTGCGACGATGATTGTGTCGTCCATGTGCTTATGCACGCGGTACGAGCTTGCGACCTCGATAAGGGCGAGGCAGACCGGGCTGGCGCCCAGCTCACTGTACAGCCATGAAGTGATCGGGGTAGCTCCAGCTACCCCGGATGTGGAAGCTGACGCTACGCGGGAATAGACGTAGCTCTTGGACATATTCGAGTGTGTCAAGAGATAGATGCCCTCCCCGTACGCCGCTCCGGCGGACATCATGGGTGTTCTCGACGCTTTCTTGAGGTTCTGGCGCAGGATGTTATGCCAGTCGCTCATGCTGCTGCCGTGGAATGCGTAAAAGCTTCCATGGGCAAACTTGAGAGCTTCAAACTTCTCGGCATGAGCGCGAGTAGACGTCTCAATCCGGAACTGCTGCATGGTAGCGTCTTCCATCGTGGCGGCCATCTTCGGGAAGAAATCGTCTTCCGGCATTGACGTGATGTGGGCGCGGTTGGTGGCAAACATCCAGCTCATGAGGGGACAGTGTGCGGAGACAGCTTGAGCAGGTATTCCTTGCGCTTGGCGCCCATGTCATGCACCTCCCGGGTCTTGGGAACGAGGTTCACTGCCTTCATGAGCTCGTCACCGGTGTACCGTTGGTCCTTCACCCTGTTAAAGGGGAGTTTGATGGGCGAGAGGAGGCGGCGGTCCGAGTCCAGGCACGCGGACACCGCGAGTGTCAGGAGAAGGTCGGCGACTTCCGGGTCGAAGTCGAACTGAGTCAGGCTGGAGCCGATGCCCATCTCCTCCAGTTGGAAAGAACAGAAGGACTGATCGCAAATCGTGGGCTTGAGGCGCGGGAACGGAAGAGCTGCGTCACACATCAGGCAGCAGTTACCGGCGTTGGCGAAATGATCGGCGAGCAACTCGGCAAGCTCGGACAAGGAGCCTTCTCCCCTCTTCTCCCATCTTATCGCGAGGTAGTTCTGGGCCACCTTGGAAAGCTGCAAGCCGATGATGAAGTCACGGCAGATGCGCTCGGCGGTGGTGACGGACTCTTCGTGCTGTCCCTTGACGACAGGCAACGGCTATGTGCGACGGTAACCACCATGGACGGAAAGACGGACGGTAATGGGGTTGAGGCTAGTGAAACCACTCACTGCGCGTGTGATGTCGGACAGCTCGTCAAGAGAAAGGATGATCTCGATGTTGTTTGCTGCCTGCGGGACAACGAGGCGAGTATGGGTCAAGAGAGCCTTCGCCTCTTCGATGTCCTCATCGAGCATCGCTTGCCCTAGAACAGCCAGGCTTGTGTCGTCCGCATCGTTGAGTGTCAGACCGTCGCCGTGATTGAGGAAGTCATGGCATCGTCGTCCGCTGGTTCGCTGTCGTAGAAGTCGATCCCGTTCTCACCATCACCTTGATCGTCTGGGAAGGAGAGGGCGTCCATTTCTGATTCGTCATCGACGACAATAACGTTGAGGTCGTCCGATGGGTCGTCCATGATCTCAAAGGGCTGTTGGTTGATCCCTTGGAGCTCCTGTTCTGGGAGTTCAATGTCGAGTTTCGCTGATGTGAACGCTTTGAGTGCTCCGCAGGCGGCTGAGAGCTGCTTATGGCGACAAAGGAGGATCAATGATGAAGAACGTATGAGGTTGGAACATGAGGGAGGACACGATAACTGTAGGCACGAAAGGAGGGCAGAGGGGCGCACGTCTAGAAGTTGTGTTAGCGCTGCATACGTCAGATGAGGTAGACGACGATATGGCGGCTGTCGCTCCGGTTGGGGCACCAGGGCGATTGCCCGGCCTTCCTTCTGCGACTCCTTGACTGCGCGAAGTGTGCTCCCCACAGGGAACATGAGAGCAGGGCGATCATCGTGCATGTACACTGTTATGGTCAGCAAGACCATTTAGTGCGGGTGGCGAGACTACACCACGAGCAGCGTTGATTTAGTTCCTATCGCAATCTCGTCCGCCTGTCTCTTCCGAATCACGACCACGATTCCTTACAACTTTAGATTACTATGCGCAACTCCTCCTGAGGAGCCGTCCCAGCTAGGAAGCTGTGTGCATCCTCGGAGGACATGCCATTCATATCTTCCTGCCAAAGGAGCAAAATTAAAGAAGCACAACTTCTGTTGGAGATCGGAGGAGGAGCGCGAGTCTACAAGCGCTAACGCGCCAGGAGTAGGGGAGTGGGGGGGTTACAGAGGCGGATGGGTAGGAGACATCTCAAGACATCTCTCTAGCCTCTCTCAAGGCTCCATTTTGCCACTTGACTCGTACCCATTGACCAGGAGCTGCATCTGCAGGAGATATCCCTGCGATCTAGGTTCGAACCCCAACGATTCGAAGACGGGTAAAGCACACAGCCATGACATCAGAGGAAGAGCCTGGCCCGCAGTACCGACCGACACAAGCTCTATTCACAACCAGAAGTCACGCTGAACCGCAGCAACCCATACACACGGTAAGCACGGTCAGGAGGACATGCTGGCACCAAGCACATGCGTGCAAGGCGACAGCACCGTAAACGCGGCCAACCAAGGTCTGGCCCAAACATCGAAGGAGTCATAGTTTATGCTTCATCCGATCCTATTACGACGCGAGTGACTGACCAGTCGCGTGCCTGGCAAGAAGTCGAAAGTCCAGGCTGAACGCGGAGCCTGACGGCTGGCGGAGTGGAGATTCCAACCCTCGGCGTCGCTCTAGCGATCGACACACTTTGGTTCCGGCTATTCGGCGTACTGCATCTCCCAACGTCAGGTCCCATCTGTCCATCGTCATCTCTCTACTTCTAGCACTTCAACAACATTAGCGATGTCTGCCCCCATGGCCAGCCCAGGCCGTGGCGGCCGTCTCGCATCGAACGGTCACTTGTCTTCGTCGACTTCGAGACCTGGGCCCTCCACACACCCACAAGCGATGGCCTTCGACGACGGGGAAGGTGACATCTCATTGTCTCGGTCCGGGTCTCATTCGACTCTCGCCAGCTATGCCGCTCTCGGCCAGAGCCAGAACCGACGAGCTAGCCCAGCACTCCCGTCCTCCCCAGTCCGCCGAGACGTAACATCGCCCGTTCCGCAACGAATGCTCCAGAATCGCTGGTCCGCGAGCCTTGGAGCCAGTGCGCACCAACAACGCACCGCCTCCGCTGCACTGCCGGACCCAACCAATGGTGACTCTCCGAGCTTTGGGCCCCGAAATAGCACGTCGACTGGCCCTTCGCCAGCTCCATCTCTCAATGCGCCTTCGGTGCACAGTAAAGTCGCTCCACCGGCTGGGGCTGGTAGCGCTCCAGCCACCGGGCGAAGAGGGATCACGCGATCACATTCTCTGAACGTCCGGATACCCAGTGTTGACCTCTCTACGAAAGACGAGTTCAAGTCTGCCTCCAGCGCAACAGCAGCGCAATCGCCGGACGCCTGGGAGGACGAACGTACGAACAGCGACAGCACGCAGACGGACAAGCCACTACCTTCCCCCCGACCACCACCGTTAGTGGACGACAAAACTGCGGCTGCGATGAGCCGGTGGGTTAAAGAGGTTGTCGTGTGCAACTTCGACCTGGAAAGAGGGCCAGTCGTCGAGCGAAGAGCCGTCGGTCGACGGTGGGGCCCGGGAGAGAAAGAGAATGTGTGAGTGTCGTGTGTGATAGTTGACTCTGGCTGACGTCAAGTGCGTTCTCGAGCTTCCCCGATACTTCGCTGTTCAACGAAGGTAGTATCCAGTTCTCCTTCAAGATCCGCGAGCTTCAGCCGGAGCCGTCGTCTCTCGCTCTGCCGGAACCTCCGTCGCCGGTCGTTGGCACATCCGCACTTCCTTCGGCGGAAGGCACGAAGAGAGCCAAGGCCGAGGAATACCGAGCTTGGAATGAGCGCGGTCGAGAATGGCTCTACGGCTTTGTGTGGTTCCAGCAGCGACGAGATCGAGGAATCGCGAGAGGCTATATGCAGGTGGGAGGGTGTCGACCGAAGCATGCTGACCCTGCAGAAATCAGTCGTGATCCTCACTCATCTCCCTTTCCCAAAGCTCTTCACCAGCGTTCTCGACCATGTCGCACCAAGCTTCTTCAATTATGGGTACTCTGCCCTTGAAGTGGCTTGCCATGCCTTCGCGAGCTGGCCCGATCCCACGCCGGATACGACTCTGACCCTGCCGCTGCTGTCCAACGTGATCGAGGCAAAGCTCCCCGATAAGATTAACAGCCCTCAGATCGCTCCCAACAGCGATATCGTAGGTTCTTGCGTGGCGGCATTTGACTGACGCCAGATCCTCGCGTCCGTGCCTTCTTCGACGCCACTGCGAGCCTTTGCGGCCTTCCTCCCGTCGCTATGGTCGTTGTGGGAATGCTTAATTCTGGCAGAGCCTGTCCTCGTCATTGCGCCGGACCCACGCACATGCTCTGAGATTGTGTGGTGGCTGCGCGAGCTCATCCGACCGATTCCCTTAGCGGGCGATTTCCGCCCGTACCTTCACATCCATGATCACGACTTTAGCCTTCTCGTCAACAGCAATAAGCCTCAGCCAGGAGTCGTTGTTGGTGTGACGGTAAGCTTTTCGATGGCCCGGCGAAGCTGACGACAGAATCCATTCTTCCGTAACGCGGCATCCCACTGGCCGAACGTCATCTCGATCCCTGGCGACAGCCGCCCTAGTCCAATCGCACCTCGCAGCGCAAAGACCCCGACCACACCGATTGCGTCTCAGCCTCCCAAGGGCTTCGTATCCAAACGCCACCGAAGTATTTCGAAGGACCGTGCTCTGCTGAAGAAGCTGGAATCCCTGGTGGCTGCTAGCCGGTTAGACGACCCAGAGGGGAACGAGGCCCTGCGGATGCACTTCCAGCAGCTCACAGAGCGATTCCTTGCACCCCTCAACCGGTACTTCCAGACGCTAGTTCCCCATCGGGCGCCCAAAAGCCTCTCGATCCCGTCAGACGGCTCGCAGCTCATGCCACCACCTCCACCCGCGCTGTCGGTATCAGCGCTGAAGCCTTTCTCGCTGCCAACGTTTTTAGCACACCTGAAGGCGCACGGGCCGAATCCTTTGGCGTTCAAGACTAGAGGTCTTCAGTCCAAAGCCCGAGTGGAGTCCGACTTCTACGCGTCTTTCTGCATGTCCCCGACGTTCGCCGGGTGGCTGCAGCAGCGCGTGGAGAGCCTGGGCATCGCGGTCGCGAGTGCGAGCGGTGCTTCTGCGACGATTGGGTACCAGGGAGGGAGCAGCCCGGGTGTGTCACCTACGGGAATGCACCACCTGAGCCCCGTGTCCGGCAGCGTGGACACGCGGTCGAGCCAGGACATGGGCGAAGACGAGGACGCGTTCAGCACGAGCAAGCTGAAACAGACGCTTCCGAACCGAGAAGACCCCCACATCCGATAGTAGTGTTGTACCATCAACCACCAATAGAACATCTGCATGTTTGTCTTGTATCTTGAACTTTGCTGAGTGGGTGCAGGGTGGGGGGGCGTACGATGCCCAGCGGCCCAGAGAACGGTACGGGTGTCCTGGCTCCTCACGTGGATGCAGATAAGGGAAGTCCTGAGAGATGGTGAGAAAAGAGTAGAGTAGTGAGTGTGGGGGCACGGTTGCCCGGGCGGTGAGCCCACGTTACCTCGATCCACCGTTTGGACTGAGGAAACGGAGATTGGAAGGATGAGCGCTGGGCGTTCAACTGATGTTATGGTCAGTGTCTCAGACGCATTCGCTAGGGCCAAACTGGGCTTGGCTGGGCCGAGCAAGGAAACCATGGGCGACATGTGGACGGAATGGGCTTAGCCCGGGTATTCAATTTCCATGAATCCGCATGCGTACCTTCGGTCACCCTCAAGCCTCACCCTCGAGGCTCAAAGGCTCAAAGACCCAAAGGCCCAAAGACTCACTCAAAAGCTCACCGGCAGTTGCGGGAGACGTGAATGGGGCTTTCACCACCCAGGGCCATGATGCGCCAGCAAGAACCGCAGGGCAGACCACAGCTGGGCCCCGACGTTGGTGGCGTCCTGATTCATGTTTGGGCCAGGGTTTGCCTTTGGTGCTTGACCTGCTGGCCGGAGTGGGACTTCCTGCCTCTCGGGTCATTTGATCAAGCGCACGGCGATGACTTTCCGTTGTGGCATGCTTCCTACGCATTCCTCGGATGCTCCTGGATGTCTTGCTCAAGCAGCAGCGGCACAGCGGCGTCTACGGGTCATATAACGGCGCGCGCGACACAATGCACACCCGGTTCTCCTCACGTTCATTCACTTCACCACTACTTCTAGCTGTTTGTCCCCTGTTCTTCTCCGACCCGACTCGCCACTGTTTGACCCGCTGTTCGACCCGCACCCGCCGATCCACCACTCATGTCCAAAGTGGCCATCACCCACTACGAGGGGTACTCGCCGTTCACGTATGAGGACCCCCACAGCCCCGTCGAAAAGCACCGCCCGCTCGCCGAGAATGGCCTCGACGGCGCCATCACGAACGAGAACGAGCTCAACCAGGGTTTCTCTTGTGCGCATTCCCTTCCTTCTTAGCTGACATCCAGTGCCGTCCCTTCTCGCAGTCGCGCTCATGCTCGGTGGAGCCTGGGCCAACTTGTTCAACACGCTGTCGACTACGATCGTGTTCGGCGGGGTGCGTAGCTCCTACCTTTTCGTGCTGACATCGTAGTCCGTCATGCTCCTGTATGGCCTTTGGGTCACCTTCTTCGGCATGTTTGCCATCTACCTTACTGTGAGTCAGGTTTTTTTTTTTCGCGGAGGGGGGTACGTACAATGTGCGGCGTGCATGCTCAGTCAGAGCCAGGGCCGGACATGGCCGGTTATTTCGAGCGAACATACAGGCGTAAGCTCGGTGGAAGCTCCAAGGACGAATTCATAGGCAAACCTTCATGTAGCGTAACGCTGACGGGCAGCTCGCCGAGTTCACGTCTAGCTGGCCGACGTCGTCTGGCCCGCAGGAGTGGGCGTTCCAGCTCTTCCCGCGCAAGATGAAGCGCGCCGGCTCGTACTTTGTCGCCTGGTCGCTGTCGTGTCTCTACCTTTTCGCCACGATGGCGAGCACGGTCATCGTGTCGAAGCAAATCGCTGGTCTCGCCGCGTACCGCGACCCGACTTACGTGCCGCAGGCGGTGCACGTGTGGGCGATCAATGTCGGCATTCTCTTCGTGTGCGCGCTCATCAATCTGTTCGGCATTCGCGCAATGCACTCTATCCAGACGTTCTCGCTCTGCTGGTTCATCTGCGGCTTCTTCGTGTGGCTCATCGTGCCCCTCGTCAAGGCCAAGGACACTGTGGGCTTCACCCCCGCGAAAGAGGTGTTCACGAACAACGACCTCAACGTCTCTGGCTGGTCCAACTTCATCGCGTTCATGATCGGAACCGCAGGCGTTGGTGCCGGCTATGGAATCCCTGATGCCGTGACGCACATTGCCGAGGAGACGAAGCGCCCCGAGGTCGACCTCCCCAAGATCATGGTCATGTCTCCTCTCATTTCGCTCGTGACCGCCACGGGCATGTGCCTCGCGTTCCTGTTCTGCAACGTGCCGCAGATCACGATGGCGCTCTCGCCCACGGGTGTGCCGTTCATTGATTTCCTCGACGCGACCGTCAACAACCGCGCGGGCGTGACGGTCATGGTCGTGATCCTGATTTATGCCCAGTTCGTCGCGTGTCTCGAGTGCCAGCTCGCCTCGTCACGTACCCTCTTCACGTTCGCGCGCGAGGGCGGCGCCTTCTTCCCCTCCATCCTCGGCCGCGTCAACCTCACCCTCCAGGTTCCCGTCTGGACGATTCTGTTCAACTTCATCTTCTGCGCGGCCTTGACTCTCCTCCTCCTCGGCTCTGAGACTGCGCTGAACGTGTTCCTCAACTGCTCCGGAACCCTTGCGCTGTGCACTTACGGCCCCCTCTTCATTGCTAGCGTCCTGTCCCGACGCAGGTTCTTCAAGGGCCCCTTCTCCCTCGGCAAGTGGGGATTCTTCATCAACATCACTGCCCTCGTCTACCTCCTCTTTGTCGTCATCTTCTGGTTCTTCCCGTACATGAAGTCGTGGGAGGGGGACAACAGCATGTTCAGTGAGTATACGAGGCCGGCGCTCCCCGCCACAAGCCATCCAAACCGGAACCCAAGCTAACCCACAGACTACAACATCGCCATCGTGCCCGGCGTCATGCTCCTGGGCCTTCTCGCCTGGTTCGCGAGTGGCCGCAGGTCGTACCTGTCGCGGCGCACGCTGATCTAAGCTAAATAATCACAACCAAAGCCGGTCTCTTCTTTTCTTTCTTTTTCAGTCGCTTAGTAAATAGTACAATCAAAGTACATTTGGTACCGTACGAAATGTATCTAATCAAAAGGTCCGGGGGCGGCTCTTCTGTTCCCGGTACTTGCTGCTGAGTGATTTCTTGCGAACGTGGCGTGCTTCCCTCGCTGTATTCACCTGGTTTCGCACCGTCTCTCGCTGAGACCGGGTTTCTCTCTGACTCTGACTCGCGGGAGACTGCGACGTGCAAGTGCTTGTGAACTTGTGGGGGGAGAGCGGAGAACGGCAGCGGTGTTCCGCGCGCCGCCCGGGGCGCTCTCGGTCTCCGCCGAATGACCCTATCGTTCCACATGCGATCGAGGATAAGGGTCTGAGTCATTCGGGGTGTGGTCATGTTCTTTTCTCTGTGCGTTTTATTTCTGCACTCGTTGCATGCCCGCATGTCCGCACGCAACATTCGCCAT
The DNA here is from genome assembly GCA_039545355.1 of Trichosporon coremiiforme. Lineage (NCBI taxonomy): Eukaryota > Fungi > Basidiomycota > Tremellomycetes > Trichosporonales > Trichosporonaceae > Trichosporon > Trichosporon coremiiforme. The sequence goes on along the minus strand of BCJJ01000002.1, from coordinate 819,458 downwards.
TCGCGAGAACGTCAAACGTCAAACTCCCGCCGGCCCTCGATCCCTCTCTGCTCTCTGCCTAGTTATTTCACGTCCTTGTCTCATCTCCTCTCCTATGCTAGACACGCGTTATGACTGACGACGTTGATTCCTGTACGGTACCCATCTCTTCTTGAACCACGCCATCGTCATGCATCCCCTCAACCGCGCCACCGCTGTCAGTCTGTCAGTGTACAGTACTAGTGTGTCAGACAGAGACCTGCGTCAGTCTCATTCCCCTCAGTTCGAATGTTCGCCCACAACTCCGGAACCTGTGCGGCAGAAGGGGGAACGCAAGGCACAGAGAGGGAACGCAAGGCACAGAAGAGCGGAGAGCGGTCTTGGTTGGTTTCATGTGTCCTCCCCCACGTATTCTGCGTACATCCGGCTTTTACACCGGAGTTGCGGGCATTCCGTCGTTGGCCGCTTCACATAGCCCCCTCTCATCACGCTGGTAGGACGGAATCAAATAGTAGTGTGCGTCCCTTGCGCCCTTGATAAGATAAGACGATTTGATTCCGTTGAAATTTCGCCCACCCGCAGCTCCGCAGTTTTTCTGTCCGCGCACCACCGACCGCCGGAGAGCGCTCTCGATGAATCGAGGTTAGAGAGTGCAAAAGATGCGCAAAAAGACAGGTCACGACGGGGATCGAACCCGCAATCTCCTGATTGACGAAATCGTAGTCAGACGCCTTGCCATTGGGCCACGCGACCTTGAATGGTAAGACGATCGCTGCCTGGTATTGAGGGGATGGGGAAGAGCTGGATCGTGCGGACACCTGCTTGTGGCTCTGTCACTCTGCGGAGGCGGCGCTGTTTCACGTGAAGGAGTATTAGAGGTTGTGGGGGGTATTGGAGGGCGACAAGTGTGTGCTGTGCCGCAGCCGAGGATGAACAACAGTCAAGAACAGTCTCGCTTTATCGTCTAATTCCTGTTGTAGGCTAGGCTATCAGGCTTGCGCCCGCTGATCACTAGCCTAGGCCGGCGCCCTGGAGCGTGCATAACACTTCACACCAGCTCGACGCAGCGTCTCTCTACATAGACATCTGTCACCATGACAGACAAGGCAACACAGAAGCAGGGCTTGCTCGCCCCAGCATCTGGTAAGTTAACTGGTGTATATTGTGAACTGACACTCAGCCTCCCAGCGGCCGCTTACACCTATCTCAAGCGAGACCTTCCACACCCCCGCGACCACTGCGGCAGGAACGCCGCTCCCCTCCCCGCGTCCCGCCTCTGCTCCGCTCCCACCAGACGCCGAGCGGCTGCACGAAGTCTGGGCCGATCTGCGCTCCGCCCTGGCCTCCGATCCACCGAGCACCACCGTCGAGTTCGCCAAGCGTGCCGAGAAGCTATGGAACATAGTCGTTCAGGGCCTGGAGACAGTCCAGAGGAGTGATCCAGACGACGAAGCGCTGAAAGCGGTTCTGAAGGAGAGTAAGGGACGTCAGCGTGCGGTTAGAAACACTGCGCTAGCGGCGACGTCAGCGGACATTGAGGCGCAGAGCAAGGCGTTTGCGGACATTGTCGAAAAGGTTAGACTTTTAGCCGATCCGAAGGTGCTCGAGAGGGGTCAGTAGACTCATACCTACATGCATATACCCAGACAACAGAGACGCTTTGCAACCTTGGGACCCTTACAGAGACATTGCTTAACCACAGTCACGGACATCAGCCGACGTAACCGGACACGGCGCCGAGCGCGGCACGCAGCCCGTACGCCTTCTGTGCCAGCACATTGAAGTGGGCGTGCAGGCTCCGCAACTGGGCCTGGTGCACCACGATCGGTGTACGAACCATTGTGGTCCAGTTACGCACCTGCTGCTCCTGATGTACCGCAGTGGCGTGGTTGGCCTCGTATGTCGAGACGAACATGTGGATGTACGACACACACGCACTGAGCTGCGTTACGAGGGTCGCGATCTCACCCTCGCGAGAGGTCAGCGCCTCGACACGGTTGAGGAGGCGGGCCACTGTTGCACGGCCTGATCCTGGGGTCAGCTGCATCCGTGCTGTACTAGCTCGTGGTGATGGATAGACAGTCAAGGAGCTTGGATGGTCAATGACTCACAATTTGGAACGCCGTAGACGGGTGTAGGATGTGGTGCTGCTGTCAGCTACGTTGCGATCCACATAGCTTACACGATGGAGGACTTGCGTCAGACGCTCAAGTTCACGCGCAAGCTGGTTTGCTTCGGCATTGACCTGGCCGAACGTCGTGCGTTCATCCTGAGGTTAGTGAGTAATGGAGCGTTCCGTACGGAATCGGCGCAGCGATTGGTGATGTAGGTCATCAGAGCGTTACCGCCGTGTATGGCCGCTGTGAGCTCGTGGTGAGGGACGAAGTTGACGACGCTGGACGCGCTCGAGTCGGTGACGCTGGGCAGACTCGAATCGACGAAGCTGGGCGGGCTGGAAATTCTGCTGATCTGAATGAGAAGGCTGCTGAAGAGTTGTCGAGAGGTTGAAGAAGATAAAAGCACTGTCACACGGGTTTTGCAAGCTATACGTAGGACCTGGGCAGCTTGGCCGCGGGCGACTGCATGCAGCAGTGTGCCAGCGCAGGTGGCCGTCTCGCCTCTGCGCCTTGTGTAGAATGGCCCATCAGTGCGAGAAAGCTAACTGCGCAGCCGTCCCCGTCCCAGCCTTGCTGTCCATCACTGGCGAGAACGGAACTCCCCTCTCTACAATTAGCCTTCAGATAGGCGAAACTCCGGTTAGGAAGCTGCAGGTAGAACTGTCAAGGGTCGACGAGGATTGAGGAATAGTGTGGGAGGTGTGTGTGGCGCGGTTAGTGCGAAGCCCTCCCGGGTCTGCTACCTCGCACCCCCTCCACGTTTCGCTTCTCCATCAGTCCATCAGCAAGTGTCCGTCGGTGGCCCCTAGCCGACCAGGCACTCTCAAGTGTTCCTCTAGATTCCCCTCATCTTTTCTAATGTTTTGCAGCGATTGCAACCTTTGATTAGGAATTGATAGTATTTTCATAAATTTTGAAATGACTGTACACAACCGAGCTGCTTGTCTTAATGTCGAGCTGTAGCACATTTATACAAGTGAGACAAGCCATGAGAATGACCTTAGCCGTTAATAATGTTGTGCAGGTAGCCTGCAAAGTCGCGATGGATACGGCCGAGCTCCGTGTGCAGGTCCTGCATCTCACGGATCTTGTCCTGAATTTCCTTGACCATCGAGGCAGAAGCGCGGTCGAGCGGTCCGTGGTAGTACATGAGGAGCCCATCGCAGTCCTCGATGGCCATTCGGGCGGCGAGAATGTCACGGTGAATCAACCCGGCGCGAGCCGTAGTGAAACGGTACTGGACCAGCAACGCGGCATTGCGGATGTCGTTGTCCGAGGTCCCGATCTGCGATCAGCTGAGCCGTAGAAGAAACTCACGAAGCATCCCAATGCAACAGAGTAGAGGTCGTGAGCCATGTAGACCGCGTTGGCGAGCTGTGGTCAGCTCAGTCTGGGTTGACGAGGAAGCTTACCTCGCGCAGCTCGGTCTTCTTCTCCTCGATCTCGTTCTCGAGCAGCTCGAGGTTCTCCTTCTAAAGTCAGCTTGGCTGGTGCGTTAGCCGCTCACCAGAACCCCCACCTTCGCCTTGCAGTAGGAGTAGAGCAGCATCAGCTCGCGCTGGCGGTAGTACATGTTAGCGAGAACCCACATGTTGGAAGGCGGTGGTTGGAAGGCGGTGGTTGGAAGGCGGTAGTGGTGATGGTGATGGACAATGGAGAATGTGGACATCGTAGTGGGCAGCGAGACGACACACCTCGGCGAGTGGGGGCACGACATGCTCCGGAGCTCGCAACCTCGCTCCTCTTGCACATAAGTGGGAGTCGTGCGTGAGTGATGAAGCATGCGTGAGTGATGAAGCATGCGTGAATGTGAGTGAGTGCCGGGCAATGCAGCACACAGTCCACTCATCGTATACATTCTGGGTATCTACTACACAGGCACTTCTCACGCGGTCTCGAGGTATTACGGACTACGAGCTACAGACCAGTCCTATTCGCTTGAAAGTCCTGCAGAATCTGCTGGTCTCGCGAAGCTGGTGCTCCCGGGCGGCGCGCGCAGCAATGCGCAAGTCGATAGCATACTCGTGGCAGCTGAGCTCCGCAATGATCCCGTCGAAATGCTCCGGGTACTTGCGCATGCGATAGATGCCACGCAAGATGGCCATGACCATGCGCACAATGGCAGCACTGCGGAACCGTGCGTCGTGAGGAGGGGGCTTGGCCTCGAGCGCCTCTTGAAGCCTGTGGAACGAGTCACGGTAGCGGGGCAGACGGCCCGTCTCCTTGCGAATCCACTTGGAGAAGAAACCCTCTGTTGCCGCCTCGTAGAGCTCGATGCTGAGCGGGTCCTGCCGTCAGTTCTGATCACCAGCCTACAACTTACGCTCTCGTCGAATTCCGTGTTCTCAACCTGTAGCAAGTCAGTGTATCGAACGGGATGGATGTCGATAGCAACGTACCTCTAGATGGCGCTCGCGGAGAATGGAACACAAGAAGAGAATCCCCTCCTCCTTCCAGTCAGCAACGGTCTGATAAGGAACTCACAAGGCAGCTCAGGGCCGACTCGACCTCCCGAGCGAGGGCGGTGTAGTACTCGGTCTCGGTGGGACATCGTAAGGGGATAGTTTGATCGTCGGTGAACATGTTAAGAATGCCGAGTAAAGCTTGGAGAGGGTTGTTGTGTTGAGGAGACAAATGTTGACGCGCACGTAAATGAGTCCATCAGAGCAACACACACAGAGCGGGTGACGAGGCTAGAGGAACATTCTGACCCCGTTGTGTGTATTGAGGAGGCCATGCTCCTTGACCGCAGCACACATATAGCTGAGTCACCTCCTAGCCTCTTCAAACCTCTCAGGGTATCAGTTACCGGTCAGTGACTGCATCCCTCAGCGGGATGGCTCGCGCAACCGACCAGATATTGCCGGTTCATGCCTGCATGGCGGTTATTCGTCTCATTTCGCAAAACCCTGGAAACCGCCACTGGGGCTTGTAGGGCGCTGTGCATGGCTCATCTTGCATGCCAGGAATGGTTCTTGCACAATACTTGCCAATAAGCAATTGACTTGAACCTAGACATGAAGTACGGTTCCGTCGCTGACCAGATTGCGTTGCTTGTGCCGTGCGGCCGTGTGTGGTCACAAGTCTCAGGCACAGCGTCGCCACCAATGTCCAACCACCGGCTCGCCTGTCTAGCAACATCCAACTCTAAGCAGTTAAGCTGCAAGCGAGCATGTGCAGTGACTTGCCAGTGTTAGTGCTTCCTTCTAGATAGTCCAGCCTGCAGCCGTCGCTAAGCTCGGAAACAAATCGGCCCCCAGTCCACGATCGAGGGCAACGGTCCTCCAAAGCCTGGTCCACTTGGCTGGCGAGTTGTTGGTCGCATGCAACCATGCGAAGAACACCCGGCAACGTGAGGCTGTCCTATGTGCCTCGAAATCGAAGGAAGAGAGCTGCTTCGCATCCCTTTCTGAGTTGGATACCGACCTGCCCTCTACACGGCTCAGTCCCCCCTGTTCGTGGTGCCGAGAGATCCGACGGGTGCCGCTCGATCACTCGTCCTCGATCGCGGCATCTCACCGACCGCTGGGAGGTAGTGCCTAACGGACGGCTGGCTCCCCCATCAGTGTTGTCCATCGTGCAGTATTGATGCAAATGCTTCCTAATCTTCCAGTAATCTCATCTCTCCATTCAGCTATGCATGCGCTTTTCGATATCCCCAACTTCCTGTTCCTTTCCCTTCAGACCTCGTCGGACCTGATGGCTACTGCCACTTCGCGTAGATGTCAATCGTATACGCCCAGAGCTCGTTCTTGAGGTCTTCGAGCTGCTTGACCATGCCTTCGATGTCGCGCATGTGCTCACGGCACGCGCGAGCAAGATGATGCTCGCAACCGCATGGGACACCGACGGCCGCACCGAAGGCCTCCATATGGGACTCAGACACAGTCAAGGTCCTTGTTGCGCCGTCCATCACGGACTGGAAGCAGCCCTCGGGGCAGGAGTAAGTCAGGTGCACCTCCTGCGCCGCGTGGATGAGACGGTCGACGCCGGTGGGCTACAGTCAGTACCACAACAGTGTGAGAGAGTGAGGAGTGGTGGCGAGGTTCTGGTAGGAGTATAGGATTGAACTTACAGTGTCGTAGGCGTTTTCCTGTAACTGGCGCAGAAGAGCCTCGCTGTCGGCGGTGACCTGCCTAAGATACTCGAACTGGAGGGTCTGTCGTCAGCTCATACAGGGAGAAAGAAGCTCACGATGATGCACTTGCGATTTTGGAGGAACTGGAGGAGGGCCGCTAAGCCAGCGCGACGGCTGCGGCGGCGGTAGGGGGACATTGTCTCTTGGCACATGATGGCTGTTCGATTGAGAGAAGGACAGAAGGATAGAAGTGGGACTGTAAGTTGAAAGGAAGGGGGAAGAAGGGGGACTCTGATGAACAGCGGTGTGCTGGAAGGAGAAGCTGTCTGCGCTGTTGCTCACCGACAGCTCGCACCGATGAGGACAGACACTGCCTGATGTGCCAGACACACACAGTCCGGTAAGCTGAGTGGTGGTATTCGCATGAGGCGGGAGAGTTAGCGCATACCGAGGTCTGTAGCTTGCCGTGCATCGTAGTTGACCACCACTGCATGATCTGTATGGGTTATTTGGTGATGGCACTTCATGTCCATGCCAATGTCCTCGCTGCCGCCAGTAGCGTCAGCGCTGTAGTGGCCGTGAAGTGCATCAGTGACTTCCAGGCACGGGAGTGCCACTTACCACTCACAGGACTGTTCGCCGGCTACCTCAGTCGGTAGGCATGCGCCCCTCTTTGCACTGCATGTCTCATTAATGAGCTGCTGCTGGACCTTCAAAGTATCAGCATAACAGCATTGAAACAGCTTGGGCAGCAGTGCGTCGCAACGTGAGAGAACAGCTTCATAGTATGTCGCTTGATGCGCGGTGGCACTCTGCTCAAACGTCATACAGAATGATCGCGCGCATCTGCTCCGCAGAGTCGAGTATGCCCGCGAGTTGGACCCCAGTTCTCTCCAAGCTCTTCTTAAACGCTTCCTGAAGAGACAGAATGAAGGTTATTAATGCACAGCTCAAAAGGACCCGAGAAAGCTGGGTGAGCATGATCTGCCTGAACGGAGGCAGGCACAAAGAACGATCGGCATGCTCTTACCAGATCGGCGGTCTGAACTGTTGTCGGGCACGTGAGAAACTCACGGATACGTCTTCCTTCTCTCAGCAGCCTCAGGAATGCGTACATCGTGGTCCAGTTACAGAGAGTCCATGCCTCAGCTTAGCCAGTCACTACCCCGCGCTGTCCTGCGCTGTCCGTACTCGTAATATCCTCCTGCTCCTTGTCCTCCCTCATCATCGCCTTATGAATGATGTCCGGCGCATCGAGAATGGCCGCACCGCCGTCCTTGAATCCGGCCAGGCTTCTCGCGAACGCGTTGGTTTGCGCAATCTTAGTCCTGAGCTGAGCAAACCTCTGCTGCAAGTCGGCGTGATGTTGCTCCACCTCGGGGTCCGTCGGCTCAGAGTCGGGATTGACAGCGTCCAGTCGAGCGGTCAGGTCGGCGGCAATTGCGCGCATCTGTCGCATTGTGCGCGGGATCTTGCCCCCGTCTCGCGGGGCAGCAGCCACGCACTCGCGAGCACGACGCTTTCGATTGAGATGGCGGTGTGGTGAATCTGAGGTCAGCACCGTCACTTGGGGGGGCCGGACTTGGCCGTGGTCAGCGGCTTCTAAGGGAGCGGACTGGGCGACTTGTCGTCAGTTACAGAAGCGCTTGGAGAAACTCACAGTGCGCACCCTCGCCTGAATCGTGGTCATGTCATCGCAGATTGACTCGTAGCCTCGATACTGTCGTTAGATGGAAGCAGAGGCGAGAGCGATCGGAAGAGATGAGCTCCTTCGCTGTGTCGAGTCGGAGAGAGCTGAGGGCTTCCATCTGGCTTCTCAGCTCCGATGCCGTCGTGGCTAGCGCTGGCGGTTCTGCCTCGGATGCCATGGTGGCTGAGTCGGTATACCGAGCGGGTTCAGACAGATGGAGGAGGGTCAGAGGGAGATGGGTGAGGTGAGGGCGATACGACCTTTGCTTGCAGGGCGTAAGGCTAGGAGATCAGGTCCATCGACCTGGGGTAGAGACATTCCACATGCCGATCGCAATCACGGCCCATTAAGCCGCCGGATTCAGACGTTGCATCAGCTCGCTCTGCACGCTCGCGGCTCTCGTCGCTTACTTCATGAGTAAGATATGCTGTGCTTCAGGGGCGTTTGTGACAGTCAACCACTTCGGATCGAAGGATGCTGTAAATGAAACTTTAGACTCGAGTTAATAGATCACTGTGCAAGACGTTCATGCCGCACGGCTCCACACCTACCTCCTGGTGTCGCTCGCCCAGATACTGTAATGCTATGCATTTATTGTTTGGTGATCTTCTATTTCGCTACGCCGCTCGCTTAGCCCTTGTTGGGCTTGCCGGAGGAGTAGTCGTAGAAGCCGGAGCCAGACTTGCGGCCGAGCTTGCCCTGCTCGACGAGCTTGGCCATGAGGTCGGTCGGCTTGATGAGGTCGAGGGGAACGAGGCCCTCCTCAGCCTTAGTGATCCAGCCCTGGGCGATGAACTGGGTGGTGTCGAGGCCGATGAAGTCGAGGAGCTCGAAGGGACCCATGGGGTAGCCGGCACCGAGCTTCATGGCAATGTCGATGTCCTCGGGGGTGGCGTCACCGCGCTCAACCATGCGGACAGCCTCGAGGAGGTAGGGGACAAGGAGACGGTTGACGATGAAGCCGGGCATGTCCTTGCACTTGACGGGGACCTTGCCGAGGCGCACGGACAGCTCGAGAAGGGTGTCGAAGACCTCCTGCGAGGTCTTGGGGGTGCGGACGACCTCGACGAGCTTCATGGCGGGGACGGCTGGAATGTCAGCGAAGCAACTTTGCGGGGTCTCCACCGTGCAGCGGAGATGGAGGTGCTCCGCCGCGATCATCACGACAATGTCCACTGATAGGGCATCTCCAGACAGGGCCAAGGTTTGTGGCTTGCGGTTGCCCATTCGGGTGTGCCGAGGTGCCCTCCACGGTTGCCGGTTGTTGATTTTCGGATCTAGAATCGCGCGGAACTAGCACTCACGGTTGAAGAAGTGGAGACCGGCGAACTGGGTCTGGCGCTCCTCGGAGCACTTGAGGGCGATCTCGCCAATGGAGAGCGACGAGGTGTTCGAGGCGAAGATGGTGTCCTTCTTGGCCTTGCTGTCAAGGAAGGCGAAGAGGTCCTGCTTGACCTTGAGGTTCTCGAGGATAGCCTCGACAACGAGATCGGTGTCGGCAACGGCAGCGCCGGCGTCGGTCGAGGTCGAGATGTTCTGGAGGACCTTGTTGGTGAAGCCCTCGATGTCGTCGGGCTGCTGCTTCTTGGCGACACGGGCAACAGACTTCCTGATGATGTTGATACCGTTCTCAAGCGCCTTGTCAGTCACGTCGGTGAGGGTGACCTTGAGGCCAGCCTGGGCCGAGACCTGGGCGATACCAGCACCCATGAGGCCGGCACCGAAGACGGTGACGCGCTGCATCGAGTCGGCGCGCTGCTTGGCGTCATAGGCGACCGACGAGGTGGAGAGCGCGCGGGCGACAGTGTTGACGCGAGCGGCCGAGGCGAGCTGAGCCTGGGTGCGGAGGACGGAGCGGGCAGCAAGCATTTTGGGCTGGGTTTGTTGACAGAGGAACAAGAAAGAAAAAGTCAGACTCGAAACAAGGCGTGTGGATCGCGGAGACGCCGGGCTGCTTGGCTCGGGCTGGGACTGGGCAGCTGGGAATACAACCGTACCTCGACTTTGCTCCGTCACCGGCACAAGCTGGCCTCCACCGTCGTCTCCACTGCAGACCGACACCCAGAACTAAGCGTCATAGGCTACGGCCGAACTCGGCTCGCTTATACTCAGTTACCGGACGAGCGGCCGTCGCTTAAGTTCCGCGTGCATTGTGCGTGATTTCTGCGTGGATCTATCGTGGCTTCTGCATGGCTCTTTTGGGATCACGTGATGAACACAATCGGAACTCGAGCCTCGTCTTTCAACCGAGGGCATTTCATCCGATCGGCGCACGAGCCAGCTTGATTGCGATTGCCGCGATATGGTAGCCGCTCGTGGCCGCCGCAGCGCTGGTGGAACGGCGACCACGGACCCGGTGGCTTACGACGTGGTAACTTGATCTGCTGACACTGGCCAGACAGGAACGATAACGATGCCCGGCGGCTTCCGCCCGTGATATTTGCATTTTCGAACGAGCTCGCTGTCCGGTCCGTCGTCGGCGGCGTCAGAATGACATAGAGTTGAGAGAAAAGACATAGAGTGACAGCGGTCGATGTCTCCTGACCACCACTCTATGTCATGCAGAGAACGACATTCCAGCCGAGCCAGCCGAAGCTGTTGTGCATGATTCTATGTCATCCACGACTAGTCTATGTCTTCTTATATGGTTCTATGTCATTTTGCCAGGCCCTATGTCATTTTGAGCGAGCTCTATGTCCTTTTATAAGCCTCTATGTCATTTCGTGGAGGTCTATGTCATTTTGGAGAGGTCTATGTCATTTTGGGCGTCTCTATGTCATTTGGCTTGATTCTATGTCATTTTGGACCGAGTCTATGTCATTCTGAAGCTCTGGTGGTGTGCTATATGTCATGCCGGACCCTTGATTCTATCCGATATGCAGCAGTCCAGCGTCCGATCGATAGGTTTCACCGCGGGCAGGTGGGTGGGGGCCCACCAATGAGGGCTGGCTGATGGCAATGCACTCCGACGCGTGATGCGAACTGGCAAGTGTTCCGGGATGCCCCGCATGTGTGAGCGAGCTGTGCTGAGCAAGATAGTGCTGATTGCGCGCGGCACGCCAGGACTTTTCAGGAACGCGACCGTCGGATTCGTGGTCGTCGCCCAAAAAGCCGGTCTTCACACGGCCTTTTCTGGAAATCTGATTCGTGGATTCACTCAATAGCCGACATCTGCCTATCGCAGATGGGCGCTTCTGGCCGGCACCGGACATCTCCCGCACATCACCCACCCCTTTGTCTGATCAGACCACCCAAAGTCTGGGGGCATGCATATATATCCACTCTTCGAGCTCGTCGTCTTTTCCAACAACAACCACAACTCCTCTTCCTCTCCTCACTCTCCACACCGCAACACGAGCAAAACCTTTTCCAACAATGTCTGACGGCCTGCCTGGTTACATCGAGTCCCACCGCTACGGTAAGCAGTGACAACCTCGGGGTGGAGCTGACGAGCAGGCAAGGACCTCGTCAAGGTTCTCCGCGTCGTTCGTGAGAAGAAGAACGGAAAGGAGATCCACCACTGCATCGAGTACACTGTTCGCGCTCTGCTCGACGGTGCCATCACGACCTCTTACACCAAGGCGGACAACACTGTCGTTGTCACCACCGACACTTGCAAGAACACTGTCAACTACTACGCGAAGACCTCTCCCTACGTCCTCGACCCCGCCGCGTTCGCGCTGCACCTCGGCACGCATTTTGTCACGCGCTACGACCACATCACGCGCGCCTACATTGACCTGTACACGAAGAAGTGGTCGCGCATCCCGGTTGACGGCCAGCCGCACAAGTGGGCGTTCGTCCATGACGGCGCGGAGAAGCAGACTGTCTCGCTCTGCGTCGACGGCCGCGAGGGCAAGGACAAGCTCAAGGCGGACCTCAAGATGGGCCTCAAGGACCTGCTCGTCATGAAGACCTCGGGCTCGGCCTTCGAGAACTTCTACCAGGACGAGCTCACCACCCTCGCTCCCGTTGCCGACCGCATCTTCTCCACCTCGGTCACCACCCAGTACTCCGTGCCCCTCCCCGCCTCCATTCCCCTCTCGATGAAGACCGTCGGTGACATCGCGGCCAAGCTCGACTTCCCCCGCATTGCCTCCACCGTCCTGAAGGACACGCTCGAGGTCTTCGCCACCGACGAGTCCCCCTCCGTCCAGGCGACGCTCTACAACACCGCCCAGCGCGTCCTCGGCCACTGCCCCGCCATCCACGACATTCGCTACTCCCTCCCCAACAAGCACTACATCGCTGTCAACATGACTGCGTTCAAGCTCGACAACGGTCTCGGCTACGAGGGAGGTAAGTCTTCTACTCATCTTTATCAGAGTATGCTAACAAAAACAGGAGCTGAGGTCTTCTGGCCTGCTTCCGACCCCTCAGGTCTCATCGAGGCCAAGATCACGCGCAAGGAGAAGGCGAAGCTCTAATTCCGTAGAGAGTTGTAAGGTTTACATGTCAGCAGTCACTCTTGGGCACCTTGGGGCGGCAAAATTCCGAAAATTCGCGCGACACTGATAGTTCGCAGGTCATACGCCTGCGCATTTGGTAGAGCGGTCTGCGATCTGCCAGGGATGTTCTGGAGAGCTGAAGAGCTGTGGAAGTGAGGGAGGAAGACAAGATCGACGGCCCCACTGACGACCGGCTGACATCCGCTTGGCCGCCACAGCCTCTCATCTCTCATTCAACCGGCGTGTCCAGCGCAGTGCCGGTGCTCAGTGCGACGGTGCATACTCCTGTATGTTCCCAGTGATTATGCGGACGCCAGCCGTAGAGGTATTGCCCGAGCGAAGAGTGAGAATGACAGCGACCTCCACTGATGGCAGCGCTTACAGACCGCTGACGTCCCCCGACTGGCGTCTGCTCATGGCAGTGTTTTGTCTCCGACCAGCAGAGTCTGCATGGCGTCTTATGGAGCGACCGCTCAGCGGTACGTTACCTATACGTGCCCTTGCCCATCTACGCCATTACAATCGCAGATAACCCGACGTGAACGTCCTGCGATCTTTTGGTTCTACCAACATCACCCTTATGCCCCTTGTTCACCAAGTCATGCAGCCCCTTGATGGGCGGCCCACCCATCCTCTTCGCCAGATCCGCCAGCCTGCGCTTGACCGCAGCCATGCGGCCCTTCGCCGTCGTCTTCGCCGTCGCCTTCGCCTGCTGCTCCGCGCTCTTCATCCCACCCTTCTTCTTGCTCTTCTTGCTCTTACGGCTTTTCTTCTTCTCACCAACCGTGCCCTTCTTGGCACCACTGGCCGTCGCACTCGTGCTAAGCATAGAGGCTTGCAGCCTGCGCCGGCGCGCGGCGCGCTTCTTCCTGCTAGCCTTGCTGCGCTTGCACGTGCGGCCCACCGGCCCGGTGATCCTGGGCACAAGGGCGGGGACGTAGTCGTCGGGACGGGTGAGGTGGAAGTGGTGCTTCCAATGGCGACCAGTGTCGGGTTTCAGCTTGACGGCTGGTGAGGCTAGAATTCCGTAGGCCGACGCGCCGCCTATTGACCACAGGGCCGCACGCTCCCACCTCGTCGTAGGATTCGTCTTCCCGGGTGGGATGGTTGCTGGAACGTTGGGGTCAGCTTCGATGTCCTTGGCGTCGATGTCGTCGAAGGTGAACGGGTGGTGGTTCACGACGAGAGGGAACTCGTCCACCTCCATTCCGTCGTCGGTGCCGGTCATGTCGCTGCCTGCACCGTCACCGTCATCGGCAGCAACGAGGTGAGTGGATATGGTGTCAGTCGACGAGGAGTCAGTAATGTGGAGAATGAGAGAAGGCAAAGACAATGCTTTATGTATGCGCAACTAGCTCATGGTCGGGATGGCTGACGGCACACGACTGGTACATCGGATCGAGTGCGACGAGGCACGCCGAGTGGTGTGGGACGGCATTTTGAGAGCGCGATGACAAACGGCGAGTGCGACGGTGCAAAGCCCGTGAGACTCACACAAGCGGTCTCACCCGCGGATCACGTCGCATCCCCCTCGCTTCATCACACTCTCCATCAACTCACTTCCCGCCCTTCTCCCTTCTCATTCTCACACTTCACCCACAGCCATGGACGACCTCAAGAGTCCAGAGAAGCCTACGTTCACTGACGACGACGAAGACCGTTTCGTTAACGACCCCAACCTCGGGATCTCGGTGGATTTTATCCTCCGCATCGACGTAATTTTGAACGAAGGGTACCGCGTGAGCTAGCTAAGTGGACTCTATGAGCTGACAGACAGAAGCATGAGTGGGCAGCGATCATGGACGAAGTCAAAAGGACGGACAAGAACAGGCGCCTCGGGAGCTATTCCGATTCCGGTAGTAGCTGATATCAGTACACTACGCCGGAAGGTGCCAACAAGGCGGCCATGGATGCAGTCCTCGCTAGTGCGTACAAGCTCGCCGGACGGCCCGCGGGCATGATTCAGCGTATAGTCACACAGATGTGCAAGCTTGTGAATGACCTCATGGCCGAGCTCGAGGACTACGCTGTCTACGCTTGTCCGCCGATGGATCCGGAAAGTATGGTGACGTACCAGAAGGTGATCGCGCCGCATACGTATCAGATCGACTTCTGCGTCAAAAGTGTCGAGAAGATGATCGTGAACTTGGAGGAGGCAGAGCGCGGCCTCGCTAAACTGCTCGCCTTCTGATAAAATGACGGGTCATCAGTAGCTGTAAATAGTAGAAGCTTGCGACAGCCAGGGCGCTGGCGTGACTTGTAGCCGAGGGGCCTTATGTTTCGTGTCCTTGCAGTGCAATCGTAGCATCAGTCCTGGCAGCTTATCCTGATGGCTGCTTTACTCCGCCGTAGGTTACGTTTCCGAGCGCCGATCTGGTCTGGGCTACGCACGTCTGCTCTGGAGACAGAGACTTCCATCGAGTGTTCCTTGTCCCATCTGAAGTTCCACCACTTCACTTTAGCTGTCAACATGGCCAATCGTCATCAGGCCTCGCCCCCAGCTTCCACAACCCTCGTCTGCCCCCTGAACTGAACGCCGTCGCAGTGTTCCACGCAGACTACTCGGCAATGCTCAGCGAGCACGTGAGGTCAACTCCCGATGCCCGGCTGACTCTCAGGAAAGAGCGGATTCGGGCAGCCAAGAACAAGGCGGGCGTCCTCGTGCAGCTGCTGCAGAACGTAGGCGCCAACCTCTGAGTTGAATTTACAACCAGCTCGACGACCTCAAGCAGGAAGTGCCGGACGTCGAGCCACCCGCAGGCGTAGGCTCCTTCACAGGTGGTGATCGCGTCATTGCCGCAGCGTACGAGTTGGCGAATACGAAACCAGTGGCCATATCCCTACGGTAACGCGAGAGCTTCGCGCCTTCCTCGACGGTAACAGGGAGGAGCTCAAGCGTTTCGACCGCACTCCGCCGGCAGACAGTGATCCGGACAAGAAGTTCGAGAAGGAGGCCGCGCAAGCCATCTTGACCAATGTCGAGAACGGCTTAAGTTCATGGAGGCGCAGGCGGCACAAGCGGAGACGCTCAAAGGCTCTTTCAAGGACACCATCTACTGTTGATACCATTGACATGCACTGCTGTGACCGGATGCTGGTGGTGCATCGCTAGCTTCATGGGAGGTTGACGTGTTACGATGGAAGTGTCGATCGTCGAGTGGCAACGCTTGCTGGAAGGGGGCGTAGGCTTATCGCCGCAACAATAAGATCGATGACTAGACAGCGAGGAGTGTCGCCATGTAGCGTCAGTGGAGGTGTCGTTTCCACCGCCGTCGATCGCCCTGCGCAAGCGTCGGTACAGGAGGGCGCAGATGATCGCAGTCCGAAGCTTCCATCTTCGCTCCACATATTGGGCTCCAATGTTCGTATTCTCCCTCATCACCTATTCCTTCAGGATGAACGAGCCCCATGAGCCTCGATGCCTTGAAGAGCAAGTGCCGGACCTCCTGCAGGCAAAGCGAGCTCTCGCCGACGCCCAAGCCCTCCATGGCCACTTCCATAAGCGCCTCAAGCCGCATGTGAGTCTCCCTGCGAGCCGAAACTGATCGCAGCTGGAAGACATGTCCATGATCCTGGGCAAAGCTGAGGAGACGGAGCATCTCGTACAAGCCGTGAGCAGCCCTGTAGCACGAAGCTAACACCAGGCCGCAAAAGCCCCCCATCCCCAGATTCATGCCCATCCCGGTGGAAATGACGAGATGTCGTTGGAAGACCGCGCTATTTCAGCAACGTACGCGTTGGGGCATGAGCCGTGCGGCGTGATTCCCGTTGCTTTGCGTGCCATGGTCGATGATCTCGAGAGTACGAAGACGGAGCTGGGGTCGTTCGTTCGGACTCCGCCTGACGATGTCCGGTTCAGAGGGTTGTGGGAAGAGACGGAGCTGCTGCTGATCGACATTGAGATGAGCTTGGAGCGCTTGGAGGAGAATGTAGGGCAGTTGAGGCGTATCCTGGGGTGGTGCGCTGAGATGATATGCGTGTGACTTATTTGGTCAGCGGAGCGCGGATCGTCGTCGGTTTTTTCAGGCAGGCTGGAAGTACTTCTCCCGATGCAGCGCACACCTCGGATTAAACCCATGCCCGCACCCCGGACACTCCCCGACACCCATATACGCTTGCGCCGTCATGGTATGTCCACAATTCCCACAAAGTACGCATTTCTCTCCTCCGTCACTTGGCCAGGTCGTCCGCTTATGATTCGTGACGGCATCATGGCATTCGGCGCATGGGTAGAAACGCCCACAGCAGGGATGCGAGAGGGCTACTATGTCCACGGGGCCGGACCAGTGCACGCATCGTGTCTGGGGATCTACGGGCAGGCCGTAGACTTGAGTGGTGCCGGCCAGGATGAACGGCGAGGTGGGGGTGGTGAGCGGTACGGGCTTGGGAGCGGGGCAGACGGAGGAGGAGTTAGGGTGGTCGGCGATGGAAGGGGAGAGCTGAGGATCGGTCTTGCTGTTGTTCCCGGTCATGCTGGTCCCCTCGGTTAGCATCATCGATGGTCGAGTTGCAGAACCGCGGAACCAAGAAGGAAGGCGCGGTGCTTGATAGCCGCACCAATGTGTGGCCGTGGGAGACCTGCGATAAGCGGTGAACCCACTGCACGAGCGGCTGTTCTTGCGGCTGCTGCTGAGTATGTGAGTTTCCTTGATCCACCGACTCGCAAAACACGTAACGGGCATAACATTATATGTCTATATAGTCCACACGGCAACCCTACCAAATCTTACTCGCCCATGAACAACCGGATGATCATGTAGAGACTCGCGCCGAGGAAGCGGAAGAACGCGAGTCCCGCGACCGTATACAGAAGTACGGCCATGTATGTCGACGCGACCTTGTTGTCGTCGAGGCTCGAGCTGCCCGCGCCAGTCAGGATACCGACAGCGAGGGCCGCGTTCGTCATCGTCCAGGCGAGGAGGACATTGGAACGGAAGTTCTTGTAGTAGTCCTCCTGCTTTTGCTCCTCGTTCACGACGGGCACCTCCTTAGGGGCCGGCGTGGAGATGATCGCGAGCTCATTCAGGTACACGGCGTTGCGGTCCTCGTCCTTCTCGGGAACCTCAATCTCGACCTCGTCCTTCTTCTCTGTCGGCTTGACGACACCGAGGTCCTGCTCCACCTTGTCCGAACCCTTCGTGCCCCACGAGACATCGTGCACGTTCGAGAACGCGTAGACATTCAGAACGTTGATAAAGCTGGGGGCGATCAGGAGGTACTGCAGGAACGACGTGATCAGGTGCCACGGGTCGAACGCGATCAGAGACGACAGGATGTACAGTCCGTACGTGGCCAGCAGCGACAGGACAATGTTCGTGAAGACCTTGGATTTGAGGAGCTCGTTAACCCCCCCAGATTCGTTTTTGACGGTCTCGATACTGTGGACAGCGAGCCAGACGGCACAGAAGATCATGTACACCGTGATCAGAGCGTAGCCGACCATAGCAATGGTGTAGCCGATCTTGGATCCCTGCGGTCGGTTGCCGAGCGCGAGAATGAAACAGAGCAGGAGCAGAGCCAGGTAGAACCAGTTCAGAGCAACACCGACGTAGTGGAACGCCTTGCCGGTCGCCGTCATCGAGTTGGTCAGGACGACGAACGCGATGTAGTAGTTTCCGAGCGAGAACCAGGCAAAGATGTTGGTCAGAATCTGGTAGATCAACTCAATGTGCAGCGCCAGCTTGCGGCCGAACGAGTGAGACGAGCGGTAGATGTAGCCAAAGTGCACAATCGAGTGGATGGCGGCGAAGAAGGATCCGTTCAGCCAACGACGACGCTGCGAGACAAGCTCCGGGACCTGGTCGGGGACGTCGGTCACACCTTCGGCCGACTTGACGTAGTGAAGAGTCCAGTTGCTACCGCGCTTGGAAACGAGCTCCCAGCAGAGAATGCGGTCCTCGGCGAGGTACATGTTCGCCTTAAAAATACCGGCTCCAGCGCCGTGCATGGTCTCGCCGAGGAAGTACTTCTGGAGGGGACCTTCACCAGTCACAGGGTCGTTCTTGATGGCAATGTAGCGGTACGCAGAGAAGGCACCGGGCAGGACTGTGATATAGCCAAAGACCGACTCGAGCGGCTTGTCCAGAATGTTGGACATCTTGTACTCGAAGTTCTGGGCGGCGACCAGCGGGTTCAGGAGGTTGTGCCACAGCTTGCCCTTCAGAGCGACAATCTCTCCGCACGCGCCACCGCACGCCGAGTTGATATCGAACGCCTTCCACAGATGGTAGATCGAGTCCGGACCAGGTTGCGTACCGACGTCGAGAAGAACGCAAACGTTGGGGTTCAGCGCCTGGCCGAAGGCATTGAAAAACCAGCGGTGCGAGTTGATCTTCTTCTGGTTCTTCTCCTTCAGACAGAACAGCAGCTGGACGGGCACGACCTTGCCAGCCTTCTTGCTCGCAGCTCCGACGATCGAGCGGTCCTTGTTGATGTACACTGGGCGTGTTAGCGACATTCGGTCCGGGCAACTTACGCTGAGTGGTGTACTCGTACAGATGCGCAGTGACGGGCTTGCCGTTGACAACGTTGGTACCGATGCCATCCTGGTAGACACCGAGCGCGGCAAGAACCGACCTCGTTCTCGGGTTGATCTTCATACGCCCGTCTGAGACAATACAAACAACGACCTGCCGATCAGCGAAACCCCTTCTGTCAACAAACTCACCTTCTGCCAGCCGTCTTTCGACCAGGTGGACTTCGAGCCACGGTTACAGAGGTTGGCGATATTCTGCATGACGCCATACATGGTACGGCAGAAAAGCTCGTCGTCCTCGTTGTACATCGTCACGACGATGAACAGTTCCGTTTGACGGGGAGGATTGTAGAGTCTCTGGCGGAGCGTGTACTGATCCCGAACGAAGTCGTCGGGGTCGCAGGTGACGGCCGTGTAGCGCATCTTGGTGAACTCGTTGCCCTCCTTGATGGGGCACTTCTCCAGCAGCTTACTCGGAACATCGACGTCGAGCACGAGGTGACCTTGGAACAGCTGGACACGCTTCTGCGTCTTGTTTCGTCGGATCTGTCGCGTCGGGAGGGGACCGTAGTGAATGCGAGGCTGCTCCTCGTCGTGCGGACCGTCGCCGTACGGGTCATCGAAACGAATGCCCTGCATCGTTACCGGCGGCCCGGACTGGGGAATGGGAGGGGTATAGCCATGGCCGTGGTTGACCTGCGTCATGGGGATAGCTCCATCATCCGTCAGCTGGTAGGCAGGGATACCGTAGGCGCCGGGCTGGCCCTGGTTTAATAACGGGGCGTTGTCGTTGTAGTCCTCCTCATGCTGTCCAACGTAGGACGAGGGCGGCGGCGGGTAGCCGACGTCGCCGTAGTTGCTGTTCATGTGCTGGAGCGGCGGGGGGCTCTGAAGGCGAGTGTCCGGGAGGTACGGCTGATTGAGGGAGACGTTAGACCCAGCATGGCCAGGCTCGTATGGTTCGGGCAACCCCAGCGTTCCAGCGGGAGGAGGAGGAACAGGCGGCGGCACCGGTGCTGGCGAGTCATAGCGCGACGGTTCCTCGAACGGGTCAGAAGCGGTGTGGTGGTGACCGTACTGCCCAGGCGCGGGGGGAACGGGCGGAGGACGCTGCGGGTTTTGCGTCGGCGAAGCGTACGGGTCACCGCGGCGGGCCTGGCTGCCAGGAGGCG
Source organism: Trichosporon coremiiforme (assembly GCA_039545355.1). Classification (NCBI taxonomy): domain Eukaryota; kingdom Fungi; phylum Basidiomycota; class Tremellomycetes; order Trichosporonales; family Trichosporonaceae; genus Trichosporon; species Trichosporon coremiiforme. Next base: position 799,499 of record BCJJ01000002.1, on the reverse strand, counting down.
GCGCGTAGATGTCGCCCGGCTGCATGTTGGGGTTGTCGCTGGCGAGAGTAGGAGAGGAAGGAAGAGAAGTGTTTTGACAGAGGGGCGAAGTGAGACAGCGACGAGGAAGGACAACTAACGCGTGGCCGTCGTTATGGGATGTGGAGGAGAATTCAGGCGAGGACCAGGGCCGGTGGGGTGGTTGCTGATACGGATGTGCCTAAGAGACCGACAAATGAGGCGAGCCTATATCTTTGCTTGAGATCAAGAACGATGGTCGCGACCGCGTTCGGAGCAGGACAACGGAGGCGATGGTGCAAGCCTTGCAAGACGGGTGCAGGGGTAGTCGTGAGTGTGCAAGATGAGAGGAGGAGGGATCGAAGGATCAGAAACAATAAATGAGAGGGGGCGCGAGAAGCGATGCACCTTGCGGTCACTGGGTGGTGGTCGCGGTGCCGTTGGCCGCCCTCGCCGGCCCGCCAGCACGGCCATACGGCCAGCAACCAGCACCCGCCCGCTGCACAACCTTTGGTGTACCGTCCGCCAGGCCCCAGGTCCAGGGGCATGCAAGTGCGTGAGGCTGCAATGGCCAGGCTGGCCGGGCGGAGGACATGCAATTCAGGCTGAGGACCGCGAGGATCGAAGACCTGGTGCGCGTACGCCGTAGCGCATAGCGCGCCTGACACAGGGACCAGATCTCCCACGCCTCCAACGATCTTTCACAATGGCCAGTGCCCAAGGACGCAGAACGCGGGGCGGTGCCTAATCTCTGGGCCTTCAACCCTGCAAGCCCTATAGCGCCCTGACGACGCGTGGCCGTGTCCCAGCCAAAATAACGTTCGTCACACCGCTATGGGCCGCCTCCGCAACGCCTTTAGACTTTGGCTGCGACATGCAAGTCTGTGCCAAGAACACTCCACAATCATAGCATCGCTTTTTTCCATCTTCGAGCACAGCACACAGCTTCCGGATGTAAACATACAGCTTCCCTCCTTATCTCCATAGATCCATACGTCGGTGTTCGGTCTGGTTACTGTGCCCGGCAGACGTACGTTGCGATCATCACGGTCATCCGGCATGCACAGTGTTCCCCACTCACGCTGCGGAGTCACAGGTGCACTCATATTACATACTAGTCTTACAGGCGAGTGACGATGACGTTACTTCTTCTTGAAGAAACTGGCTAGCGTGCTCTGGCCCATCGAGCCACCCTTCTTGGCCGGTGCAGGCTTCGGCTTCGAGTCCGACGCCGTGCGGGAGACTGGCCTGCTGGCAGGTTTAGAGGCCGGTGCAGCAGGCTTGTCAACTGGTTTAGGTTTCGGTGCGGCCTCCGTGTCCGTGTCCGAGCCAGAACATGATTCCTCGGTCCAGTAGTCCTTGGTAACTAAGATCCGTCAGCGGTCACCCTCATCTATTATCTGCGGCACTCACCCATATATCCCTTAGCGTCCAGTTCCTGCTTTGACTTCTTCACCTGCCTGCGCTTGCGCTTCCGCGTGCCGCTCGTGGCACTGGGCTTCGGTTTCGGCTTAGTCTCCGCAAGGTCGTCATCGTCAAAGTCGACGTCCATAGCCACCATGGCCTCCATGGCTGCCTGGTCCTCTGCCCTCACCATCGACGACGTAGGCTCAAGGGCGCTCTTGGCGGAACCCTTGGCTGTCCTCGAGGAGGACTTGGACACAGGCTTTGAAGGCGGCTCGTCGTCCTCCTCGTCAGACTCAATAATGCGCCTTCGGCTCTTGGACGAAGTAGGTTTACGCTGAGGCTCTGCCGCCTTCGGCTCCTCCTTCACCGTCTCCTTCTTGACAGCCTTCGCAGGCTCGCTCTTCACCGTCTTCTTGCTGCTAAAGTCCATGGCACCATCACGGAGGGGCTTGGACGCTGCGATCAATGGCTCGCCGGTGATTCCACCGTACAACGAAGGGTTGACGTAGTCAGGGTTTTCGCGCAGTTTCCTTGCGGGGATCAACAGCTGCTGGGGGTCCTGTCGTCAGTTAGGTCCGCCCACCATGCTAACTCACCCTCAGCGGCGCCGGCGACAGGGAGTAGATGTGAACGGAGAACTGATCCGGGGCGAACAGCTTCTTCTTCTCATCGAGCTCGTCGGCACCAATAAGCACGACACCCCACCGCGAAACCTGATGTCAACTGATTGTTGGCTGCCCCTAGCTTACCTGCTCGCTCTTCTCCTCCACGACCACAACCTCAGGCTCATTCTCCAAGCTCTCCTCAGCCTTGATTTCTTCCTCATCCGCTTCAGACCCGGCTTCTGACCTAGCATCCATATCCACAATCTTCAGCTTCTGCGTGGCCGACATGTGGGCCAGAGACTGGGTGTTCGTCACGTTACCGACCGACAGGTCGGTGCGCGCGACGGCCGACTCCTGCAGGAGAGGGCCGGAGATCAGATATGTCGGAGATGCATCATGCTTGGAGATGTAGTCGGACAGAATCCTGATGGTATTAGCAAGTAGTCCGACGATCGTGACTCACTCCTTGGCCGTGTTCGCAGACACTCCGACCTTCCTCGCAACCTGTCGGAAGGTCACCTGAGAGTCAGCTTCAGGGATCACAGGCAACTCAGCTAGCTTACAGCGTTACCTTCGCCGAGGGAGGCAGTCAGATACCTCTCGGCATCTCTGTTGGTGTCGCCCATCCCTCACTCTGTTTGTTGACACTCAAGACGTGCTCAGCTGAGATATACACGCTCCTCGATCAGCTCTGAATCGATAGTCGATGTTTCCGGAGGAGACTCCCCGATTGAAAGAGTTAAAGTTCTCCCAGGTCGAGACGCAGTCGCTGTTATGCGGCGAAGCAAGATGAGTGCGAGTGATGGCTGTTATACACCTGTCGTCAGAAATCAATGTCGGTTGACGCGTGCGGAGTGGACGCGCGGCGGAAGTTTCCCACGATGGCCACTCAAACCTCCACTTTCAATCTCAGTGATGTCCAAGATTTCGGACGTTGCCCAAATATTTGCATCATCGACCGCATCGGCGCCCACGAGACCATGGAGTCGCTGAAACGCAAGCACGTCGTCTTCGACGAGGACAACGCCGCCTTGGGGCCATCTGAACCCGCTGGTTCCGGCGTGCACCCCGACCGCGCGGCTGTCGTTGCTGCTGCTGAGGGTGCAGCCGTCAAGAAGCCGAAGGTGAGTGCAGCTCAGCTAGTGTACCTCGGCTGTTAGCTGATGTTCCAGGTCAAGTCCGAGAAGAAGAAGCGGTATCTAGCTAAGAAGGCGCGAAAACAGCGAAAGCTCAAGAAGGCCAAGAAGGCTGCTGCGCCGAAGAACCGCATCTGGATTGGCGAGCCTGGCGAGGAGCAGGACAGCGACGACGACAGCGGGAGCGATGTCAGCGATGACAGCGATGAGGAGGAGTTCAAGCCGTCTACATCAACAGCTGCCGAGACTTCTAAATCTGCTGGGCCGACGCTCGTGAAGAAGGCAAAGGCGAAGGATGGCGTCGTCGAAGGCGGTCCGATGACGGAGGAGGAGCGGGCGGCGCGCAAGGCTGAGAAGCGAGCGATCCGTGATGCACGAAGAGGGGATCGCCATGCTAAGCGTGCGGCAGAGCGGGAAGCCAAGCTGAAGGCTGCCAAGGAGGCTGAGGAGAGGGCCAAGCGGCAGCAGGAGGCCCAGGCGAACGGAGCGCCGGAGGAAACCGAGACGGAGGGAGACGACTCTGAGCCCGAGGACGAGCCGATGGAGCAAGACGGAGAACCGAGTGATCACAGCGAAGACGAGGACGAGAAGGAGCCCGCCGACATTCCCGACCTTCCGCATCGGCGAACACCGTCTCCGGGACTCGAGCCCTTCCCTCTGCCGCGGATGGCGCCTGCGCCGGCACCCGAGGTGCTCGACCGGCAAGGTCTACCGGCGGGTTTGGAGGACGCGAACTTCATCGAGCAGGATCTGCGCATGCCCCTGAGCGAGCTGACTGAGACAACGCCGATCAGCGAGCGGACGCAGAAGCGGCTAAAGGATCTTGGCATTTCTGAGTTCTTCGCTGTGCAGACGGCGCTGCTCCCCAAGCTGCTGCGACTGCCCCTTACTCCCCTGCCTTTCGAGAAGCTCAGCGACTACCTCGTCTCAGCCCCTACCGGATCCGGCAAGACGCTCGCGTACACCGTCCCCATTGTTGAGATTCTCAGCAAGCGCATCGTCACCCGCTTAAGGGCACTCATCGTCCTTCCGACACGAGACCTCGTGACGCAGGTTAAGGAGACGCTGGAGGAGATCAGTAAGGGTTCCGGACTGACTGTGAGTACTCGAGAGCTGTCTTCCGTTAGGTGTAGCTAACTCGCAGATCGGAACAGTTACTGGTCAGCACTCATTCGCGCACGAGCAGACGCTGCTCGTCGATGGCGCGCAGTCTAAGCTTGACATCTTGATCGCGACGCCGGGAAGGCTCATGGACCACCTCGCGATGACGAAGGGCTTCACATTGCAGCACCTGCGCTTCCTAGTGATCGACGAGGCGGACCGGCTGCTCAGCTCGAGCTTCCAGAACTGGCTCTCGCAGGTCCTTGACCAGTGCCGGCCGCATAAGCCTGCGAATGGCGAGGAGCTCGCGGGCTCCCAGGTCGCTCTCGCGTGGAGAGAGCCGATGGGTCTGTCGCGGGGTGACTTTGAGGGCAGCCAGGTGATCCCGAGTAGTGTGAGTGCATTCAGCTTCCGAGTCTGGCCGCCACAAGCTGACATACAGTGCCAGAAGCTGCTTTTCTCGGCTACGTTGACGCGTGATCCCGCAAAGGTCGCGCAGCTCAACCTGACCTCGCCGGAGTACTACATCGTCTCGTCCACGCGCTCTATTACGCAGATCGGACAGGCGTTCGAGCTTCCTTCGTCTCTGACCGAGCGCTCGATCATCCTCCCGCCGCAGCTGAAGCCGCTCAACCTCCTCTACCTCCTGCACACCGAGGATGCCGCGCCGAGCATTGTCTTCACGAAATCTGTGGACGCGGCATCACGTCTGGTGCGTCTGCTGACGTACTTCGAGCAGGCGTACATTGGCGGCAAGAAGCTGTCCGTCGCCTCGTTCACGCGCGACATGAAGCCGAGCGAGCGCAAGAGTATGCTCTCCGATTTTGCGGCCGGCAAGCTCGACGTGCTCGTGTGCTCGGACCTGATCTCGCGCGGTATCGACCTGCCCTCTGTCGCGCACGTCGTGTCCTATGATGTGCCCCTCGACATGACCAAGTACGTCCACCGCGCGGGCCGCACCGCCCGCGCTGGAAGGGACGGAACAGTCTGGACCATGGTCGAGAAGCAGGAAGCGAAGCACTTCAAGGACATGCTCGCTGCCGCGGGCAAGAAGGTCCGCAAGCTCAAGGTGCGCGAGGAGCAGCTCGAGGGTTTCAAGGAGTCGTATGACATTGCCATGAAGCGTCTCCAGGCGGACTACGGGCGCGACTAGGCTCCCGCGCCAGCAGGACAATCAGTATGCCACACGTATCTCTAGACACATTATGCATTACCATTACATATTATACAGTTCTAAGTGACTCTAAGCAGTCTTGTCGCTCGCCGTGCTCTCCGTGTCCGAATCGGGGCCTCCGGCGAGGTTCCGTCCCTCCTCAATCATAGCTTTGACGCCGTCGATCGCGTACACGTCGTCGCCCATGGCCCTGACCTGGCGCTCGACCCCACGCCAGACCTTCTTCACCTCGTCGTCGGATTCTGGCCGTCAGCTGACTGCCCGTTGTTCGCAGCTCCACACATTCCGCGCGCATTGCGAGCTTCGCACTCACCCACCGCAAGCATCATGAGGCGCACGCGCTCCAGCCCCCTAGCGACAGTCTCGCGCATGCCGTTCCTCTGCCTCTCGGCGGCGCTCAGGCCGCTCTGCTGGTCGAGAATCGATACCGTGTCGGTCAACTGGGACATCTCGGAGAACTTCTCCTGCAGCTGCGTCACGATGCTGATGAGTTGGGGCGTTTTCAGATTCAAGGACGCAATGGTGTCGCCGGCACTGAACAGCTGATGGTGGTGGTTGTACACGAGCGTGTGGCGTGCGCTCTGGAGCTTGCCCACGTCTGATGTCAGTAAGCGCACTCACTCCGAGCTTTCCCCCGTGGAGGAGGGGTACGCACCAGTAGCCAGGCCCGCGGTCGTCTTGAGCAGCTCGCCGAGGGGTTTGTCCATGAGTAGTTCGTAGTATTCGGCGGGCACAAAATTCTCGCTCGTCGGGTCCAGTCTTCCCTCCCTCTGCCTTGGTCTCGCCTTCGGTGTGACTTCGTCCTTCGTGCTCGCTGCTGAACTCGGCGTCGTGGGCGTCGCGGGCGCCTCGCCCAGCGACGCAGGCGGAAGGGGTGAGCGGCTCTGCGGCGGGTTTGAATTTGGCCGTGACAGACCGTAGAAGTCGCGCAGCTGCTCGCGGCGCGCGGCGCGCCGAGCTTCAGCGGCGACACTGCGGCCTGGCGACAGAACGCCGGAGCTGCCCGCGGCGGGCGGCGAGGTCGTCGACATGGCGGGGTGTGTTGTCGCGTCAGGCCAGAGACTTGAAACGGCTTAAGCCGGACCCGCCCTTAGCTGGGCGCCATGCGGGAAGTATCAACAGGATGTCAATCGTGGGAAAGTATGTATCTACCGGAGGCGACCCCCAACTGCTTTTGCAACCTGCAATTACTACCGTGGGGAAACACGACCACGGCAAAGTAGCGGATGCGACCCCCAATCGCCTTTGCACTACATTCATGCAAGACTAATGCTGATTTCAAATTCTGCACTGCTGTATAGCATGCACTACAAAATGCAGGTATAAACTTTTCGAAATGCGGAGATCTGGTTAGATTCCGAGATTGGACGTGTTGGGCTGCGGGGCACAACACCGGTGAGTGTTGCTAGGGTAAGCCGCAGCTCTTCTTCTAACCCGGACCGTGGGCTCGTAAGGGGTAGATCGTCGGGGATCGAGATGCAGACCAGAGTAACGAGAGCGTTTGCTCCAACGAACGGCACTGTCACGCGTCTGTCTTGCATATGACCTCTGTTGTACGGCCTGGGTTGAGGTTTGTTCCCCGTACTAGCCCAGCGTGTTTAGCTGGACGGCCAGCTGGACTCTAATTGCCGATCACGAATCACACGGTGCCCCGGACGTGCGCTGGTCAGATGATCAGTCCCCACCGTCCCTACTAGGTTGCTACACTGCACCCGATCCGCGCTCGGCCAAAGGCGACGGCCAGCCAAGGTGGACTCATATAAAGCGGGTTAGTAGCCGGCCGTCACCCGATGTCTTTCCAGCCCACATCATCACACCATGGCCGCGCTCAACCTCTCCTCGCTCGGTGCCGAACTCGACGCTATCCGACGACAGCGCGCGCCCTCTTCTAGCTCTGTCGACACGGCAAGTACGGGCACGTCGCCCTTGACCCCGCCTCTGCTCTCGAGCTCTCTGCCGCTGATCGCCGACATGGAAGCGAAGGCTGAGGACGACGCAATCAGGATAGACACGCCGGGGATAAACACACCGAAACCTGCCGAGGGGAAGAAGGAACAGCCCTTTGCGACCTGCCTGCTGTGCTTCCAGCGACCGCCGAGTGCGGTGTTGCTGCCTTGTAAGTACATCTTCCCTCCACGTCCACCCTCGGTTGGCGCCCGCGCCCATCCTTCTCATGCGCTTCGGTGCTTCCCTTTGTGCTTCTGTCCCAGCTATTGATCTAACTGACTCGAACTGACATCCAGGCTGTCATCTGAATTTGTGCTATCTCTGCGCACCCCTCTTGATTGCGCGAAACCAGCCCTCGTGTCCTGCAGCGAGGGACGATGACCCCGAACCACGCACCGACCGAGTGCCCTTCAACGTTGCGCTGGCTAAAGCGATGCGGAAATCGCCCGAGAAGAAGCGATTGGGTATGGCTGGCTTCATCCCGCCAGAGTTGGGACAGAGCGGCGCAGAGTTGGGTGGGAAGGACGTTCTCTTTGGCCCCATACGCAGCGAGACGAGTAGGGATGGACAGGTTAAACTGGAGACGAGGGGAGAGGGACAACAGGGGAAGACACAGTGTCTTGTTTGCAGGAGCGGGGTCGAGGGATGGTTGAGGGTGTACACCGGCTGAGAGGCGCAGAGCTGATGAACGAGGTAAGGTGGGCATGGGAGCAGGACGGAGAGCTTGTTGTATCACGCACTGTCACTTTGTCACGAAGCAATGTATACGATTGTACGAGAGCGAAAGCTGTGAGGAGGATGCTCATTGTGCATTGTGCACGCGCTGCTCGCTGTGCTCGCTGCATGCGGCGAGCTAACCGCGATACGGGACTGACCACCCTCAGCGCACCGATTGGTCTGAGATAACCCCTCCACCTCAGCATGACGTCACGTCGAGTCACCCATCGTCGACATCCATGCAACGCATCTGTGTACGTAGCACGCAGTCTCGGGAAGCACTGAGCCGCGGCGAAACAGCGTCAGTCATGCCAAACAACAATGCTGCATACGTGTAGGAGCCGCTGCACCGCCGGGCGCTCCGGGCTGTGCGTTATGAATCACGGAGGGAGCTTCGCGGGACGCCCGTGTCGCCCGTGTCTGAGCCGGCAATTGTTGGCAGGGAAGGACACCCTTGTGCATACGAACGAAAGAACGAGACGCATACCGAGACGAATCAATGGGGAACTATGAAGTATGGGGTCCATGGGGATGATGTGATCATTATAGTGATACAGACAACAGTACAGATACAGTGCGACGACCCGTTCTGGGGGCGCCGGTGAGATGACAGAGTGATGGGCAGATCGCCCGGCAGCCCATTTGCCGCTGTCACCGTTTGTTGCTGGGCGACGCTGAGCTCGATGCTAGCGATGAGGGGCGTGATTAGCCCAGGCCCCAGTTGCCGGACGACTTCTCGGCCTCGCGCGCCTTGTTCTGGGCGAGAAGCTTGGCGAGGCCCGATTTCTTGGTCTTGCGCTTCTTCGCTGGTGGCGGCGACGAGGGGGCAGGGCTGGCACCCGAGCTGGCGCTCGGAGGGGGGTAGGTCGGAAGCCCTGGGTCGGAGGTGGGGATGTGGGCGAGGGATGGTGTGCGCGTCAGCGCCGCCTTCCCCCTCTCCTCCTCCGGGACGGCAAAGGCCTGTTCCGTTTTCGTCGGCTCCTTGGGCGCAAGCGGCTCGTCGGGCTTGACCTCTGCCGCGAGGCGGGATGCTCGGCGGGTGCGCGCGACAGTACGCGCGGAGGCATAGAAGGACGGGGTCGGCTTGGGCCGGCGGTACTGATTCCCGCACGTCGAGCACTGTGCGCTGCGGCGGCGGCGGTCGTCCGCATCCATCTGTGCAAGGGCGGCGTGGAGCTCGGCCTCGAGCTGGTCGGCTGCGTCGACGGGCGCAGCCTTGCGCTTGTTCCCGCGCGGCGGGCAGTAGCCATCACGCAGAGTGCCGCACTTGACGCACCACAGCGACCAGGCGATGCTGACCTGCGGCAAGCTGTTCAGCAGGCGCACCCGGGCGGCGCACAGCTTGTCTGTCGCGGGACCGGACAGGAGTGCCGGGTCAAGCACGGGCGGAAGCGCATCGGCGAGGATGGTGGCCGAGCCAAACGGGAGCGACAGCGTCGTCGAAGACCGGTCCTTGGCCAGAGTGATGGCCATGGTCGCGAGAGTTGAGCGAGTCGGAGGTAGGCGTGATGTGGAGGGTGTCAAAAGATAGGGGTGGCAAAATGCTATTCCTGAATGTGCAGGCGCTGGCCCGCATACCTGCCAGCGCTGATGGGCACTGATTCACACGGGAGCAAATATTTTCACCAGGGCTGACTGGACTTGACCTTAGCCGGCGCACCCTAATCACGGATTACGAATCTTCCATATAACCCGCCCACTCGAGATCTAATCGGCACGTGGGCGTTGATTAGCCCGGCAGAACAACTGCCGACGCGTCCTGATTCCTGGCACACCCTGAGCCGTCGCGTTCAGGTAAGGGCATTCACAGTCAGGAACAACGGCCAGCGGCAACAACGGGCCAAGAAAGTCAAGGCCGCCGACAAGTCGAGTGTCCGTGCGCACGAATCGTCAGCACAGCACTGCACACAGCCAGCTAGCACACCAACAACAAGCGCGCAACTTTTGCTTCTCTTCCTTTTCTCCGCCTACGGCTTTCGGAATACCGCACACGCGCACGCAGCACAATGGCTCCCGGCTGGTTGAGTGAGTGCTTCGTTGTCCTCCAGTTTAGCACAACCCCGCTCAGACGACATGACTGACGCTGGCAGATCTCGACAACCCCCAGTCGCCTGGCGACCTGTACTTTGGAGGCGTAAGCTGCAGAATTCCGCTCGCGAGCTGACAGGATACAGGAGAAGTCGACCTTCGGAGAGCTCTCCGTCAAGGAGCGCCTGATCGGGTTCGGCATGTGCTACGTCGGCGGCTTCATCATCAGCATTCTCGGAGCGATTCTGCTGATCACCGGATCCGGCGCGGGCTTCGCCGTCTTCTTCGGTGTCGGCGCCATCATCTCGCTCGTCGGCACTGGTTTCCTCATGTGAGTGGCACCCGCGCATTACCGCAACAAGCAGCGCACCTGCTTGAGTACAACTAACGACCAGCGGCTTCTGGCGCCAGACGACGCTCATGTTCAAGCCCGTCCGAATCATTGCGTCCGTCATCATGCTGATGGCGATTGGTATGTGCTTCATCAGCGCCTTCCTCCTGCCTGCTGCCCTGTGTATCCTCTTCGTCATCATCGAGTACTGCGCTATGGCATGGTACTCCCTGTCATACATCCCCTATGCTCGAGACGTGAGTTCTCCAATTGGCCTTCTTGAACTGACAACGACAGGCGGTCAAGAGCCTTGTATCAAAATTCATTTAGATAGCATGTTAGACAGGCGATACAACGTTGTTAATCTACACTATACAGATATTCTAAGGCTACTTGCCAACGTCCCACGCACGCATACCGCCGTGCGGTGTGTACTCCATGTCAAGGAGACTCTTGGACTCCTTGTCCTCCGATGATAGCGATGGACCAATGCGCCCGCTCTGACTGGACTCTGCATTGTGTCTCGACTTCCGCTCAGGCTCGGGCGATGAGGAGAGGCCGGGGGAGTGTTGGCGGCGCTGAACATTAGCTAATGTCCCAGGGCGGCATGAAATAACTTACCTTCTGTCCACGTTCCTTCAAAACAGCCAGCATGTTGTCCCATCCGACGTCGGCGACGATACCCTCCTTGGGTACAGAACCAACGTCCAACCGAGGGTCGTAATCCTGCTTAAAGTATTTGTCCATCCTCGATATGGGATGGGCGGGAATGGCTGGTGGAGAGTCGGGCGGGGGCGGAGGCGGGGACGAGGACGGAGGCCGAGAGCGGCGCTGTCGTTCGGATGAGCGCTTGTCGTCATCAGTCCGAGAGCGCCGATCCCAGCGATCTCCTCGTTTACGCAAGCGATCTCTCCTGTCATTGCGATCACGTGAGCGCTCTCTGACATGATCTCTGTCGCGCCCGCGATCATGTCGACGCGCCCTGTCGCGAGAAGAGTCGCGCTTCCGCCTGTCGTCTCTGTCGGTCGAGCGGCTACGGTCACGCCTGTGTCCTCGTTCGAAAGACCTATCGCGCTCTCTCCGGTCATATCTGTCGCGCGAGCGATCGCGAGCCCGCTTCTTCTCCCGCGAGGTCGATCTTGAACGCGAGCGAGAGAGGCGGCGATCGTGAGAATCCCGTGAACGGTGCAGTCGCCGATCATACTCCTCGTCGTCACGGCGTCTTGATCGTCGGTCGTCCTCGTGGTCGAGTCTTCTAGCTCGGTCGTCACGACGGCCATCGTCGCGGTCTCGATCCCGCCGGCCAGTACGCTCAGCGTCCCTGGCAGCGCCTTTCATGGCTCCACCGAACAATCGACTCATCCCTGAGTCACCGCTCTTCTTTGTTCTGGCGTCCTTTGCACTTCGAGCCTGCTCCCTGAGCAAGGCTTTGTTGTGCCCGTCAACGCTTTTAATCATGCTCGCGAGAAAGCGCTTGTTAGGCTTAGGCGCATTCGGGTCAGGTCTGGAGGTCAGCTTTGAGAAAGACGAAGGTCTGATCAGCTAAACTTACGAGCTCCTCTCCGCCTCCCTTTCCAGGTACGCCCCGAGACCCATTTCCGCCCATTTCAGCTCGTTCATCTTTGCCTCCTCCGCGAGAATCTTGGCGACGTGGGCATCGAGGACATCGTCGCTGACGTCCAGCGGCACCGAGGCCGCAGCCCTCATGAGCTTGTTGACCACGGTGTTGAGAGACATGTCGACGGTGTCGCGTGTCTCTCACGGGTCGCAGTTGTTGAGAAAGGGTGATGGAGCACCTCGAACTGACGCTTGCCACTACTTGCCGAGATAGGGCGGGCCATCAGCGGCAGGCACGTGATGGTAGGTGCAGCTGGATTAAATCGAGAAAAACATACTCGAGAAATCTCTCCACGTGGACCCTCCACCGCTCGCTGAGCCAGGTTCGCTCTGACGCGTTTCTGTGGCCACGGCGTTCCAAGACCTTCCAGGCAACTTTCCGGATCGTGCACAACACTTTCATCAGACTCTACGAAACGGAAAACAGCAGCGTTCAAGGTCGCTTCCAAAACGCACGAACCCGGCTCACGCACGTCGACCCGTTTCCCAGCTTTTCCCCGATTCGTTTGGCTCAAACCGGACCGCACACATGTCCAGTCTCGAGCTTATCAACCCTCGCGCCGAGAGCGTGAGGAGGCAGCAGGCCCTCCAGGTCAACACGGTGGGTATTGATTGCAGCTTGCCGCAGGTATGATAGCCAGCTAATCTGAACAGGCCGGAGCGGTCGGTCTCGCCAATGTCGTCAAGAGCAACCTGGGTCCCCGTGGTACGATCAAGATGCTTGTTGACGGTTCCGGACAGATCAAGATGACCAAGGACGGAAAGGTGCTCCTCTCGGAGATGCAGATCCAGAACCCGACGGCTGCCATGATTGCTCGTACCGCTGTTGCGCAGGACGAGCAGGTCGGTGACGGAACGACGTCGGTTGTCCTCCTTGTTGGAGAGCTCCTCAAGCAGGCCGACCGCTACATCTCGGAGGGTGTTCACCCGCGCGTCATTAGCGAGGGCTTCGACATTGCGAAGAAGGCGTCGCTTGAGTTCCTTGACCAGTTCAAGCAGTTCCCGAACCTCGACCGTGCCAACCTCATCCAGGTCGCGCACACCTCGCTCTCGACCAAGCTGCACCCAAGCCTCGCCAAGAAGCTCGCCGCCGATGTTGTCGACGCCGTTCTTGCGATCCGACCCCCTGCCCCGGAGTCTGATGCGGATGGAAAGGTCGGCCGCCGCGACCCCATCGACCTCCACATGATCGAGATCATGAAGATGCAGCACCGCACCGACACCGACACCAAGCTCATCCGCGGTCTCGTCCTCGACCACGGTGCCCGTCACCCTGACATGCCCAAGCGCGTCGAGAACGCCTACATCCTCACCCTGAATGTTTCGCTCGAATACGAGAAGACCGAGGTCAACTCTGGATTCTTCTACTCGTCCGCCGAGCAGCGCGAGAAGCTCGTCGAGTCCGAGCGCCGGTTCGTCGACGACAAGCTCCGAAAGATTGTCGAGTTCAAGAACAACGTTTGCGATGTCGACGTCAAGTCCGGAGAGAAGCCCAAGGGCTTCGTCATCATCAACCAGAAGGGTATCGACCCGATGTCCCTCGATGTTCTCGCCAAGAACAACATCCTCGCTCTCCGTCGTGCTAAGAGGAGGAATATGGAGCGTCTGCAGCTCGCGTGTGGTGGTGTCGCCCAGAATTCGGTCGATGACCTCGACCCCGAGGATCTCGGTTGGGCTGGTCTCGTCTACGAGCACACGCTCGGAGAGGAGAAGTACACGTTCGTTGAGGATGTCAAGGAGGGCAAGAGTGTCACGATGCTGATCAAGGGTGAGTTTCTTTGACCCCAAGCATCAAACTGACGAGCAGGCCCCAACGCCCACACCATGACCCAGATCCAGGAGGCTCTCCGCGACGGGTTCCGTGCCGTCAAGAACGCCATCGAGGACGAGGCCGTCATCCCTGGAGCCGGTGCCTTTGAGGTTGCGTGCAGCAACTACCTCGAGAACACGGTCAAGTCAAAAGCGAAGGGACGTGCCAAGCTCGGTGTCTCTGCCTTCGCCGAGGCTCTCCTGGTCATCCTCAAGACCCTTGCAGCCAACGGTGGATACGACGTTCAGGACGCCATCGTTCAGCTCCAGACGGAACAGGAGGAGACCGACGACCCGGTCGGTCTCGACCTTCGCTCCGGAGAGCCCATGAACCCCGTCACCGAGGGCGTGTGGGACAACTACCGGGTCAAGCGCCAGATGCTGCACTCGTGCTCGGTCATCGCTGTCAACCTGCTCAGCACCGACGAGATCCTCCGTGCCGGTCGCTCGTCGCTCAAGCCCGACGCTCAGGGCATGTAAGAGGTCATTTCTAGAGAGTTACGGATCAGATGGTAGATTAATGATTACATCAGGATGTACGCATTTGCATGATGGACCTGGCTGCAGCAGAGAAGGCCATATACTACACTGACATTGGACTATCTATCACTAAACCATCTATCACTGAACCATCACGGATCGTTCGTACTCTTAACATCCGACTGTGCAAAAAGTCTGAGCGGTATACGTCTGCCCTACTGTGCGTGCATGCATCGCCCGAGTGGGCCGTCCTTATAATTTCCAGTCTGCATCGACGACACTGGGAGTCTTCGACATGCTACGAGAGGAGGAGGTTACTTTCCCACGGTGACGCGCTCAAAAGTTGAAAACATGACGTCCACCCAGCCAAGCTGATCGCCAGCGGCAACCGTGAAGTTCTTCCAGCACAAGCACGGCAAGCACGACCATGACGCCGACGACAGCGAAGCCGAAACTGAGCGCGGTGCGGAAAGATGCTCGTCAGCGCCTGAAGGCGCTCAAGAAGAGCGGCGGCCTCAAGCCCAAGTCCGCCGCGAAGGGCTCGAAGCGTCCTACCGAGGACGGCGAGGAGGCGGCGGCCGAGCCGCCAAAGAAGAAGCGTATCCGCTCGGACCAGCTCAAGTGGAAAGAGGTCAAGACGTCGAGTCTTCCGGGTATGGACGCGGGCGGCGGCATGATGATGCTCGAGGAGCTGGACGGTGTCGGCATCGAGTGGGAGCAGCAAGATGATGGGCGCAAGGTCGCGCGCTTCGTGGTGAGTGCCTTCCCTCGTGCAGGCCGGGCTGCACTTCAGCTAAATAGGGATTGATCTTAGCTGACCATTCAGACTAGCGACAAGGACGGCAAGAAGCAGCAGGTCGCGATCGAGAGCGAGAGCGAGGGCGAGGACGACGGCGAGGAGTGGACCGGTATCGCGGAGGACGGACCGGAGGGGTCGGACGAGGACGACGTGGAGGGCGACCTGCCGACGTTTGCGGGACTGAAGGCGTCCGAGCTCGACGACGAGGACAGCGAGGATGAGGTTGAGCCTGAGCCAAAGTTCGATCGTAAGTTTCCTGTGTGTGTATCGCAAGCTGACATCAGTCCGTCTGCTCCCCGCCTGGGCCAAGATCCCACTGCATGCATCGCTGAAGAAGTGCCTGCTCGGTCTCGGATTCGCCAACCCGACCGAGATCCAGAAGCAGGCGGTTCCCCTCGCTCTGGAGGGACGGGACGTCGTCGGTGTTGCCGAGACGGTAAGCTGCGCTGATGTGCGATCGAGCTGACAGAACAGGGATCCGGTAAGACACTCGCGTACTCTCTCCCCGTGCTGTCGTACCTTCTCCGCCAGCCGCCGCCGCGAGCGGGCAAGAAGCGCCCGCTGTCTGCGCTCATCCTGTGTCCGACACGTGAGCTCGCGATCCAGGTGACGGACCACCTGACCAACGTCGTGAAGTCGGTCACGCCCGAGGGTGCAAAGGTCCCCCGCATTTCTGTCGGCAGCGTCGTCGGCGGCCTGTCCGCGCACAAGCAGCGGCGTATCCTCGACCGCGGGGCGGACATTCTTGTCGCGACCCCGGGCCGACTTTGGGACCTGGTCAAGACCGACGACTCGCTCGCTGCGTCTCTGCGCACGCTCCGTTTCCTGATCGTGGACGAGGCGGATCGCATGATTGAGAACGGGCACTTCGCCGAGCTGGAGCACATCGTGCAGCTGTCTCGGCGTACGCAGGCGCAGGCTGAGGACGAGGACGACGACCCCGTGTTTGCGCAGATGGCGACGGCGCTGGAGCAGGCCGAGGCGCGCGACGATCTGCAGACGTTCGTTTTCTCAGCCACGCTCAGCAAGGATCTGCAAGAGAATTTGAAGAAGCGGAAGCGGCGGCCGCTCAAGCGCAAGGGAAAGAGGGCCAGCACGCTCGACGAACTCCTCGAGACGCTCGACTTCCGTGACGAGACGCCGGCCATCGTGGACCTCACACCCAAGGGCAACAAGGTCAGCACACTGCGCGAGGCCATGGTCGACGCCGTCCTCGCCGAGAAGGACCTGTACCTCTACTATTTCCTTTTGCGGTATCCCGGGCGTTCGCTTGTGTTCGTGGGAAGCATTGACGGCATCAGGCGCCTGGTGCCGCTGCTCGAGCAGCTGCGCCTGCCCGTGTTCCCGCTCCACTCGCAGCTGCAGCAAAAACAGCGCCTGCGCAACCTGGAGCGCTTCAAGGCGTCCTCTGACGGCGTGCTCATCGCTACCGACGTGGCGGCGCGCGGTCTCGACATTCCCCACGTCGACCACGTCGTGCACTTCAACCTGCCTCGCACAGCTGATGCATACGTGCACCGGAGCGGACGTACGGCGCGTGCGCAGAACCCCGGATTCGCGCTCCAAATCGTCTCTCCCGAGGATAAGAACGTGCAGCGCGGCCTGCTGAAATCCCTCGGCCGCAGCGCCCCGCCACCCGATCTCCAGATCGAGGCCGGCTTCCTGCCCAAACTTAAGGAGAGGATTGCGGTCGCGCGCGAGATCGAGGGCGCGCAGCACAAGGCGAAGAAGGAGAGCCATGACCGCAATTGGCTCGCTGAGGCCGCCGAGGCGATGGACATCGACATTGATCCGGGCATGTTCTCGGATTTCGAGGAGGAGGATCCCGACGCACCCACTGCCAGCAAGAAGGGCAAGAAGAACAGGGCTGAGGGCAAGGTCGACGGCCTCAAGGCGAAACTGAACCATCTCCTTGACCAGCCCCTCATTGCCCGTGGCGTCAGCACGAGATATCCCACTTCCGGATCTAGGGTCATCGTCGACGACGTTGTCGCTGGTACCAGCCACGTCAACATGCTCGGTGCTGGTACCGAGACTGCGTACGAGGTCGCGGACAAGCAGAAGCCCAAGCTCAAGCCCAAGCCGAAGACTAAGCCCGAAGAGACCAAGGCGAACGGCAAGGCCAAGGGCGGCAAGAAGGGCAAGAAGAACTAGTCCGTCTCCGTTTTCTTGGGTTCGTGATCTTCATCTAAACTTGTCATGCAGCATCATAGCACATTACCGGTCGCATCAAAGTCCTTATTACACTCTATAAGTTTACTTGGAGAGGAAGAGCTGGTTGAGATCCTTAATCGTGTCCTCGGGGCACGTGACGGCGTGTCCGATGGTGCGGTCGTCGGTGTAGATCTCGTAGTCGTTGCCACCCTTGTACGTCTTGTCGCCGAAGAAGTGGATCTGGTCGTAGCCGTCGTTTTCGATGCGGCCGAGGGCGTACGTCTTGTCCCAGCCCTTGGGGAAGACGTCGAACGAGATCTGGCCGCCGATCGAGTACGTCAGGTTCAGGTCTTCGAACTCCCTCTGCAGCGCCTCGACCATCTTGGCGCGCGTGCCCGTCTTCTTATCAAACGCCTCGAAGTCGTTGCGTTCCTGCGTCGAAGCGTTACGGCCGACAGGCGAGACGTTGATCATGCCCTTGCGGAACTCGACAAAGGTGCCGCGCTTCACAGGGCAGTCAACCTCGGACAGGTAGCGAAGGATGTAGTTGACGAGCTTCTTGTACGGCTCCTCGCCGACGTGGCCGATGAACGACGCCGGAGGAAGCTCCTGGCCGAGCTTGTAGGCGGTGAGACCGTTCTCGGCGAAGCCGTAGTCGAAGAGGTCGAGGACTGGCGTCAGTTTCGTTCAGTAAACGGTCAACTGCGGATCCGTAATGGAGACATAATGGACCAGGGACACTCCCGCGTCGTAGCCTAGCCGCCACGTCTCCAAATAACACTGATGAGCTGGCAGGAATGTCATGACGTGCCTGCGTAACAGGCCGAGTGCCCTCATCGAGACCCAGAGCCACGGGTTGAGCTGGGTCACGCATCATGCACCGTGAAAGCCAGTGACTCCAGCATAGCTTCAACAAACATTCCGAGAGAGCACAACCTCCGAGCACCAACCTTCCGACGTGTCCGCAGCAGGGGTACTCACCGTTTCCGCCATCGGGGCAGAGCTGCTCGGCGATCTTCTTAAGGTCCGAGCCGCCGACAAAGGCGATGGCACACTTCTCGCGGAGCTTCTTGAGGGTGTCGAGCATCTCCGGGGAGGCCGAGAGACGGGCAGGGGAGAGGGTGCCGTCGACGTCGAACATGCAGATGGTCTTGGGGAACTGGCGCTCCGCGAAGGGCATGACACCGGCGGGGAAGGACATTTTGGCGGCTGTTGTGTGAGGGCGGGTCGGAACAACGAGAGAAAGAGAAATGGTTCGGCGAAGAACGCTGAGAATGCCGGAGGAGGAAGAGGTTAGGGAGAAATGTGAAAGATCGAGGTAAGTCGAGAAAGATAAAGGTCAGTTTAAGATTTCTGACATTTGTGGTAGGTACCCCATCTGGTCGAGGTCGAAGTCCTGGAGGTCCTGACCTTCCCCGCCCCGTCGGGTTCGACCCTCGTCCCTCGATTCCTTGTCCATGCACCCTCGGCCCTCGACGGGACCGTCGATCGCCATGACACGTAAACACGTCGTGGCGCCTCGTACCTCAGGGACCAGCTGCTTCCAGTGAACCGTTTTAGGCGCGAGTCGCAGACCAATCACGTGGGTGACCACATTAGGCGTGCGCAAACGTTCGTTCTGACAGCCCCCAAGTGCAGTAAGGCGTTGCTTCATGTCTCCCTGGTGACTGACTGACTGCCGTCAGCAACGCTTTTGCATCACAGTGATACACAGCCTAAGTAAGGCAGAGCGACACCCGCCAGTACAGAGAAGCTGCCCAGGAACCATCTATGCTTCGACAGTCGGATCTCCAGGTTGCTTGACGACGCCCACGTGGATATCTTTACCAGAAGTGTTCCGAATGTGTGCGGGCGCGGCGGGCGCGGCCACCGAATCGATCAGGGGGTAGTCTATCATTATCAAGCAGTCGTGGTCCGAGCATGTTCTCCACGTCCTTGCATCGACGTGGCGGGGGGGGGGGGGGGGGGGGTGACCTGGTGGAATGCCCGGCATGTACGACGTGTCAGTTTGGCCTCGGGCTTTGGACTGGAACGACCTCAGTCATCGCTGACTAATTGCGCGTTAATTGCCGCCAGCCCAGAAGTCGCAACAGGACTATGACTTCACAACACGACTTCCAGGCTAAATAGTCCATCATCGCCGATGCAAACCTCGTTGTTGCCACCGACAAGCTCTTGAGCAATGACTGCAAGCACACAGAACAGTCTCCGTCTGCGGGCGCGGAAGGCCCGCCCGTCCGTGCTCAAAACCAGGGCAGTGACAAACCTTAGTCTGCTACCAGTCGATTGCCACCCAGGTGGTGGACTTGCGACAGATGGGACGGGGCGCCACCCTGAGCCAGGTCATCGGCTGGGGCTGGGATCATCGCTGGCTGACACGTCCGGAATTTCAACACCACCACCATCCTCCACACCTCAGCATACCACCTCCTCTGCATCGACCACTTCGCGAGCTGCAACCCCAACCCCGACCCCGGGCGCAGCCGACGACGAACAAGATCTCGATCTCGAGGCGACGGACGCGATGCTGAACCCCGCCTCTGTGCGCGGGCGCAATGAGGACCTCGACGACCTCGAGGAGAAGGGCCTCCTGATCGGCGGGGAGGGAAACTCGCTCGAGCTCGACTCGGGCGGCACGACTCCCCGCCGCCGCGCGAAGGGCGACTCGGGACACTACGAGAAACTCGACCTGGGCGTCAAGGAGGAGAGCGGCCTCAAGTCCAAGCGCGACCAGCAGGCGTTCGCGCTCCTTATCGTGCTTTGTGAGTAGCCGGATCCACAGATCCCTTATCCGCAGTTCGCCCAAGCCTACCACCCAGTGGACCGGCCGACAATTGTATGCGCCTTCCTTTGCTCATGGACGCCGAACCAATGCTAACATGCAGACCTGCTGCAGGGCATCCCTCTCGGCCTCACGTTCGGCACGCTCCCGTTCCTCCTGAAAGCGCATCTGTCCTACTCGAAGCTAGCCGTGTTCGCGCTCTCTACGTGGCCGTACAGCCTGAAGCTTCTCTGGTCTCCGATAGTGGACGCCATCTTCGTACCGAAATGGGGACGGCGCAAGTCGTGGATTGTGCCGGTCCAGGCGCTGGTCGGCCTGATGCTGTGGTTCATCGGCTCGCGCGTCGAGACCTGGCTCAAAGGCGACATCAACATCAACTTCCTGACCATGATGTTCGGCAGTCTAATCCTGGCAGCAGCGACACAGGACATTGCCGTCGACGGGTGGGCGCTGACACTGCTCTCGCCGCCGAATTTAAGCTACGCCTCAACGGCGCAGACGATAGGCCTCGGGATCGGATCCGCTCTCGCTTTCACTGTGTTCTTAGCGCTGAACAGCGTCGACTTTGCAAACCGTTATTTCCGCTCCGTGCCCGCCGACGTGCCCCTCGTCACCCTCGGCCCGTACATGAAGTTCTGGGGTCTGATCTACCTCGTCGTGACTGTCTGGCTCGTCTTCTTCAAGACCGAGGACTCTGTATCTGCCTCGGACCCCGACCTTGATGTGAAGAAGGTCTACCGCATCATGTGGAGTATCGTCAGTCTGAAGAGTGAGTCCATGTCTAGCTTCAAGTACTGCGGAGGACAAGCTGACCCCAGACATCCAGTCGTTCCTGTTCATCCTGCTCATCGCCAAGTTCGGTTTCCAAGTGAACGAGTCCGTGACGCAGCTGAAGCTGCTCGAGAAGGGCCTTTCGCGTGAGGACTTGGCCGTCGCGTCTCTGCTCGATTTCCCGGCGCAGATGATCGTCGGCTGGCTCGCGGCCAAGTGGTCTCGTCCCTCCCAATCCTCCTCAAGCGAGCATCGACACCCGCTCTCGGCCCAGCAGACGCGCCAGGCGGCAGCCACGGGCGTGCTCAAAGTCTGGGTCGGCGCCTTCTGGGCCCGTCTCGCTATGGCCTTCATTGCGGCATGTGTCGTGTGGCTGTACCCTAACTCGGGGCAAGTCGGCAGCGGTTACTTCAGTCTGGTCATCGCGACGATCCTCATGACTAGCGTCACGAACACGATCCAGTTTGTCGGCATCACGGCCTTCCACACACAAATCGCGGATCCGCTCATTGGCGGCACGTACATGACCCTGCTGAACACGGTTAGCAACCTGGGCGGCACATGGCCGAAACCGATTATCCTGAGGCTCGTCGACCTCCTCACTGTCTCTGCGTGCAGCGTTACCGGCGCAGAGTGCACCACCGAAGCCGGCAAGGACGCGTGCAGCACTGCCAAGGGAACGTGCGTCATCAAGCGCGACGGATACTTCGTCATGACCTTTGCTTGCATGTCTGTCTCGGCGCTGCTGCTGCTGTACCACATCCTCCCCACTATCAAGAAACTCATGGCGCTCCCCATGTCCGCATGGCGCGTCAAGATCCCCGCCTAGACGAGGCGCGCTAGGCGCCCTGTAGCCAACACAGTCATTATAGAAGTGCCTCTTGGGCCACATGTTCTTGTTACATTATGCATCGTTCGATATCTTGCACGCTCGACTCCATTACTCTATCTCGTCTGTCGCTGCTCACTCTCGTGTCTAAGATATCCATGCTCGCTCGTCCTTACATGGACACATCGCCCTCGGCGTCCTGCTGCATGTCCGAGTCGACTAGCTCCGTGATCGCCTTGACGCCCTCGGCGAGCCCGTTGCTTACGCCCTTCTCGAGCTGCTCGATCTCCGCCTCGTGGTCGGCCATGAGCGCCTCGTGCGCACTGTTGGGGAGCTCGGGGAAGCGCGCCTTGATCTCCTCCATGAGTGGGGGCTGGGCCGCGATCTTCGGGCTAAGACTCGTGAAGCTCGACGGCAGCTGGTCTGGAAGCTCCTTCAGCGCCCGCAGGGTGCGGTACGTTGCCGTCTGACGCTGCAGGTTGCGCTGCGCCTCTTCGCTCCGTCCCGCCGTCTTGGTCAGGTTCGCCCAGCTGTTTGTCAGTTCTGAAATACCAAATCAACTCACTCATCGTGCGTGTACACCCTGCGCCAGGTCGAGATCAGCGCGACCTGCTTCCGGCCCTCGGGGAGGGGCGCGTGCGCGAGGCGCTCGAGTGCGATCGCCGCGTCGTCGTCCCGTCCCAGTGTGAGCGTGAGGACGTCGACGAGGCCCTCGATGTCGAGCGCGTCGCCGTCCAGCAGCGCACCGACTTGGCGCTCAAGTACCTGCTCGAAGGCGGGATACGCCAGCTTGAGGCCCGCGACGTACTTCTTCCCGTTCGCCTTCTTCGGGTGCCCGCTTCCCGGCGCAACCTCCGTGATGTGCTCCCGCAGCGCGTTCTCCGTGTTGATCAGGTCGAGGCTGTCGTCGAGCTCCTCAATCTGCGACGTCTGTCCACGAGCCTTGGCGTCTGCGACGGCCGCCAGCTTGCCCAGACTCGCCTGCAGGTGCTTCTGCGCAAGCGACGTCGTGTCTTCCTCAACGGCCTGGAGAGCTGTCGCAGCACCCCCGTAATCCTTGATCGCGATGGAGTGGATCCACGACAGCTCTGGATGCGGGTGAGCCGCAAAAAAGGCACTGAGCAGCCGCCCGTACACCTCGTCCTGGGACAGGAGATCGTACAGCTTGCCCTGGTCAATGTACCACTGGTATAGCACGAAGGCAAAGTCCTGCCCGTACTTTTCGATGTACATCTCTATCCTCGCCGGTCCCTCAGAGGACGCGGGGTTGTGCGTCAGGTACACGAGCGTCGGGAAGTCGCGGTGGTGCTCCGCAAGGGCGAACGCCTCAGAAACCCGATCTATGTCGACTGGCTGTGTCAGCTACAGCACCTAAACGGTCAGCTTACCGAGCGGGCGGATGATGCGGGGCTTGAGGTCATCCCAGCGCTTGGCGAGCGCGAGACCCTCAGTCGCGTCGGCAGCCCCGTTTAACTGGAGACTGATCGTCAGTTCTACAACGGCCCGGCTAACTCACGTGGCGTTCGTGCGCAGCTTGTCTTCAATGTTCTCGCACAGCGCAGCAGCAAGCTGGGCCATCTGCATCTTGAGCGTAGCTTGGTCGCGCTGCTGGCGGGCGAGCTTGGAGTCCGCGTTCTGCAGCGCCGGCTCGTCGACAACGCTGCCCATTTGGCGCGTGCGGTCTTTAATAAGGCGCTGCGTGGCAGAGTACAGGGCATCGAGATCGTCGATGATGGCGTCCGAGGCGGTCCATAATTCGACAGAGGGCCGTTCCCGGTCGACCTGGTAGACGGTCGTGTCCGCATCGCGCACCTGCGTGGCACTCCGTAAAGCAGTCTGAAGGTTAGTTGATCGTAGGAAACATGATAACCCACGATGAAGATCCGGTTCGCCTCGAGGATCCACTCGGACAGATCGGCGCCCTGGCCCGCGGCCTGGATCGCGGCCTGGAACGTCTGGAAGACGATCTCAAGCAGGCGGTCAAGGCGCAGAACCTGGGTGCGGAAGAACAACCGCACGACGTCCTCGTCGCCAGCCCCGACGCCGAGCTGATTCATCAGGATCTGAATCGAGTCGGCGAGCAAACTCTGCGGCGAACGTGTGTTCAGTTTGCTGAAGTTAGCATCAGTAAAAACCGGCAAAACTCACTCCATGAGACGGTTTTGGTAGTCCCAGAGGTCGATCGCCGCCTTGATCTTCTCAGCATGACTCTCCAGGCGCCGGCGCGAGTCCTGAGGAATGAGGCTGAGCACACCGTTGGAGTGAATAAACTGCATCAGAGCACCCAGACGTGAGCGACGGTCAGTCAGCTGTGGTCGGACTTCGTAAATCGTCGGGAGGTAGGGAGAGCCTGCCTGTTAGCTTACCCCGCTGCTGCTACAGCGTACTGGATGAGACGATCTCGGTGGAAACGGCCTCTGCGGCCTCAGCAAGGTCGCCCTTGAATCCAGGAGGCAGGTTGAAGGTGAGCGGGTTGTTGCTGCGGTCACCGAAGAAGACGGTCTGCTCGATCTTCGTCTTGAGACCGGCAGTCGCCGAGGCAGCAGACGACCTGGAGTTAGTTCTGAACTACATCAAACAACTTACAGCTTGGGAGCCTGGGCGGAGCCGGCGTACACGTCGATGGTCATGATGCCGCCTAGCCGCGCCATGGCGACGAGGGAGGCGCCGCTGCGCCCCGGTCCAGCGCCGAGGAAGAGGTTCTGCGACTCCTTCAGCCTGACGGTGTCCTCGTAGGGGACATTCGACAGGGAGGCCATGACGATGGCGTCGGCAAAGTGCACGAACGCCATCTTGGTCCCGTTAGGAACATAGAGACGCGGCACGTCGAGCATGCGCGGGTCAGAGTGCTGAAGTCAGCTTCGACAACCAGAAAAGCAGCTACTCACAGCCAGGTACGAGATGTGGACGATCTTGTCGATCGTGACCGTGTTCGTCGACGCGTTGTAGTCGAAGAGGACAATGGCGTGGCTGTTGTGCGAGCGCGAGTGATCAGACGTGCCCGAGTTGTGAGAGTACGACACGAGTGTGGCAAACTGTCCAGGACTAATGGATTAGCAACAGAACCAACACTTGATCACCCACCCAGTAGCGACGAGATCGTTAAGCTCGACGTGCAGGTTACCGGATCGCCAGACGGAGTCATCGTCGAAGAGGGAAGACCCAATGGCATCGTGCAGGTTGAACTCGTGTACGAGCTGATGTCAGCTAAGTCAGAGCAGCGAACAGCTTACCTTCGCATAACCATCCGGCCCAACCTCCCAGGCCTGGAGCGTGCTCCGGCCGAGCAGACAGACGCCGCCCTGGACGGGCGTAACAGCGACGATGCCGCTGCGTTCCGAGCTGTCGAAGATGGTGGGGCTAGCGCGGTTGAAGAGTCCACCGGGGCGGGTGAAGGGCTGCGCCGTGGGGACGAGGCGGCCACCCTTGTTGACGACGGAGAGACGGAAGGCTGCCGAGCTCGTAGTCGTAACGACGAAGTTAGCGTCGTCGAGGCGATAGATGTGCTCGGCAAAGTCATCGCTGCCGAGCGGGAGCTCGATGGACTGGAACCGCTGCACATTGGCGAGAGCGAGCGACATGCTCTCCCACAGTCTGACCTCGCCCGTGGCGCTAACAAGAACGAGGCCGGGCTCGGCGGCGCGCGCGCCGTAGAACGCCGCAAGCGCGGGTGGGATGCTGGACATGTGGCTGCGAGAGGGGATGGGGGTCGGAAAGGTGTAGACTGTGGGGCTCGAGTGCGTCTTCTTGGCGTAGTTCCAGGCGAAGCAGTGCGTTGGCGTCGAGACGAGCGCGAAGCCGGACCCAGAGTCGATCTGCCCCGTCGCGCCCTCAACGATGAAGTCGAATTCCGGGTGGTTCACGAGATTGCTTACCTCGGACGGCAGGGAGCCGTTCGAGATAACAGAGTGCCGCTCGTCCCGCGACCAGTACACCTCGCCATTGTCCTGATGGCGGACTGTCCGGGTCGATTCACCTCCAGACGAGGCAGGCGACAGCTGTCGCACACTGCCGAGCCGGGAGCGCGTCTGGACGCTCGCATTGTCGAAGGCGGAGCGAGAGAGCGACTCACGCATCCGCAGACCTCGCCGCGGGGTCGGTCGGGCCGGAGACGAGAACATGGCGGCCGGTGTCGATGGATGTGATGAGTCTTGTTGTTGGCCTGTTATGGCGTTCGATGATTTCAGTGCGCCTTCCTCGAGTTTGTGGTGGAGTCACGTGATTCCACGTGGCACCTTCCTTCTGACATCATGGAAAAGACACGATGGAAGGCCCTGCCGACGACGATCTATAGAATCCATCGCTTCACTGCAGGTGATGCTTAGCTGCACTGTATGCTGCCCCGCCCCAGAAGACATATGTGGATTCATACATCAAGCCGATACCTATGTGACCCGATAATCTATATATCCGTAATTACCAAGTGACTCCATCTGAAGGGTTTCTGGGTTCTCTCTGTCCATCTCACTTACCCTGCCGGCCACTTCCTTTTCCTCTGTCTCAATGGTAACAGGGTACTAGTTTAGTAGCCAACACCAAGGGGCTGCGCAAAGAAGCTCTGCTGGCATCGTTGGCTTGGCTTGCCTGGCTGGCCACTCCATCATTGCCCAGTGGCACCACTGGCATGCACCACACCCGCTTCCCCCGCAGCTTTGTGCAGCGACCAGGGGCGATGCGGGAGCCTCAGAGTACTAGCCCTAGTATCGTCCATCGGGGCTCATGTAGTGTCCCTGCTGCTGGACCTGGTGGACCTGCTGCTGGGTGTACTGCACATGCTGCTGCAGGGCGGCCGCGTGCACCTGCTGGGCCTGCACGGCGGCGTGGGCTTGCGCCTGCGCTTGCATCGGGTCTGTCTGTCAGCTAAGGATGGGCAGAGCCAAAGCTACTCACCGTAGTACGGAACGGCCTGCTGACCCTGGCCAGATTGGTGCTGCTGGACCATCATGTTGTACGTCTGCTGAGCCATCTGGGCCTGGGCGTGTGCCTGCTGGGCTGCAGCCTGGGCAGCGGCGGCCTGGGCCCGCACGGCCTGGTTGGCAGCAGTCTGTTGGGCCTGCAGAGCAGCTTGGGCCTGCTGCGCCTGAACAGCGGCGGAAGCCTGGGATGCACGCGCGGCGACATGCGGCGGGAGCGCGAGTGAGGCAGCGCCTGAGGCGACACCAGGGGGAACAGCGGGGGAGATCGGGCCAGCGGTGAAGTACGGGTGGGCAAGAGCCTCATTTGCGTCGTACCGCCTGTTAGGCTCAAACTGGAGCAGGTGCTCGAGGAGGTTGATCGCATCACGCGGCGCCTTGGGAACAATCGCATGCAGAGGTTGCTTCGGGTGCTTGCTAAGCGGCTGCTTGATCTGGATCTCCGGGCTGTTCATCTTGATCTGCTGCAGCGTTGCGTCGCTCGGCGTGCCGACAATCTTCATGATCTGGACCAGCTGGTCGTTGTTGTCGCGCCCACGGAAGAGCGGGTACCCGGTGATCATCTCCGCGAAGATGCATCCCACACTCCAGATGTCGATCGATGTGCTGTACGTTCGTGATCCAAGAAGTACGTCCGGAGCACGGTACCACAGAGTGACAACCTGACAGTTAGCGCGGAATGGGCCACCTAGCTCACCTCATTGCTGAAAGTGTTCACAGGAACACCAAAGGCACGGGCGAGACCGAAGTCACCTATCTTGAGCTCTCCGCGGCGGTTGATCAGCAGGTTCTGCGGCTTCAGATCACGGTGGAGTACCCGGTTCGCGTGACAGAAGGCAATACCCTGGAGTCAGCTCAATCATCACATCAAAGCTCTCACGTTCAGCAGCTGGTAGGTGAAGTGCTTGACAGTGTTGAGGGGAAGGGCACCACGATCTCCGTGCGTGTCCATGTAGCGCTTCAGGTCCTGCTCGCAGTACTCGAAGATGAGGACAAGCTTGGACTCGGTGTGGATAACGTCGTGGAGGCAGACAATGTTGACATGCTTGAGCTCTACTTGTTAGCTTCCTGCTTGATCTGCTAAGCCAGTACACTGACCTCCGTCGATCGCGATCTAGATCGAGACTGCGCTAGCTGCTAGCGCCGGGAGACCCGTTCCCACAACAAGCCACACTCACCCTTCATCAAGCTAATCTCTCGGATAGCCGTGCTGGGCGTTCCCTCTTCAGCGTCGAGGTGGATCTCCTTCAGCGCAACAATCTCTGACGTCGTTCGTGATCGTCCCTTGTACACAGTCGCGTACGTCCCTTCTCCGAGTTTCTCGAGCTGGACGTAGTTCCTGCAATGTCAGCTTCAGCTCTAGCTATACGCAGCTCTGCGATGCCAAGAACACAGTTAGGCGTGAGACCTAGGGCCGAAAGGGATGAGGGAGCAACCATGGAATGCGGTGCACTTTGCGGATGTGTTGCGCTGGCTGCACATGAAGTGTGTGTATCCTTTCTCAACACCTGAAGCTACGCCAGTGGGGCGCAACCAACAGCCCAAACATCTCGTCTGAGCAGATGCTGCTCACGCGACGTGGGGTCGTCCGGACTCACATGGTGGATATCGGCCTTGCTCTGGCGAGTGTCCGAGATTAAAATATGTCAGGTGTCGTAATGTATATGCGGTGGATGGCGGGGCTCTGGTGGGGGCGTCGGGACTCGCAGATGGGCAGCAGCGGGGTCGGCGAAGATGCGTGTCGAGCACCGGACAAGGATGGTGTGAGAGACGAGGTGAAAGACGGAGGAGTGAAGGGTGGACGTGAATGGGTTGGTGAACAGAGAACGTGCACTAGACATTGGCCGGGAACTCGCTTCATTATGGCGTTCGGGCCAATTGATCCCATTACATGACGTCTGATGGCGCAGGACTGAGTCCACGCAGATCTTCCCTCCCCGCGTCCCCTGCATGAGTATGCGTGCATCGGAGTAACTCTGCATGCGTGACCACTCTACAGCTAGTACTCGACATTGTGGATGACTCCGAAGGCGGTTTCCGCTATGTCGGAAAACACCCACCCACTCTTCTGCATCCGATCGACATTTGCAGCCAACGTGCCTGGCCACGTGTGGCACCTATCTCCTCGTCACCTAGTCACCGGTCACCGTGAGCTTAATGAGCATGCGGCCAATTGGAACGGCATCTGGCTCGATCAGTGGGAAAGAAGACCGGCTCGCTACGCATGCCCTCAGACGTGCTCGGTTACGCATCGTTCGTTAACATGCGTACATCTGTTCAGCGAATGGAGATCCAAAAGCTCGGTCTGTTACAACCTGGGACGCTGGCGTTCTGCGCTCAATCAGCGCCCCCAACAGGAGTCGGAGGTCATTAAGGGGGTATACGACATGGATGAGCGGCCCTCCTCGTCCTTCTAAAGCTGCTTGCTATCTTACACAGTCTTCTCTACGCCTTGTCTCTTCCGTCGTCGAGGTAAG
Organism: Trichosporon coremiiforme; assembly: GCA_039545355.1. Taxonomy (NCBI): domain Eukaryota; kingdom Fungi; phylum Basidiomycota; class Tremellomycetes; order Trichosporonales; family Trichosporonaceae; genus Trichosporon; species Trichosporon coremiiforme. Next base: position 770,425 of record BCJJ01000002.1, on the reverse strand, counting down.
ACGCCAATGTGCTGTACGCCTGGTTGTTCTGCACGAGGCTGTGATGGAACGCCTCCGCCTCAGCGGGGTCGAACGCGCGGAAGTGCGGGTTCGCAGGATCCCCAGGGGGCGGTTGCGGCAGGTGCGGCGTCAGACACGGATACCGATATGGCGTCAGGCCGAACGGATACGGATACGTCGTCGTCGTCGCGGGCTGTGGGTCAGCTCAGAACAAAACCGGTGAAGTGAGCTGTTGCGAGTGACACGCGAGACTAAGTCTGAGCCCTTCTCAGAACCAGCGCATGGGTCCATCAGAGTAGCCCTTGAGAACCGCGCAGGACGGGCATCATCTACCGCTGCGAGAAGGAAGACGAGTGACTCACAGGCGTAGTCGAGGACGGATTGGACTGGTAAGCGGCCGCCGCCGCGAGGTTTTCGATCCCGCCGAGTGGGCCAGAGTGCGACCACTCTGAGGGGGGATGATCCGGTGACCTCCGCCTAGAGCGTTTCTGCAATGTTGTCAGCAACCATCACTCCTGCAGTCCAGCGGGAAAGGCGAGGAAGGCGAGGAAGGCGAGGGATTCACTTCGCAGCGCGGTGATCAAAAACGTTTGCGCCCTTCCCCTGTTTCCAAGTCTTCGCGACGATCAGCGCGTCAAATAACTCACCGTAGTCGATGTCTCCCTATTCCGTCCGTACCCGATGAGGTTCTCCTCCTCTCCGCGCGCCGGCTCGGGTGGTGGTTGAAGGGGTGCGGGCTGCTCCTTGGCCGAGCGGCGCGTCACTCTCCCCCCAGTAGCTGGCGCCGGGGACGCTTTGGCTGCTGCAGCGGCTTTGCGTTTCATTCCTCTTCTTGGTGGGGGCAGATCGCGAAGGCTGGGATCGATGACGGGGTCGTAGGACGAGGACATGGATGGATGCGTTGAAAGGGTGAGGGGTGGACAAGAGTTTGAAAGAGTCGAGTGCGGGGAAACCGGGGGTGGGGCCCACGTCCGGGTGTTGATGCCGACTCACCCGCCCGTCACAGCCCGTCAGAGCGTGGGATTTAGACGAATCGCGACTGCGCTTTGGCCGCACCTCTGCCTTCCGTGGGAAACAAAACTCACCGCGACCCACGTGGAGAGCGGACATACCTCAATCTCCATGCCAGATCTGGCAGCCCAAGGCTTTAGTAAACATGGCAAATGAGCATTAGAGCGAAGAACGCTAATGCCCGTTTAGCTGTTCCACCAGGCACGGATTCCGGGATCTTGGTCCGGCGATGCCAGGGTAGGGGAGAACGTGGGAGCCGTCCGGCAAAGGTTGGAGGTCCTGTGACGTTGACGAACGAGAGCCGTACTGGACTGCCTGGGCACGTCGTTGAGAAGTCAAAAAGCGGATCAACAATGGCGGGCACGAACCTTTCGTCACGTTCCGATCGTTTGTTCGGCCATGATCGGCCGCAGGACGACCTCCGCTCAGCCACCGGAGTGAACTCGGGTTGCGGCATGGTCTTCGGCAGATCGGCGCTCACAGCTATCCGAGCGAGATTCGGAGTCCTCTTGGGAACGGGATCGTTAATATCATATCTCGGTGGCAAGGTCCTTGCACGTTTGCTGGAGTTGACAGGCGGGTGCTGCACCGCTGTGGGGCTGCGCAGCAACCCCGCAGCAACCCGAGCGCTTGCCCGCCGCCTCCGCTGCCCGTCGTCGTTACATCCGAGCATGCGGAGCAGCTAGGCGGGCGCGATAACGTCAGTCCGCCGCCCGCTTGGTGCGGGGACTCGATGGCGCGGCGCTGTTCGGGTCAGAGGCATCCTCAGGTCCGCTCTGGTTATGTTTGGTGCGATGCCAGCCATGTCGAGGACGATGACCTCACTCAGTTGGTGAGGACAGAAGTGGTGGAAACAAGATTGCTCCCGAAACATATCCCCCTTTCGCTGGCCGGCTGCTCAGCGCCCCCGGGTCGGTGCCGCCTGCGTACTGCTGCTTGCCATCACTTGCCACCCCCCCCCCCCCCCATCACCCTTCCGTTACTCTCTCCGGACTCACAGCTTAAGTTCTCATCTACCCCTGTAACCGGCCGTTCGACCACTCAGATCGCAGAAGAGTGTGTAAGGAACGAAGCGTCCGGCAGTCTCGGGCGCATAGACTTTGCCACGAGGTGCCTGCCGTTTGTTTGGACATTCCTGGGCCCGCGACCCTGGCGCTCATGCGTAATGAGCTCCTGAACATGTGTTCCGGCATTGACATTCATCCACGCGGTGCGCAGGGGTGCACAAGGTACAAGATGCTGGCTGCCAGAACCAGGGCATGCAGGGCGCCGGCATGAGGGAGCAGGTGTTCATGGCATCGAATACCCAGGCGCACTAACAGGCGGGTTCGGCATCCGCCTGACAACCCGAGTTCGTTCTCCGCATTCTCCGGTCGCGTCGGTCGCCAGCTACAGTTGGTAGCACTGCGGCGTACGCGGCGACTTTGATCGACTGTGAGGTCATGGGATCACTCGATCTCGTCTGACTCCAGCAACAGCTCTGCAGGCTCTGCTCGCGGCAGCAGTGCGACGCCTTCGATCCAGTCTAGCCCTGAACAGCCTGGCAACGCTCACCTCACTGATTCCGTGGATACTCTGGTCGTTCACCAGACCACACAGAGGGACGTACGCACGCCCACTTTAAGCTTGCACCGACAACGTAACCAGGGGCCGGCAGTCTAGTCTGCTCTGTACGATAGACCCGAGCGTGATGATTAATGACGGTATGGGAAGTTGCATCGCGACAACCACCACCAGTGCTGTCTCAGCTGTTTGACGGCAGCTGGGCAGTTACGGTGGGATCCAAGGGGAGACGCAAAGTTCAATCAAGTCGTTAGATTCGGGAGCCTCGGGAATTTCTTGTGGAGCGCTGACAGCTTGAGCCAGACTAGCCTGCAATCTTAATCTGGGTCAGCGGGCCGTGCTCGTCGTCTCGTGTCGCAGGTGCGTATCGAGCTGTTGCGAGAGGGCACGAAAGCCCAGTGTAGCAGCGTACGAGAAACAATGCCAACTGTGAGACGCGAGACATGATACTCCAAGAATGAAATCAGGCTTCGGGAAGACACTCAGGCACGGCGCTGTTTGCCGGTTTACTCGATTTCTCGATCATCCCACCGCTGTCGTCGACTCCGCGACACCTGGACAACGGCTACGGCACCGAGCATCTAGACCGCCAGCAAACTCTGCAGGGCCGAAGTTTCCTCTGTCGCTCGTCATTAACCTCCTTCCAGCATTTCTGCTGAAACGGCGCTCCAATGCCGTAGCCCGCAAGCCCGGGCATTAAGAGTATGCCGGGAGCGCTGAGCGATAACGCTCATGACGCAGCCCGCAATGCCGTCGTTGTTTCGCTGCATTTGGCATGAGCATGAATGTTCCGAATGCCACGCTCGGAAGGACAAATGCTACGGTCCCATTGCTGCGCGCTCGTCCCCAAGCGATCGCAGCAGCGAGTAGTAGTTCAGCGGAGCAGGGCCGTGATCGCGCGGGTTCCCAGCTCGCGCGCGTCGCGCGGCTCGCATTTCCCCAAAGATGAAGAGGAGCAAAGCGAGACGAGCAATGAGATCGTAATCATAGTGCACAGAATGCCAAGAGTAACTCTGTAACGTCGGCATCGCGCGTCGCATGATCGCTTGATCACGCATGATGCGCATTCAGATCTGCCCATGAGCGCAGGTGCGAAATTGCATTTGGCGCGACGACTATCGCTAAGAGCGCTAGGGATGGTCTCACGAGCTTGGCAGTACCAACGTGCACCTAAGGCCACCTGGATGATTGCAGCATGTGTTAATCAGGCTATGCTCATTAAGTGAATTATCGGCGCCGATAGTGTCAGGATAAGCCCAGAATGAGCCCCAGGATAACGCCAGACTAGCCAGGACTAGCAGGGATCCAGGACCGGCTCGCTCGCATGGTTGCGGCAACACGTTGGTCGTTGGAATCTGGCGCTGGTCCGTCCTGGGCTCGTTTTCCTGAAGTCTTGCAGGGTAGGCTACCCAGGGCCCGAGCACCGGCATGCTTGCTCCCCTGCATCCCTCGACCGGCCCGGGCGCACGGCTCGTCCGCCTTCCTCAACAACCCATCATGCATGCATACCCTCCCGAGGTAGGAGATTATCCACCTCGTCCCGGTGCATACTGAGTCTCACGTACGTGCTATACGTAGTCAGCTGCCAGCTGCCAAATGCAATCTAGTCTGCGCTTCGCCAACTTTGTATTATGTTCGCAGGCAACATAGAACAAGGTTCGCCTGGTCCTCCCTTGGCGCCATCAGCGACGCTAGTGAGAGATGACCGAATCGGGCAGGTCATGTCGATCCTCGATCCTCATTCTGGCGGCGCCATCATCGATCCCTGCGCCCCGTGAGAGTGCACGTCCTGACTACACCTATCGATGCATGACGAGAGCTCCGAACCTTGGAAACATTGGGTCGCTCCTGCATCTGACGAGGGCATACTGGCATGCTGGCGTGCACCTGCAGCCGGGTTCATTACTTCCCTTGCTCCTGCCTGCAGATTAAAGACTTAGGCTTGCGAGTTGGCTGGCCACGGACTACGGGCGACGCGGTGACAGGCTAGATGACGGCCCGAGCAGCTCGGTATCCTCGGATGCTTGCGAGGCTCGGATGCACGCCTCGGCCGCACGAGACTCAGCGGCTCTGCTCTACGCGAGCGGACTAAGGTATGGCACTACGGCTGCCGCATGTTACGACCGCATGAGCGCAGTCCCTGCGAACCTGCGTGAGATGTGGTGCAGGATCACAGGACTGGCCCACCGGAGCTGCGCTAGAATGTAAATCAACCGCCCAAGCCGCTGAATCGACGGCGCTGCAGAACTGTAACCCCGCATTCAGTACCGCCGGCGCAGGCGCAGTGACTTGTACTGCAGGGATGCATTCAGCTGAGCTATGCACTAAGCTACGTTACAGAGCCAGAGCCGGCTGCGAAGGGTGCAGGGAAGGGGAAATTTTGGAGCAGTCGAGCGCAAAGCACAGAAATCTCTGCGCTCGGCGGGGACGGGCGAGACAAGGAAGACAGGATCGCACGCTCCCTCGCAGGGGTTGCCGGTGAAACGAGTGGTGCCGGCTGACCTGTGGGGATGTACTGGCCAGGCTCGCTAGGCTCGAGGCTCCCGGGCAGCAGCGTCATGTACAGGATACAGGAGGTGGGCTGTATCTTTGTGTTCGTACTAGGCAGGGTGTACGGCATGGTCATAACCCAAGCTGCAACAGGTGGATGTCACAAGCAACCTCGGGTCGTGCGCCGTCGCAGTCGTTGTCTCTGGTTCCGGAGTCAACGCCCTGGGCCGGCAGCCTGAAAGCCCTGCAGTAGAAGTGTCGTCTAGACTGGCAACATGGTTTGGGCCGGTCGCAACTCTACCTGCTCTCTTGACACCACCGCTCTGGGCGATCCGCGATCATCTGCTGCATCCTGAGAGTATATATATCACCCCTGCTCTTCTCGAAAGAAAGAACGAGCTCGTTGCCGCAACACAATCGCCCGCTACCGGTCCGCCGAAAACGACCAAGTCGAAAACTGGGACCAACATACCTCACCCAAGCCGACCTCCACCGGCCCTTGCCCTAGCCCTAGCCCTCCACCAAGCAGAGCGCGAGTGACTTGTTTACTTCCTTGGGCCAACCCTCCGATCCCCGGCCAGATCCTCCTCCAGGTGCAATCCAGCAACCAACAAACATTGCATCCACCAGATCTCATCCTCAACATCTCGACATCTCATCTCCTCCTGCCATCACTTCTGGCGACAACCCCACCTACCCCTCAGTCTAGACTGTTCCAGGTCTTCTCCTGAACCGTACTTCCGCTTGCCGCTGCCCTCTACGTAGCTGCTGAATTGGCTCAAGGAGCCAAGTGTATTCCTCGCCGTGGTACATACGACATACACTCCAGTCACACTCCCCGTTACCTTACTCCATTCGTACATCTCTACCCCTTGTGCTCCCAAACACATCACCCCCTGGCCACAACTCTGGCTCGACGCTGCTCAAGGTCGTCAGACGACGGTGCTTGAACTTGGTCATTGTCGCTTCCATTCCATTGACACATCCACCACACACACGGTCACCCACCCACAGTAAACACACCAAACATGTCAGGTAAGTGACACTTTTTGGCGCTTGCTTTTCTTTTCTTCTCATTCACATTCACACTCGCGCACACACACTCTCCCACAACACAAACAACCAAACAACCCGCATCATCCTTCCAAATACTCCATTGCTTCTTTCCTCCATCCGTCCATCCCACTGCATCTACTCGCCCCCTGTGTTCACCGCCGCCACCTGCTTACATCGCTACAGTCATGTTGTCCGGGGTTGAGACCGCCGACAACTTCGACATCGACGACTTCATGAAGAGGTTCACCACCGCCGCCGACTCTCCTGCCCGGCCGATGGTCTCCAAGTCCATTGTCCACGACCAGCAGCAGATCCAGCAGCACGCCGGCGACGGCTCACCGACCTTTGACCCGAACGGCTTTAACGGCGCCGATCTCGCAAACACCTCCAACAGCTCCGAGTGGCTCAACCTCTCATTCGAGTCTGTCCTTGGCGCTGGCACTCCCTCCTCACGTGGATCATCGCTCGAGACTCCCAACCTCCCCACCACCACCTTTGACCCTACTTCCACCTCGATCGACCCGACCCGTCTCAAGGAGGCAACCGCCGACATCTCTCCTATGTGGTCCGAGGCCGCCCTGCCTCGTGAGATGCCCTGCCAGCCGCCTGCGTTCAACCCGCCAACAATCAACATCGTGCATGAGTACCCGGAGATGAGCACTCCGTCTCGCCGCGGCCATGTACGCAAGTACAGCGAGATCGACACCGCCTCGACGATGTCGTCCAAGAAGCTAAGGCGCCAGGGTTCCCTGCCTGAGCTCCACATCCCTGTTTACAACCCGCTGAACGGTGGTCGTACCTTCCAGCGGTCTCTGTCTACCGGACCGATCGTTGGCCCCAACGACATGAGCGGGTCGCTGTCTGCGCAGAGCTCGCCTTACCTGACGGCTGCGTCGCCCGTGATGGCGCCGCTGTCGGCTCCTGCTATGGCGCAGCACCCTAACTCATTCAACACTGCGGTGCCACCGAATAGCCAAGCCCTGCCGACTCCTATTACACCCGTCATGCCTCAAACGGCAGTTCCTGGCCGCTCGTACGGCTACAGCAATCTTGCAACCATTCCCGAGGCGCCGAGCTCTGCGCCTCCGCATGTCCAGTGGATGCCCGTCAACGCCGACCAGCATGAGCAGCGGGCCCAGCAGCAACAGCAACAGCAGCAGCAGATGGAGTTCTATCCGCAGTCTGCCCAGGACCTCCCCCCCATCCCGACCTCTGTCTCTGGCCCAGACACAGGCGTTCAGGTCGTCAAGTCGCCGGCGATGCAGCAGCACTCGCCGCTGGTACAGGCACCATCACTCCCCAACACGGTCCAGACCGTCCACGTTCCCCTCCCGCACCACTCGCACTCCAGGCACTCGTCCATCAATGGCATTCCGACACCCACCATGCAGGTGGCGCAGCTCCCCACCCAAAGCGCCACCACCATCCAGCAGATGCAGCAACAACAGCAGCAGATACACATGCAACAGATGCATGACGGCGTCAACCTCGGCATGGGTCGCCCAATCCAGCCCCCCCACGCCCGCCGCTCGTCCGACTCGGAGCTCGCCTTCAACATGGGTTGTAACGTTGCATCCATGCTCCGTTCGTCGTCGGTCCCGCAAGCGCACGGCCAGAACATGGTCCGCGCTTCGCAGGTGTTCGGCACGACTGCGCTTCCTCCGCCGCCGCCGGTCGCCACCTACACGCACCAGGGCATCGTCATGGGCCAATACGCGGACCCCATCGGGCAGCAGCACTTCATGGCGCCGATGCAGATTTCGCCGCCACGCAAGCGTCATGTCACGAAGCGCGTCGGTATGTGCTTGAAGCCGGGTCCCAAGGGCAAGGTCAAGTCCAGGGTCAACTCGCTTGACCCGGCAGCTGCGGCTGCGATCATGGCCGGGAAGGGTGACGGTCTTCTGAACGGTGACGGTACCATGGCTGCGGTGCCCGAGGAGCCGCGCGTACCACTTGTTCCCGTGACAGTGGAGGAATTCCGAAACGCCTTCACGATGACTCCACACGGAACTCTAATCCCCAACCCAGAGCTTGACGCGCTCACGGAGCGGCTCATGTACGCTACGGACGAGAGTGTTGTGGACGCGTGCTTCCGCTACTGCTACGCGATCGGGACCGAGTACAACAAGGTCGCCGAGAAGCAGAGCAAGTACTTCAAGTGCTGCTTTGACGAGTGTGCCGGCGTCAACATGCGCGTGTTCATGCGCAAGAGCGCCGTCGACTCGCACGTCCGCACCCACGTCGGATACCGCCCATTCAAGTGCGAGGCGGACCCCGAGTGCGACGCCCGCTTCGTCCGCAAGCACGACCGCGACCGCCACGTCGCGACGACGCACCGCAATGAGAAGAGCTTCCTGTGCACCGACTGCGGGCAGAACTTTGCGCGCTCGGATGCGCTGCTGCGTCACCGCGCCAAGCGCGATGCGTGCAAGGCCCGCATGATGGGCTAGCCTTCTCTGTCTTCTGTTGCTCCTTGTCGCTTCTGTTGTCGCATCGTTGTCTCGCCCTGTGCTACCATCTTGAGCCCCACTGTATCCCTGTCCGATCTCCAGTTACATCGCCGTCCTATATTCGTACCCGCTTGCCGTATACCCAAGCGTACCCGCGATACCCCTGCCCCGCAGATAGACTCTAAAGCCACCACAATTCAACAGCCAACAACCAAGGACGCTCCTCAATCCGAAAAATTGTATCTGTATCGACCGGTCCCGAGGATTCTGTACACTTTGTTCATAGTTTCCGTAGCCTAGCGTAATGCATAAAACTGCTTCCGAGAGGGTCTGCCGTGAGCGCAGCGAGCCCCGAGTGGTAGGAAGGGGAGCGAGGAGCGAAGCGCAGTCTCTGACGACCAGCTGACCGCCATAACGGCAGATACGAAACGGGGTCGGGCGATCACAGTCGGCCGGTGTCAGGTGACACCATGGCCCCCTGTTCTGCTCGTGTGTGTGTAGAAGTATACTTGCATGCTCAGGGCGGAAATGTCTGGCATGTCTCGTATGTCTTGCACCTTGCTGGAAGCGAGGGACGCTAGCTGCGTTTGCGGTGTTCCGTACTCCGGGGCCGGGCTGCGGCTCCGGCGTCGGTGTCGTCGTTGTGGAATCTGCGGCGGCACGATTGGGTTCCGCTAGTGTGCACTGGATGTATGTCTCAGGCTCTGAGAGAAAGAAGGAAGACAGTGTCGCACCGACATTGACCTGGAGGCGTATCGCAGCCCCACGTAGGGACGAGACATGCCGTAAGGTTTGTTGTTCCGGGATCCGCGCAGTAGTCACCCACCCACTCGACACACTGCTTTCAACCTCTCCGCACCGACCGCACCCAACAGCGCAACAGCACAACAGCACAACAGCTCAACAGCACCGCGACTCTGGTCGCAACAAGGCCAAGTAGTGCAAGACATGCGCAGTGGGTGTGGATGATGCACTCGCATTACGACGCACAAGGTGGATTCCTTGGAAGTGGGTGAACGGGATTATGGGAGTCAACTGCCAACTGTGGAATCATTGAAGCTCCAGTTAGTGTGGTGGCAAGTCCTTTGGGCTTGGAGACCCGACTCTTCGGGCTGCTGTTCCGATCTGCGAACTTACTCCGGAGCAAGCAACATTGTTGATAAGCATTCGGGGCCAAGTCCGTCGTAGGGGCGGAAGTGGCTATCCTTTCTAGACGCTAGATGCCGAGGGAGTGCCTCATGACTGACAACGTGCGCATGCTTCCCCGCCCTCCTTCCAATCCTTACGTCTTACCAACGGAAGCAGAAGGGCCAGAAGGGACGCATGGTGGCCGAGCAGCAGTTTAAGAATACCACTCTCCTCTTACGCTACGCTTTTCTCGCCTGTCCGAACTCCCAGATCCTGGGACTCCGGCATGACGCAGGCTGCGCACTCGCACTCGCTCTCACAGCATGCAAGGACCAGGCAAACAGCGGAGGCGACTACTGAGATCCGATGTGGCATGGCGCTAGCGTCTCTTAACGACCATGGAAACAGAGTGATATCCTCCGAGTCCACTTAATGAACGGGAGAGAGGCTCCGCGTAGGTTCAGCGTGGCGGTGAATGCTTTCCCATCTGCCCCGGGCCATAGCTGAGGAAATGTGCAGGGCACGAGTGCGACCGTCTCACGCTGTACTCTGCGCGTCCCAAGCCCAGACTGACGAAGGCTCACACTCAGCCCGGCGCCGTTTCGTGTAGCGGCGTCTCCCTTAGTAGCGGACGCAGCGACGTCAGCGCCATCAACTGAGTTCAAAGGAAGACGGCGACGGTCTGGACACAGCTGGCCACAGTGACATCAGTCAGTCTCGACCGAGCGCTGATCGCGATTGTGACGCCGCGTCAGAGCTTGCTCTTCAGACTCGAGGTGAGTCGGGGGGACAAACTTGGTGCAAGCTGGAGTCTAACCTTCTCCTCCCTGCAGAGTAACAAAAGCCCCGATTCGCTCGAAGTTGCACGGACCTTGACTGCACTGTTGTTCATACCCGTGACATCCATCGAGACAGACTTCGACGTTGCGGGAGACGCCTGCGTCGCAGAACCGCGGGAGGCAGACGCAGTTAAGTCACAGGTCAGTAGTCCTCGGCTGGCAGAGGTACTGCGCCGAGTTCGCATCGGCCCCGTTTGCTGGAGTCGTAGTACGCCGCCTCGCCGAGCCCCCGAGCCTCTGCTGCTGATCTCGGCCCCCTAGCACAGAACGGAGGAGGCAATAAGCAGCACACTAGTGGACACTAAGGCAACCTTGTTCCGAGGAAAGTGCGGCTCCACCGCTGTCTCCAGGTCACTGGGAAGTTGGGTCGCAACCGGCTCCGGCGGGTGAGGCACGTGCGGTCTGTCCGATGGGCGGTACCGATCGTGCTGAGCCAGAGAGAGAGAGAGATATGATAACGATTTCAGAGAATTCGGAATGATTTTTGGGAACTCGAGAGCTTGACGCTAGCTCGAGGCTCTATGTGTTTCGAACACCATATCTGGCCCGAGGACCCGGCTACGCCGGCGACCCCTCCAGCCCGCTCGCTCGGTCGTCGGAAGCGATGGGAGAGCGTTACGTGAAGTGAACTGCGCCGGCCGCAACCGACGCCCCGTACCTACGCTGTACCTTCGTTGCCTGGAATCAGCTGAGCGCTAGAATCTGCCTGCGTGCGACTCCCAGCCAGCGGGCAAGGTTTGATTCCCACTGAACTCCGCACCGCATCAATGCGGCGGCTGCACTCGGGGCGTGGGCAACTCTGTCTCCTGCCCCAAGGTCTGACCAGGCCAGGCCGGCCGGGCAGGTCCGGATGACAAGAGAATGTGTGCGATTGAACTTTGAGTTGTCGTTCGCAGAGCGAGCGAGCGAGCAGAACATCTGCACAGAAGGAACGCAAGCCCAGATTAGGCTTATAGTTAGTTTGAAACAACCTTCCCTTAAGCATGCTCGCCCGGAGCTCGCGCCGAATGGTTGCATGCTTTCCAGTGAAACACTTTCTCCGCGGAACGTACGTAACGCTCTCTCGGCATGGGATGATTCCAGCGCGACAATAGCCTTCTGGTTCGGACAGGGCCAGGAACCGAGGGAAACAGCGGCAAGCTCTGGAACTAGTAACTGCTCCACTTGCCAGCTTCGCACGAAAGTGTAACTCTGTGATCTCTGCAAGCTCAGCGAGGAACCCGGTACCATGTCCGGATGCGTAGGCCAGTCCCTGACTCTCGATTCGGTTCAGACCAAGCTTCGGTATACCTTGTCAAGGTGTCCAAGCTTCAGAATACCTCGCACTCGTGACCACTTTTTGAACTATACGTTCATAGACTTACAGTCCCGGGGCGTTGTGACGTCGCACGCTCGCTCCAGAACAGCCCGAGACATGTCTGGGATGTCGGCAACAACTGCGCTTAACGCAGTTGCGACGTTCTCACCACCGCAACGGTGCAGTGGGAACAGGCCTGGCGGGCACCAAGAGCGCTGCTTGGACACCATTCACACCGCTAAACTTCGTGCCCACACGCTCATCGCCAGGGCCACCGCCAGGCCCGGCATCAGGCCCACCACGCCCAGCACGCCCGCTGCTAGACCGGCTCCCACCAACTTTGCAGTTAACTCATCACCGCTTCCGGCTGGCTCACTGCTCGGGACTACTATTGCACGACGAGATCGAGAGTCTAACATTGCTTATGCGCCGGTGCCTGTGCTGCCCTGCGACGCGCCCTGCAACGGCGACGCTTATTTTCCCACACGACGATGCTTAACCGCTCCTGCGCCTCGGCCCCTCGTACCCTCTCGTACCCTCTCGTACCCTCTCGTACCCTCTCGTACCCTCTCGTACCCTCTCGTACCCTCTCGTACCCTCTCGTACCCTCTCGTTACGCCGAGCCCAGCTTGGTCAGTATTACGCCCATTCGTAAGACGGTGGAAGGCGGCGTCATTACGCTGCTCGACGACACCGCAACAGAGCGGGTATGTTCAGTGACACCGCCGCCACTCCGCCGGAAGCGACCCCGGATCGAGCGATCGCAACGATCGCGGCGCCCAGGCAACAGGGCTGTTTAAAGTATTACTCATCACTACCTCTCTCCTAGTGTTGCTGCATCTGGAACTCCAACGACAGCGACGCGAGCAAACCTACGCCGCGCCGATGTCAACTCCTGTCATACCATACTCTTAATGGAGGCCATGGCCCGGCTGACGGTATGCTGTCACGGTACAGGACCGAGAGTTAACCTACCCATCCACCACATTGGTATGGGACGACTCTGAATGGCCAAAGCGTGTTGCTCGGTGGCAACTGTGCAGTCGGTGGCAACGGCGACGTCACGAGCGCCGACAGGAGCTGCCGGGCCGAGCGGCCCCCAGCCAGGCGGTAAATGACGGCTGTCGCTGACACCGACGCCGCCTCGCAGCTGCTTCAGGCTACCCCACCACCTCTGTCAGCGACACATCTTACACGGCCGTCCAGCCAACTTGTGCAGGGGTCGTTTCCGGCATAAGATCTCCGCGGCGAGTGCATCGAAGGTTGCACCAGGCGTACATCCAAGGTTGCTCCCCTCGCGGCTCAATCGCGTCCAGGCCTCGACGCGACGCGTAGCCCCAGCGGGTGCGGCCCGCTCCGTGACGCGTTAGTCATGTGAGATCACGCGAGTCACCAAAGTTCACGAGCCGATGCAGAAAGGTCATGAGATCGAGACGATGAGCCGCATTCCACACCCGAAACGGCCCCACTCCATCTCCTGAACCATGCTATTTTCGTGGGCCAACAACTTCGCCATTAGGTTCGATACATGGACGATCGAAACTGTGAACAGTTCAAATTCTGCAGACATTTTGCAACGGGCAAGCGATCAGGCGGGCTGGGCGTCTGGAGGCGATGGATCGCGACGCAGAGCATGAGGCTCCATGCTCCATCCGAGACATCATACGAAACAGTCGACGGAGAACGCCGACAGAACGCGCTCGTGATTCTCGCGCGACCACCACGCGTCTGTCATGCGAGCGCAATGGTTCGAGCGCGGCGCGGCCTGGCGTGAATGTCTAATACTGCATACATGGTCTCTCGTGGTATAACAATGGATACGGATTCGGGGCTGTGATGAGTAGAACTAGAGCGCTGTGCCACGCTCGAGGTTGGCACGGATGCTGTCTGTCAGCTAGACGTCGAGTGTGAAGAAAGCTGGACTCACTCCTTTGTATATTTGTCGAAGTAGCGCGCGACCTTCTTGTTGAACACCTTGTTACGCTTGTTGATGTACGTGACGTCGCCGGACTCGTCGTCGCTGTCCTTCTTCCTGCGGCGGTTCGTAACACTGAAGGTCAGCTGCGTCCCCGCGATTCAAAGCTAGGGCCGTGTCGTGCCATTGCGCCCTCTCCCCAAACAAACGAGAAGGATCGGCACAGCTGCACAGCACGCCCCATGAGTTGGTACCCACTCTTTGTTGATCTTGGACATGACACGGTCAATGGCGTCGTCACTGGGTTTGTGATCGCCGTAGGACATGGTCTCAGAGCTGCGGTAGAGGTCCTCGGCACTGGAAAGGCCAGACTTCGAGCTTCCGGCAGCTGCGAGAGAGTCGTTCGTCGAACCGGCCGGCACAAGCGTACCGGGAGCAAGGCCGAGAGCAGACTCCTTCTGCTTGTTGTACGTGATGAGGTCGGGCTTCGTCGTACGCAGGTTCTTGTTGTACCGTCGCCAGGCGTGATCCTGGTAGTCTGGGTGTCAACTCCCATCGGCTGCACAGCAGATTGCCCAGGATGCGATGCCGAGCACAGCATCTGTCGCTCTCAGCTGCACTCTACTCACTGCTGAAGCTTCCGTCCTCGTTGCCGTCCTTCTCAGCCTGCTTCTTCTCCCACTGCTCGTTCTGCTCGATGCTCCACTCCCAAGCCTTCTTCCTCTCCAAGTCCACTCCGTTCTCCTCGGCGTCCGCCTTCAGGCGCAGAGTTTGCGCGAGCTTCCTCTGCTTCTCCATACGTTGGAGCTCCTTGGCGGTAACCTTCGCCTTCTGGTGGTCCTCGACGAGGTCTTTCCGGTTGGCGGCCGTCGAAGCGTTCTGATGATGTCAGTTTCCTCGAGCGAACAGCCAACTCACCATTCGCAACCTCAGTTCTTTCAGCTTAGCCTGTCTCTCCTGGAGTGTCGGCTTGCGCTTCTCTACCTCCTGCTCCTCTGCCTCCTCCTGCTCCGCGCTCTCCTCGTCGTGCTCCTCGGTGTGCTCGTCCTCCTCGGCATGTTCCTCATCGGTCTCCTCCACGCTGTCCGGGACGTGAGCGCCGCTGGTGACGCTCGTCTCGGAGGCAGCGCTCAGTGCGCGCAAAGCACGCGCTGGAGAGGGGCTTGGCGCCGCCGACTTTTCCTCGCGTCTCCTTGTTGATGGCATGGAGACGGCAAGTGGGGGTGGTCGAGGGAAAAGAGTGAAGCTGAGTGCTGCGCTCGAATTCACGCACTGTTGTGTGGAGGGAAAGCAGGGAATGGAAGCAGATCCACCTGGTGGGTGGCAAATCCAAGAATTGCCTCTTCAGGAAATTGATGCCGATCAAAGCCACGTGGCTCGTTGTGTGGCACCCCCCCTGCACGACCGCCGTCATCAGAACAACTGGTTTGTGGTGATGGACAAGAATGCGAGAGAAGAGACGATTAGAGCTCTGAAGATTGAGGAAGAATGAGAAGAAACTAACTCACCGGTGGCTTTGCCAAAGCTCTCGGTACCATATGCTCTGCGTCAGCTCGTCGCTGGATAGAGCAGCACAACCTCTGATGCTTACCATGCACCTCAGTCGATAGCCTACTGAATAAGTCTGGCTCCTACACATTCAAGCTTACAAGGGACGATTCAAACAATACAGATTAGGCCCCCACAAACATGTGTATCCTGATGGACAGTCTACTCATCTCCGGTGGCAAGTGCCGGTTGACACCCAGTCAGTCCTCCACCTATCTGCTCTGTGTGCTGTGAGGAGTGTGTGCTGCTAAGACGTAGCTGCTGTACAACTCTGCACAGTCAAATTGCTCAAGTCTTTTCCCTTTATCCGCCACGTTTCATGCCGTTCAAGCGACTTCAATCCGACTCCTGCAAAACAACCTCGAACGTCGACCGCCCGGTGAGCCCCAACCCACGATGCCCTCGATCGACCCGAGAACGATACGCTTCCTGATTCGAATGTCAATAGCCATCCTCTGGCTCTCGGTGTGGATCTACTCATTCTGGTTCCTCAGTACGGTGCTGGTCTTCCGTTGTCCCCTCTTTCGCCCGTTTCTCCACCTCATCGACCTCATCGATGGCAAGGGTCACTGGACTCCGTGACGTCCTCTTCATTCCGCCCCTCACATGGGCACTTCTCTTCTCAAGAGCACTCAACCACTGCCTCGCTCACATAGAGCGCATATGAAACCTTTTACAACCAGATGAATTAGCCCCCCGGAATACCAGCACGACACCACACACCCCGTTTCTCTCGTGGCCTCCTGGTGACCTAGCTATGCTTCGCACACAACGGCACCGCCCTTTCACACTCTTCCATCTCTCCCACGATGCATCCCCTAACGACTGGCAAAGAGTATATAAGTAGCCAAAGATTGCGTATTTGTCTCTCTCTTTCTTCATTCTCTATCGACCAAGCCACTGACCTTGCACTCGACTTTGAGTTCTCGCTTTCCCTCACGACTTATCTTCGGTCTCTTAGCCCACGTAAGTTCACAATTCTTTCACACCTCAGAAGCTGAGTAATGCAATATGCAAGCCGATCTTCAGACCTATCATCATCTTCAACCTTTCCACGTTGGCATTCTCAGCACTCCTCCACCGCAAATCCATATGGTGAGTATTTTCCACTCAGCCGCACCCTGCTTTCACGTGTCTTCCCGCCCAAGTGCGCGACCCTCCACTCCTTCACGTCACTACAAACGACAAAATCCCTCTCGCACTTCCCTCTTCTCTCCTTCCGCTTGCCGCGACAATCGGCACACCTCTTCTCTTTCCCGGTCGCCGCTACAATCGGCATACCTCTTCTCGCATCCTACTCTTCTCTTCGACCGCCGTTACAACCGGCACCCTATCTTTCGCACCTCTCCCTCCTCCGACGGTCACCACCTCCACGTCGACATCACACGCACGCAAAGCATCCTTCCACTTTTCCTTAACTGGCGACTACTACAATTAGTCCGGGCACGCTGACATCAAGTGCGGTATTGCTCGAATGAATGGCAGTGAAAATGCAGAAAACTCCCGAAAATCGTTGCGACCTCGTCATCGCGTACGCTACCCGATCGCTTGCACGATAGCTGAACTACAGCGGATTACACTGACAGATGAACAGGTGGTATGGTTTGGATTTCTGCAAGCTTCCAGGTCGATGTCGGAAGCTCATAAGCAGCAGACTGCGGCCGGCGATGATCTGCTTAGCGCGCCTGGAGTGTGCAACTAACAGATCTCGGCGCTAACTCTCAGCCTCACTACGAATAGAGGTTGGTTACCTCTGTCATACTTATCACCAACAATCAAGAGGTAAGAGCCGCCCAGCCCTAGTGTATAAGCTCATCTCAGAAGCGGTCAAGCGCAAATTGCGGCTCGCTATCCTTCGACGGGACCTGTAAGTTTCCCATTTGTGACAAAAGCTAACTCCATTCAGCCCACGTTGGTGAAGAACGTAAGAGTTTCTCAGCTTCGAAGATTAACTCCTCTGCAGAGGCTCGGATCCTACTTTCAAGTCTCCTAGCCCCGTGAGTTGGCATATCCTCTGTCGCCTGACTTTACCCCAGTCTTCCACATGCATCTGACGACCTTCACCGCGGTCTGATCCTTAAGGCGGGTGAATTTCCAGGGCGCATACGTGCCACGTCGCGCTAGCCTTCGACATCGTCTCTTCGATGAACACCGCGAATTGCGAGGACTTGATCGTTCACTCTCCAGCATATCTCCCGCCGGGTCAACACAGCTAGTGAGTTTTACGCTTCGTTCGGGCTAACTCGACCCAGGCCGTGCCTGTTCCCGAAGATGCCTGAAGCCACGAGCAGCCACGCCTGTCGAAGACGAGAAGTGAGTTTCGCTCTCCTGCGGCTCTAACTCCAATCAGATGTCAGATTGCCCTGTGACGCCAACTAAGATCCTTGATGGCGCTTCCTAAACTCCACCCACTACGATGTGAGCTACCCACATGTGGACAAGCTCATCTCAGTCCCATCCGCTTCAGCGAATCGGTATTGTCTGTGAATTGTGCGCTGAATGCCAGCAACTGACTTTCAGCGTCGCAGTCCACGTGAGTTGACTCATATCCGTCATGAATTAATCTCAGCCCGCTTGCCCACAACCTCTGCCACGACGGCGGACGGGGTCTCACCTTCGCAGTCCAAGCGAGTTGACTTTTGAGGTGTGATCAATTGATCCCAGTGCCCTTGCCTTCGCCTCTCCGCTCGGCCACAGATACGAGAGGTGAGTTTTCTGTTTCAGCAGCGCCTAACTCCTCCCAGTGTAGTTCCTGAAGCTTTCGTGCATTCGCGAAGCACAGAGGGTGGTGAGTTTCGAGGGCTCTGCCGCAAACTGACCCACAGTGTCTGCCACCGACTCTCAACCTCACTGCCACAAGCCGCGGCCGTGACGACCAAGCAATCGCTGCGCCAACGCGCAGTCCCCTCTCATTCCGGGATGTGAGTGATACTCATATTTGTACTGAGATTAACTCCACTCCAGCCCCCAGAGGTCTCGTCGAATGTGAAAGCGATGGTGAGAAGCATATGGCCTTTGACTCGACCTGATCAGCCACGCGAGATACTTCTGGGGCGCGAGTGAGTTGCGAAGGCAATGCGTCTCTAACTCAACCCAGTCCTACCACCTGTTACGAGCACCCGTTTCCAGTTCATTGGCCGGTCGTTCTGTGAGGTTTACGGGCATTTCCCACCAAGCTTTCCTCAGCATGTTCTAACGACCTCGACCTGTTTAGTGAGCTAGTAGGGACTGGAACAGTAGCTCACCCCAGCCTCTCCATGGTTGCCAACTTCACTTGGGTGCTTTCTAGCCGTGGGCTGCCTTAGCAATGACATGATTCAAGTCCACCCAGCCAAATTCATAACCCATCTTCGTGAGCTGAGTGATTCCGAAGCTTCAGCTCATCCCAGCCTCTCAGCCTCTCCACCGTCTCTGCCGTTCTCACCATACTCGTGCGCGATAGCGCACGAGCATGCACGTCCCACGCATATAGTGCATAGGTTAAGCCAGCTACAGCCAGCACGTTACAACACAGAAAGCCCTATGGACACCGAGAGCCGGGGGTGGACTTGCTTTTTGCTTCTTTGCTTTTGGGTTCTTCTTCTTCTTCTTCGTTTTCACTTCTTTCGACTTTTTTTGATTGTCTACGATTGAGGGGTTGGTTGAGAGGAGAGAGAGAGAGGAGAGAGGCGAAAAGCGGAAGTCGACGGGAACGCTGCGTCTAGCAGCGCGACCACTCGGGACGTTCGTTTTGGCTTTCTTTCGGATGAGAGGTTTACCGTTTCAAGTCATCACAGGCGGAATAAGAACAAGTTTGTTTGTGATGATTTTTTCCAGATGAGAAAATGTAGCCGCTTGGATTTGATTATAGAGGATTGGAGCGGTTACGGCTGCGCAGCCCGAAGAGCTTACTTTGCGCTCACGCTCGCACGAGTGCGGCGAGTCGTAGGCTGCGCAGCGGGGGTGGCGGCGACGACAACGCCTGTCGTCGCCGCAGGGGAAGCCTTGGTGGCGGAGGTGGGGGTCATCGGCGACGCGGCGACTGGGTTTGCAGGCTTGGCAGCAACGGGCGCGGCAGACTGAGCACCAGCGGGAGCACTCTGGGCGACCATGCGGGCGGGCGCGCGAGCACCGGCGGGTGTGGATGCACCAGACGAGGCCGAGCTGATCGACGCGGACGGGGCCGGCGGGCGCACCGGGATGGCTACCGGCGTTGTGCCTCCAGCGACCGAGCGGCGGCGCTTCGGCTCGGGGCAGCCGTCGGGCGGCGCGCCAGGACCGCGGACGAGCGGTCCCTTGGCAGCCTGCGCGGCGGCGGCCTGGCGCTGAGCCTGCAGCTGCGCCTGGATGCGGGCACCCTGCTGGCGGGGATTCGGCTGCGTGACGAACGGCATGCCGAAGCTCTCGGTCGACGACGTGTGGCGGAGTGAGATGCCGGCCAGCTTCTTGAACAGCTGGAACAGGTCCTCTCGAAGGATGTTGGCGAGAAGGCTCGGCTCCTGGAGACCACACTTCTTCGCGAGGGCGCGCGCCTCGACGAGCGGGATCCAGACACCCGGCACACCGGGAGCGTGGTGCAGACCTTGCGGCGAGATGAGCGGCACGGCGCGATGCGACGCGAGCGTGGGCGATGGCGCGTTGAGGTGCTCGGTCTGTTGCGCGGGCGGAACGCCGAGGGCAGTGAGCAACGCTGTGCCGTTGACAAAGTCGGTGTCGAGGCGACGCAGGACCGTGCACTTGCCGCCGTTGGGCGCCTCCCAGATATGCGAGTAGCACGGGAGATTGTCGACGACGCAGGCATCGATACCGGGGAGGAGGCGCTTGGTCGTGCCACCAGACGAGGTCGAGGTGTTGCCGGACGAGTTGGTGCTGGCCGAAGCGCCGCTGGATGCAGACGAGGTGCTGACAGCAGGCGACACTGTGGCTATGCGGTTCACGGGTGACACAGTGCGCGTCGGGACAGTCGATGACGCGGTGGAAGGCGTAGCCGGCTTGATGGACGCAGCAGCAGTCGGAGCGGAGGCTGCGACGGCGGGCTTCTGCGCGACGGGTGCCGGAGCGTTGAGAGGCTGAGGAGCAGAGGTCGCCTTCTCGGCCGAGGCAGGCTTGGCTGCCAGCTTGACGGGTTCCTTCGCCTTGGGCGCGATCGGCACGGGGTGAGAAGCAGGAGCAGGGGCGATCGGCGCGATCTTCCTCGGCGGCGAGCGTCCAGTGGGCGCAGGCGCGGCTTGAGCAGGGGCGGGAGCGGCCGGTGCAGGAGCCGTGGTCGCAGGTGCAGGAGCCGGAGCGGGGGCCGCCGGTGTCGAAGCCGAAACTGGGGTCGACGCAGACTTCGTGGCCGTGGACGAGGTCGAAACCGGAGCTGGCTCAGGCAAGCACTCTGACGCAGCCTCGATTTCCGCCTGCGACAACGCGTTGTCGAGCATCATGAGCTCGGCATTGGTCGGCGAAGACCGCAGGTGCAGCGCCTTGGGGTCGAGCGACACGCCCACGAACGAGTCGACCATCATGGCAGGGGCATGCTGGAGGGCCAGAGGCGACAGCGTGCCAGAGCGTGCGAGACCAGCGAGGTCGTCGCTGGACCCAAGCATGGTGCCGACCTCGTTCCAGGGCGACGGTTGGTCAGGCCACGTCGAGACGGTCGGAGTGCTGACATCGTCGGGTGAAACGCTGCCTGAACCAGCGGCGGCATCGGCGGCGGCGAAAGCACGGCGGCAGGCGTTCAGTGCCTCGCGGGACTTTACGGCCTCCTCGCGCTTCTGCTTCTCGCATGCCTCAGCTTCCTCACGTGCTCGCTCAAGCTCGTCGGTTCCGATTGCGTCATCCTCGATCGCCTCCACCTTCTCCTTGGCGGGAGTAGAGGGCTCGATGACGACGACCTCCGGGGTTGGGGCGGGCGTCAAGCGGCTCTCGGCTGTGCGCGGAGTAGAACGGGTGCGGCGCGAGTGAGAACGAAGGCTGCGCTTGCGGATCATCGGAGGAGCAGCGCCGCTCTTAGAGGTGACAGCGGGGATAGCCAAAGGCACGAACGGGTTGTTGACACCGATGCCTCCCCAGCTGCCGCTGCACCTCGACGAGTCGTAGCGAGAGGCACGTGCCCGGCCTCGGTGCACGGTGCGGTCGGCCTTGCAGCTCGGGAGCCAGTCGTCGAGCTCCTCCATCTTGACACTCTCGGGACCGAGGAGCCAGAACGAGTCGTCGTCACCGTCGAGCTCGTAAGGCACATCGGAAAGCTCCGAGAGCTCGGACGACACGGACTGCGACGAAACGGTGGACTCGCGCGAGTCGACCGTGTACGAAGAGTCAGGCGTGGCGATGGCCTCCTCGGTGGCGGCGGGCGACGGGTAGCAGTCCTCGGGCTCCTGCTTGATGTGGAGGGCAGAGTCCCGGGCCCACTCGGCAGTTTGCAGATGACGATCACGCTCAGGGCTGTTCATTTCCCCGAAGCATGAGCCAACGTCAATGTCAGAGAAGGAGTCCTCCGCATGCACGGGCAGCTGCCCTGACTCGTCAAGCCAAGACTCATCGTTATCAGCCATATCGACGTCCATGTCCATGCTCCTGTCGGCAATATCGTTAGCAGTGCGCGACAGGAACTGGATCGGGCTCGTCTCCACCTGCGGCAGCGGGCGGTTGGCGAGGTTGGGCGATGACGTCGGGCTCGAAATGATCCACGGCGGCAGCGACGCCGGGCAGACGGTGGACTTGAGCTTGCCCTGGTACAGCGCGGCGGTCGCGGTGGAAGAGCTGTCGGCGGCACTCGAGTTGTCGCTGATGTGGTTGTCGAGCTGGTTCAAAGCCGGGATGTCGATAGGTGTCGATCCCTCCTGATAAGGGAATAACTCGCGCATGGCGTTGGTAGCGGCCTTGAGTTTGGGGTCCTCCTCTTGCACGGTGGCGGGAAGCTCGGGTTCGTCGGCTTTGACCATAAGACCAGAGCTGGTGCCCCAGTCGGCATCCTCGTCACTAGAGCTGGACGCCTCCAAGGTATATTGTTCCGAATCGGCTCTTCGCCTGGCCCCCCAGATCGTGTTGTCGAGAGAGTGCGACGGGAAGGGCGACTGCTGGACGGCCGGCAGCGGAAGTGAGGTGGTGTTGACCGGCGAGAAGAACAGCTCCCCGAAGGGCGACATGGAAGCACGTGCAGGCGCAGGCGGGAATCGCGTTCCAGCCGCCATGGCCGCATGCGGCAACACGATCCGCTGCCTGGGAGCACGCAGAGGCGCGACCGTGTCCTCCTCCTCCGAGTCGGTCGTGTCAGACTCTGACGAGTCGTCCAGCACGTTGACCCTCTTGTGTGGACGACGTCGACGCCCGACGGTCGGATGGGGCGGGGTGATGGGCATTGGCGTCGTTGCCCGGCTCTGTGACGTAGCCCGTGAGCTCGGCTCGCCACTGTCGCTGTCCTCAGCACCGGTCGTCGTGCCACCGTCACCATTGATCACCCGTAATTTGATGCGAGGCAACGGTGCCGTGGCGTCGGGTGCAGGGGTGGACGCAGGGGTGGAAGCAGCCGAGGAGGACGCTGCCTTGGACTCACGCCCGGCGGTGCGTTTGTCCTTGCGCGCCGCTTTGGCCGCCTCCTCCCGCTCCTTTCGCGTAGGTTTTGTTTGTCTTGGCCGCGGAGCAGCTGGCTTGCGGGGAGGGGCCTTGGGGACGGTTATTCCTTGGAATGGATTCCGCCATTTCGCCTTGCCGATCTCGTTGGACAGATACCAGACAGGGCCCTTTGGCCGTGTCGGTCCATCAAACGCGTTGGGGTGCAGAGCTGGCTCGAGCACTGCTTCAGCTGTCGATCCCGCCAGCTGATACTTGACGAGCAGCGGCTTGCGTGGCGGGCTCGCCTTGGAGCATCGAGACTGGTGCATGCGGATGGCGTTGGCAACCATGGCGGCGGGGGAGACGGCGACCGAAGGCTGTCTCAGCCATCCTCGAGAAATCGCGATCGAAGCGAGCTCGTCCGGGGAAAGTGCGCGGTTACCCTGTGAAATGTCAGTGTCCAATCCTTTGTTTTGGTGCAGGTGTCCAGATCTTCACAGCCCACCTGGGCCAAGGCTGAAGCCCTTTGCCCGCCGCCAAGAGGAAGAAGTCACGGAAAGAGTCGAGTCATACTCACCATTGATGCGCACGCTCCACAGATGGCCATCAGAACCTCGTCGTTCTCGTCATCGTCGGCCACTCCGCAGACGGCTGCTCCACCGTATTCTCCGGGGAAGGGCGAAGCTTGTCGTTCCCGGGCGTGGGCCGCGTTTCGCAGACTGTGGGCCTTCGGCTCGACATGGCTCTTTCGCAGAGAAGCTGCGGTTGCTGTTCCAGAGTCGGCAGGTGTCGATGGGCCCGAGCTCGTTGCTGAGGAAGTCGTCATCGAAGCCGCGGCAGCCAACGAGCGGCGCGACGATCGCGTCGCCACCGCGCGCGCCGGTCGCGTCGCCACCGCGCGCGCCGGTCGCGTCGCCACCGCGCGCGCCGGTCGGGAGGGACCGGCGGCGGGGGCAGCCGCAGCTGCACCGCCGCCTGGCGCGGCTGTTGTCGATCCTGGGGCTGTCACTGGTGTTGTTGTTGTCGAGTTGTTCGTCGCGGCGGCCCTCGAAGGGCGGGCCATACCGCGATGACGAGTCGAGGACGGGGAATCGAGCTCCGATCAGCAACAAAGGTCGCAACGGTCTTGAGGTCCCCTACGTTGTCGACCAGCTTTTTCCAGAGGAAGAGAAAAGTTCAGCAGGTCGGTTCGGGCGAGCTCAGATAAGCTCAGGTAGTGGATGCTGTTGTCGTCGGTCGCAAAGCCGTGCTGCTGGTCGAGAAAGGAGTGGGTATCGCAGTAAGAATGGGAACGAGACGAACTGGACGACGAGTAAATGGTGTGTTGATGCTGGGTGGCGAGAAGGAAGACGTTGGCGCGAAGAGGGGAATGTGTGGTATTTTTGCGGGCTGCGGGCCGGTCACAGACGGTGCGGAACAGGGCACCAGTGTCGCTGTATGCTGGTTGGTCACCGGTGTCTTGCGATCGAATCGGGCACCTACTGCGTCACGTCGTATGCACAACGGCTTAGCAGGTAACAGCTGTGCTCAGCGACAGGAGGGGCGGTGATGCAGCGGGCTCGGATGCACAAAAGCTCGCTGTTTCAATGCTTATTGCCGGTCTGATCTGCACCGCAACGAGAGCTTAGGGGTCAGAGACGGTCGACCAGTCGGAAGACGGTAAGACGAGGCGGAATGAAAAGTGTCCCAAACAACAGAACTGTCTGTGCAGGGTATCGCGTATCCGGAAGGTAGGTCTTGTCTCTTTTTAGGCAGACGGGGGGTCACTCGTAATACTTGGCGAGAACGCGTCGACCTTTGAACAGCCACTTAAGGAGTCGAAAGGCGGGAAGGGCGAAGACGGTGGAAACGGACAGTGGACAGTGCGAAGGGTATGTCGTAATGTCCCTCTGGGTTGAGTGTGTCTTTGCACGCGTTGCTGGGACTAGACGGGGGGCGAACTAGTCAGGTTGGGTGTGTCAAGATCGAGCGAGAGAAAGGAGAAGGGGTATGGGGTCGGAAGCGGGGGTGGTGGTGAAGGAGATGTGGGTGATGGTGTGATGGTGTGAAGAGAAGGTTGGAGCGGTTTTGGGTTCGCATACGGCAGGGAAGATGTGCATGCAGGTGGTGAATACAATACTTTGCGACTGGGGGAATTGGGATCGAAGGCAGGGAGGCTGAGATCGTGCGCCGGCTGCACCAACGCTGGTTGTCTGCGGCTGCTGAAGTGCGACTGCTAGGCTGAGTTGCTGGGCTGGGCTGGTCTGGCTGGGCTAGCTCTGGGCTGAGTCGTTGGGATTCACCCCTGAGGGTATGCAGGGCGCAGAGCTAAAGGGGCGTCAGGAGCCTGGAAAGGGTAAGCTTGAGTGAGTGAGTGGCAGGCCAGGCAGTCGGGCAGCCAGAAGGGGGAGAAAGGGGGGGGGGCCAAACCAGCCAAGTGGCCAAGTGGCCAGGTGGCCAGGTGGCAAGGCGGCCAGGTGAGGCTAGTGGGTGTCGGTGGAGCATGAAAAATCTCAGGAACGGCCCTCTCCCAGCTCCCATCATGGCATCGTCTCCCAGGCTCGTTGGGTCCCCTGGCTCGCGTCTATCGCTTTTTTCGTTCTTCCGTCTTCCACCCGCCCTGGCACTTCTGCACTCTCCTACCGCATTCATCATTTACTGCAGCGTGCTCGGCATGCGCGGTGGACCAGCTCGCAGTGAGGCATTCTTTCGTGACAGCGGAACGAAGCGAATCGCGGCACCCAGACGTTTAATCCAGTATGCAGTATGCAAGCCAGACCGGGATCTGATCGAGCAACGAGACTTTGATTGTCTGATGGCGCTGCTTGACGATGGCAGGTTGAATCGAGGTGATTCAGCTCGACTAACCCATGCTCACTCAGCTGCTGTTAGCCCACGTCACTCTCGCGCGTGAATGAGAGTGACGGCCGTTTGTGTTTGTCGGACCCGGAGCCCGGCCACCCCGGTGTTTCCCTACAGGCGGCTGGATGCATCCTGGATGCTGCGCCTTTGTTCATGTTGCGAGTTTGTTTGCTAGATGGATCTGGCCAATCGGTGCTCGTGCGGTGGAGAATTTGACGAGCGTACCGCCGGCCGGCCGTCGTTGCGGCTCGCGGTCGGCTGCTTGCGTGGCCCTGTCCTACGTCTGCGGCGTCTGCGAGCTTCGCTTCCCCAGTGGCACAGCATACATAGCTGACGGAAGCTGGCCACTCAAACCTGCATCATGAATGAAATGCACATATGAAAGCACTCCTGATGAAAGCGTGGCTAGCGTGGCTGCAGGGCCAGCCATGCTCTGGCTTTGGTTCCAACAAGGCTCGCTTGTAATTGTTCATTAGTAACTCTAGCGGAAGAGAACATGACCTCATTGAAACCCTCGCACGTGACGTCGTTGTGTGCCCTTCTTTTCTCTCAGTCTCACTCATGAGCGCATGAACAGGCATATGGGCCACTGGGGCCAGGACATGCAGGACATCAGGGCAAGTCCCCCAGTGCCTGAGTGAAAGAACCAGGTCCTGAAATACCTCAGCTGGTAATTCTCCCCAGGACCGCTGGCCTGCTCTCTGGGATCTCTGGGAGATTAAGCGTGCTGGGTCATCTGGGTCGTCGCTGTGTCAAAGTCTAATCTGCCAAATTCGCGCTCGCGCTGGACGATGTCGCGTCATTAATGACCCGTCGCGCTGCGCGCCTGCGCGCGGCGGTGTCGATCTCGCTCAAGCCCACCCCACTTTCTCCACCCAACCATATCCTGTCGACAAACCTCGCATCGAGGATGCATCCGAGCCTCCCTACACCAACCACACCACACCTTATACCTACGCCGATACGCCGAGAGGCTACGTCTGCGATGCGACGGAGAGGAGGAGAAGCATACCCCGTCAATCCCCTCCTTCTCGCGCGCTCACGCGGTCTCCAGAATGCACCGCGCACACCGCATACTACGGCACCGCGTAGAACGAAGCAAAGGCAGGTGCATACTGCCCAGCACAGACTTAGTCTGTCACAAGGACCGACCCAAGGAAGGAACGGGGTTCAGCTCGGTTTCAGTTACGTCACGGAGAAAACGGCGGACCTTGTTCGTTAACCTCCGTCAGGTACACGTGAGCATGAGGGGCACCTGTGCTGGTGACTAGGCAGTGGCTCAAGCGACGACCGATCTTCGCTCTTCCTTCTTTCTTCCAACCTCTTCCCTACTCATGAATGCAAGGCTACATCACGATGCATACTCTAGTCTAGATATTCCCCTCTCTTGAGGGAATGTTTTAGTTCTACTCTGCCTTCTTTTTGCCCTTGTCGTGCTCTCCCGTGGTGACCCAGAGGTACGCGAAGAACAGGAACGCGGCCGCCGTGCTCATGCACCCGGCGTAGAAGGGGAACGCGCCCGTGATCCAGCGCGGGTGCTCGTCGTGCCGCAGCGGCACGACCGAGGTCTTGTCCGCTGTCTCGACGTAGCTGAGTCCCGGGCGGAGGTAGCGCACGACAAACTTGAAGACGCCGTGGCGGTCGGGCGCGATGAAGTCGGTCGAGTACGTCGAAGACGTGCTGTCGGAGGACACGCGGTGGAGAGCGGTGCGGATCGAGGGGTCGAGCATCACGAACTCGAGCTGAAGGTCCTCGGCGTTGAAGGGCTTCCACTTCGACTCGCCAGAGGCCGACGTCGCGTGCTCGGACATCGTGATCGAGTAGGTCTGGTGTCAGCTCAGGAGTCCAACGAGTATCGATAGTTGAGCGGCTGACTGGAAAAGGTCTCAGTTACGCCGAACTACTCACTACCTCGTCCTTCTTGCGGTACTCCTCCTCAGGCTCGCTCCCACCCTTACGGTGGTGCCTCGTCTCGACGACCTTAACGACGCCAGTCTCCTGGAACAGCCACTTGGTGAGGTCCTCGACGGCCTTGCGATTACCCGTCTCCTTTCTGCATCGTCAGCTACCTTCCCCAGAGTGGCAGCTTACCCATCGAGCTTCTTGCCCCACCACTCGTTGCTGAGCATCTTCTTGCTTCCGGCGAAGCCGATGCGGACGTTCTGCCTGTTCTGCATGGCGGCAACAGCGGCGCCGGGGCTACGGGGCGCGGTGCCGCCAATCTGCTTCCCGTTCGCCTTGCCGAGGTACGCGGTCGCCGGCGCCTCAATGAGAGGCAGGAGGTAGGGGTTCTCGCCGAGCTGGACCGTGATGCCATGCGGGAAGACGACGGGGCCAAGCGAGCCGGGCACAACGGGCTTGGGCGCGACGACAGAGTCGGAAGGAAGGACGACGTCGGACAGCGAGCCACCGCCGACGTGCGAGAAGGCGTCAAGCAGCTCTGAGCCGGCGGGAGAGGGCTCGACGTCGTACTCGCGCAGCGTTGAGCGGAGAAGGTCGTCCATGTCCGGCGACAGAACGTAGAGCGTATTCAGGTAGCTGGCCTGCGCGTCGAGGATCGCCTGAGGCGTGAAGAGGCGGTTGTTCTCTGGACATTAGAAAGGAAGCGGTACTTAACGTACTGTTAACCTTGCTCGCCATGACGACCATGTGGTCGTACTCGGGCTCGCCAAAGGAGGAAAGCACGAGGTCCTTGGCGTCGGCCGTCTTGATCTGGACCTGGTAGCCGCGAGCTGTAAGCGGTTTAGGGATGACGAGCACCGTTATGCGGACATCATCACAACAACAGCGTAGTGAACGAGCATAAGGTGAGCAAACACAAGCGGTGTGAGATCGCGAGCACCAGATAGGGATGAGACAGCGAGTTTAAGGAAAAGAGAATGCAGTCAGCACAAGCTCGTCTCAATTTGGGGTCGACTCACTCTTAAGGCTGTCAAGGAACTTGGTATACGTTCCCTCGCCCTTGAACTGTCCCCGGTCCTCCTTGTCGACAACGAGCAGCACGCGGTCGCCGGTACTAGACCGCGCGTCGGCGCCGATCGCGAGCGCGAGCAGCCCGACGAGGAATGAAGGTGCCGAGAAGCGCATGTTGCGTGTCTAGCTACCTTCCTTTGTTTGTTGTTGTGGTATTCGGCGAGATGAGATGGAGGTGTGTCCAACGTACCCGCTGAACCCGAACGCGAAATGAAGTGACGGAGGGTGGCTGCGCGGGCGTCACAGACGTGGCACTTAGGTGAGAGGATGAGATAAGATCAGACGGTCGCCTCCACTCTGATTTTCGAGAATGGGTCAAGAGTAGTGTGACCCAGTCCTCAGTATTCCACAGGCATCTTAGCGCTCCGCTTTTACTACGTCTCGCCGCAACTATTTCACTCTCTACAAACACATCAGCTTGACCAGCTCGACAGCTGCACGCACCCACAAACTCTACACCACCTCTCTCACCGAACCACCGACAAACGAACCGCGATGCCCTCCAACGTTCCCGAGCAGCAGGCGCCCGAGATCCTCCTCTTCGCACGCGGCGTGATGGCTCTCTTCGACCTGTGGCCCGCCCTGACTATCGCCGTGAAGGAGGAATGGGGCGGCCCCGACAGCGCAGACAAGAAGCTCTATCTGCTGTCGGCAGTCATCGACGCGTTCGAGCAGGGCGCATCGTATCTTCCCGCCGACGCCGCCGGTGTCGTTCACGTCGACCCCAAGTCGGCCGCCGACCCGCCCCTGGACGAGGACCAGGTCGCAGACATGCTGGACCAGTACATGTCGGACGAGTACGAGGCTGTGCTCGAGGACGGCAGTTCCGACATGATTGCCAAGGACGTGTCGCGGCTCTGGAAGGACTGCGTTGCCCCCGGCGAGCGTAGCGCTGAGGACACCGTAGGCGCTCTGGAGCGCAAGGCGGCCGAGATCTCCAAGAAGCCGGTCCACGCCACGAAGCACGACGAGAACGAGTCGGACGACGACGAGGAGGGAGACTGGAGCGACGAGGACGACGACGACAAGGAGCCCGTTCCCCAGCTTGTCGAGAGCAAGCCGAAGGAGAAACAGGAGCCTATCATTGACGATGACGGCTTCGAGCTTGTTCAGAAGAAGGGCCGCCGCTAAGTTGGCCCCCAGGTCGAGATTAGCTAGAGTAATAAAGGTTAGGGGCGGCCGAATTTGTACATTTATGCATAGGGTATAGAACGGGATGGTCGAGATGGTCTCGGACCTGAGCCAGCACACGCCAGGCGGCGGCAAGTGCAGCTCTATACATTAGCTAAGCTGATTGTACGAAATGTACGCGTCTACGAAGGGAAGTGAAGGAAGGGTGCGTTGTTGGAGCAATGCCCGACATCTGTGATGGGCTCCTACTCTCGCGTGTGTTGTCTATGTTGAAATGAGATGTCTATTGCTTGATGAGGGGCTCCTCCTCCACGATGACCTCGGCGTGCGACTCGAGGATCTTGGCGGCCGCTTTGGCCTCGCGCGCGCGCTGGCGCTCGTACAGGTCAATACCGCAGAGCTGTTGTCAGTTACCACGCCAGCGGAGCAAACTTACAATCTTGCTCGCCTTCCAGAACTGGACCGCGCTGATGATCTGCTTGCCGAAGCACCAGGGGAAGGAAATGAGAGCACCGAGCAGCGGCCACGTGAGGCGGCCGAAGAGACCACCAGCCGCGATCGGGGTCGACACGAACGCGTTCAGGTACAGGCAGACGAAGAAGAGCTCGTTGAAGAAGCAGAACAGGAACAGCGTCGTCTTGTCCGTGTAGTACTTGGCGAGGATCCACGAGACGTCCTCCGTGATCTGCTTGTGCGAGCTAGAGCCGGTGACGAGGGACCTGCGCATTAGCTTTAAGAATGGGACAGGCTAGCTACTGCGACGCTCGCGCTGGTCAAAAGCCTCTGAAAGCATATTTGAAGCTTCCCGGGCGGCAGACCGGAGCGAGACCCGTAGTTACTCACGAGTACATGTGGATGTAATGGGATGCAAAGTCGAGCGAGATCAGGAACTGGAACAGCAGCGCCCAGTTGGGGTACGCGCTCGCGAGATAACACAGGAGGCACGCCGTCGTGCAGCGGTCCGTGACCATGTCGAGGACGGCGCCGAACTTGGAGCTCTGGCCGAGGGCACGGGCGGCCTGTCCGTCGACGGCGTCGAGCAAACACGAGATTCCGTACGCGATCGTACACGCTTTGGGGTGGGTCGGCATCTCGTACAGCGCAACACCAGCGAGGATCACGCGCGCATAACCGATCAGGTTCGGGACGAACAGGAAGACATTCTCATCGACACTGTAGTCAGCAATGCTGTCCCCATTGTCGTAGAGGTGCCCGTGGCCATGGCCGTTGGTGTGACCGTAGCCGTCGGCATAACCGTTGCCATTCGCACAAGCCCGGGGATTGGTAATGTCGGGGGATCGGGGGAGGACAATCTGCGTCATCGCTTAACGCTAGTCGGCCGGAGCGCAGGGACGTTTGTCGCCTGGGGGCAGCAAGACGGTCCGCTGATCGCCCTCTTTATATTCTCATGGGTGCGGCGACGCAAGCAGGAGATGTTCATCACGCTGTTCTTTCCGCATCCACATAAGGCCAAGCGCGAAAAGTCGTGCCACCAGTCGCCCCTTTGCCCCGCCAGAAATAGCCACCGACACACAGACTTCACTCACGTTGTAGTTCTGCAAGCGAGAGCGAAGAGAGAAACAGGTCAGCTACTATCATATCATCATTGTCAACAATCGTCGGAGCTCACGCGAGGTCGACGGCACTGTTAAGGTTAGCGCTTGGCAGCAAACACGGTAGGGAGGCTCGGCGTTGGAAATGGCCGTGAAACAGTGATCGAGCCCGTTCACACGAGCGGCTCCAACGACCGATGGTGTGCATCAACAAACACTGATTGCTGCACATGCTGAGCCGCAGGCCAGCAATGCGTGAAGCAACGGCGACAACGAGCTCGGAGCTGAACAAAAGTTCATGAATCGCCACTAGACCATCTCATGTGCGGTTCATGAAATCGGTCGAAACGGCAAAGCCACTGGGCGCTTGATTGCTGATTCAAATGGGAAAAGTTGGGGCAAGAGTTGAATAGACTCACTATTTGGCGTCGTAGACGTCCTCGATGTTTCGTGACCTGCTTCCCTCACGGGGGCGGTGGGTGGGCCGTTGGCGGACCTCGTTGTTCTGAGTCTGGACGGCGGAAGCGTTGCCGAGGGGCGACGGCGAGGAGCGATTTGACTGGACGCGGGTCGTCGGCATGCTTCGTTTCGGTGTCGGTGTCGGTGCGGATGCGGTTGTGGGGTGGGGGTGAAAGAAGGGGTGACTGGGCTGAAGGGGCTGAACAGGGCACGAAGGTCGAGATGGTCGGTGGATGAAAAGGGAAAGGAGTGTGGTTCGGTGTGGTGAAGACGTCAGTGGAAGGTGGGGAGGGAGGGTGACGGAGCGCAGATGAAGAAGTTGGTGCTGGTGCTGAAGTCGATGGCAGAGGCATACGCAGAGCCCGAGCCTACGACAGGACTGGCCGCCGGTCGCGCGCCGCCCAAGCAACGCCCAGCCCAGCGCCCTGCCCAGCGCCCAGACGTGCATCTTCCCACCCTGGCCGTCCCCTCGGGTGGTGTTTCCACAAATAATCAACTTAGCCCCCGCTAATCTCCACGCACGTGTCATTACACTTTCCTAAATCCATCTGCGTTCCTAAATCGCGCATCCGACTGTTGACCTCCACCTCTGGACACGGTGGCATGACCGACATCCGACACTCGGCAAGCTGTGTTTCAACACTGATCAAGTGACCTTCATCATTTTCCCTCTCGACTATTGACCGAGCTCGTTCAACGCCATGGCGACGCCGACCCCCGTTCCGGCGCCGTCACGCAACAATCCGATCTCCCTGCGCATCTACAAGGCGATCAGCACTAACTTTGACGACGCCGCGTCACGCGAGGCCCTTGAAATCGCGTCCGGCTTCTACGCCAAGCGCGATAAAGGCAAAGCCAGGGCCGACGCTTCTACCTCCGTCTCACACTCTTATGCCGACGACGATGAGGACTTTGTTCCGCGGCGTCGTACGCTGAAGGGGCAGAGCGCGGCTGCAGCTCGGCGCAACCTGAAGCGCGACGTCGAGGCGCGCATCGCCGGCGGCTCGCAGCGATTCCTCGACGCCTTCGGCGAAGTGGATAAAGTGAGCTGGCTCCTTCAGGATCTAGCTAACACATACAGAAACTCGACGTCCTCCGTGAGCACATGCTCGAGATGCAGGCACGCTGCGACGCGGTGCAGGGCGAGCTCGACCAGGCGAACAGCGGCACCAAGTTCCTGCTCGAGCGAGCCGACGGACTTCGATCACAGCGGTGAGCCTCCTTCGCCTTCTCCGCTTGTTCCGCCTCGCCTGTTTGGCTGACTCCAGATCCTCGGCGCAACTCCGCACATCACTCGTGCAGCTGTTCCTGGCACGCTTCACACTATCTCCGGCCGAGGAGGCAGCGCTGTCGTCGCGCGAGGTCGAGGTGGGCCCCCAGGTCTTCGCCGCGCTGGAGCACGTCGAGCGGATCCGAGACGACTGTCGCGCGCTCCTGGGCGGCGACGAGGGGAAGATGCAGGCGGGACTCGACATCATGGCGGCGACGGGTGCCGCAATGGAGGCAGGCTACGCGAAGGTCTCACGGTGGTGTGAGCTGCAGTTCCGCCAAATGACGCGGGAATCGCAGCTCGATGTGTCTTCCTCGCTGAAAGCTGGCGTGCGGCGGCTCACATCCCGCCCGCAGATGCTGAAGGACGCCCTCTCCGTTCTCGCGAGCACTCGACAAGCAGCGATCCTGCAGGCGTTCCTTGACGCGCTGACGCGGGGCGGTCCGAACGGGCTTCCCAGGCCAATCGAGATCCACGCGCACGACCCCACACGCTACGTCGGCGACATGCTCGCGTGGGTGCACCAGATGACGGCGAGCGAGCACGAGTTCCTCGAGCAGCTGTTCGAGGTCCGGACTGGTCGCAGAATGGTCGGCGCCGAGCGCGCGGCGGCATCAGACGACGCACAGCGTCTTGTGGCTGAGGTGCTCGACCGGAATCTGGAGGGACTGGGCCGCCCGTTGAAGCTCAGGATAGAGCAGACGGTCAAGACACAGGAGGGCGTCGTTATGACGTACAGGATTGTGAACCTGGTTCAGTTTTATCTCGTCACTATGCGCAAGACTATCGGCGCGGACGCATTGCTTTCGAGGACGTTGCAAGAGTGAGTCCGCCCCGTCCCGACACAGCTCAGCGCGTAGGATTGATAGCTAACACCTAGACTGTACGACTACGTCGATGCCGCATTCTTCGAGACGCTGCAGGCGCAGGGACGGTCCCTCCTCCGATTCCTCCACGTAAGCTGCTTGCTGCCCTTCCAAGCTAACGCGCAGCCGCCCGACGCGACTCTTTCCCCGCCTCTGGCGCTTCGGGACGCGTGCCAGATCCTCCGCGAGATCGTGGCAGTGTACGACACCTCGCTCGTGGACGCCGAGGAGCGCGAGACAGACTTTGCGAAACTGCTCGACGCGGCCGTCGACCCCGCTGTCGAGATGTGTGAGCGTATGGCGGACCTCAGGAAGAACACGAGCACCACCTGGGACAGGGACGTGTTCCTCGTCAACTGCCTCGAGTACCTCCAGCACATGCTTGAGAGCTACACCTTCACGGCTCCCAGGGTTAGGAAGTTGCAGGGAGCGGTGCAGGAGTATGTCGACTCTATGACTTTCGAACACGTGAGTGACTTCAGTTTGGGCTGTGGCTATGGAAGTAGAAGTAGAAGTACTGGGGTGATCGAGGTGATCGGGGCGAAAGGGGGGAAGGTTTTGAAGTTTTGAAGAGACGGAAGGAATGGCAGGGGTGGAAGGACAAAGACGCTGACGCCACAGCACGGCAAGCTCCTCGAACAATCCGGCCTCGCGCCCGTCATGAAGGCGATCCGGTCTCGGGACGAGCGTCCCCTCTCGCAACAGCTCTCAGCGAAGGAGCTCTCGGCCGCTCTGACGCAGTTCTCCTCGTTCCTCACGAGCCACGACCCGCTCACGTCCCCGCGCCTCGCGCTGCTCGCCAACCCGCGGCTGGCGGAGACGATCCATGGCGCGGCGCTGCGGCACATTGCCGACGCCTATGGCGAGATCGCGGACCGCGTCCAGGACAAGAAGGAGGGGTACGAGTTCCCTGAGACGCTGCTCAGACGGGGCAAGGACGAGGTCCAGGTCGCTCTCGGCGTTACCAACTAGATGCATCTGTATGTACAGGCCACTGACTAGCCCAGGACAGCTCATTACGCATTGATGATGCATTGCTCCTTACTGCAGGATTGTCTATTATTAAAGCTCGTATTGGTGTCTCTGGGGGTGGAGGAGCGCCTCGAACGATGGCACCGGCTTGCGCCGCTTCATCGAGTGGTGCCGCCGGAGGGTCGAGTCCTGCTTCACGGGCGAGCAAGGGATCGCGCACTCGAGCAGGATCCCGACGCAGTCCATCTCCATCCGGGCCACGTCCTCCCAGTCCTCCTCACTCATACATGCGCTCCGCAGCTGGGCGCGGTCAAAGTCGACGAGCTGCAGCACCTTGGACATGCCCAGGCGCCGGATGTGCCGGCACTGAACGTCGCCGTGCAGGATGCCCGCAGCGTGCAGATCGGCGTACGCCTTTCTGACTGATTTCCTGTGGTTGTCAGGGTGGTTCCTTCGCAGTGACTTACTGAACCCAGTTGCTGCGGCGCTCGGACGGCTTGATCTCCTCACCTGCGTCGTCGAGCATGACGCACTACATCTGTACGCCGTCACTCTGGCACGACCCGAAGATGCCCCTGAGCTGCGGCACGAGGCGTCCCTGCAGATCGGTGAGGGGTTGGGGGGGGGGGGATAGAAGGACAGATAGTTGGCGAGGCTGAGGTCGTTCCTGCTCCATGGCTCAGGTATTGTCGCCGAAGCAGCCTTTTCGGAGAGCGAGTGAAACAGCCTGGAAAGTCGAAGCGTCTCCTTGGTCCAAGGTTAGTCGATGTCGGGATCTGGGGCGAGGTGCTTGGCGCGGTGGCAAAGTGATCGGTGCATCCGGTCCAGAAGCGACGGCGAGAAAGGAAGGCGTACCGTCAATAGTCGAATGTACTCGTCGTTCCCATCTTCCGTCACTGAGCAGTCGAAGGCGTCTACTTGCACAGGGAGTGGGAGCCGATGATGACCGAGGAGCCCTTGGAGGAAAGTTGCCGAACCGTTGGGTTTGTATCCGGAGGAAAGTGTGAAGCGGCGGCGAATCGACGAGGAAGGCACTTCTTCACCGAGCAGTGGAATTGAACGCGATGCAGTGAGGAGACTGAAGGACGGCATCGTGAGAATTTGGGCAGCAGGGGAAACAAGTGACTAGGCCGCGACAGTCTTCGACGGTGATAGGGTAAGAGATTGAGAGGAGCGTGTTTGTTTTGGAGGAGGGAAGGTGAATGGGAGGTAGCAAGAGGCTGCGAAGGCTGATCCTGACCCCGCG
The DNA here is from genome assembly GCA_039545355.1 of Trichosporon coremiiforme. NCBI lineage: Eukaryota > Fungi > Basidiomycota > Tremellomycetes > Trichosporonales > Trichosporonaceae > Trichosporon > Trichosporon coremiiforme. The sequence continues at coordinate 734,299 of BCJJ01000002.1, read as the reverse complement.
CAGTGTCAGACTCAAGTGGCACTTTGCCACCGAACTAACTGTCTTCGTGCAAGACCACATCGCAGTCTGTCCTCACCGTTCTGATGCATGGCGATTACGGCGACGGATGCATGGCGCTGGTTTGCTAGGCACCTCAGCGGCAACGCGTCTGACTTCTTCGATACCCCTCAGCACACAGGCGAGTGTCACATCGGAGTTGACACACACAGCTCTTGCGACGCGACAAGGGGCCACGCTACCGGAGCGAGACGCGAGGCGGCACCTGCCAAGAGTCCATCAGCAGGCTCCTCCCCGTCGCCTATACATCCTCGCGGCGAGGGTGTGGCTGTGGCGAGTTGTTCATCAGAGCAGTGAACACTCTGCTCGCTCCCTGCACACTCACAGCCCTGCCGTCGCCGTCGAGGCTTCACCTGTCGTCAGTCGTCAGTTCCTTCTTCTCCGACAGTCACTATCCACTACTCACCTGTAGAGGACAGTCCTCCCAAGATGTCTGTCTTTCCGCCTCCGGCTACTTGGACCACGCATCGACCTGGTGCTAACGGATGGGTGAGTGAAGACAGTGAGTACGTGCTAACCTAAGTGCCCTGGCCCCGACTACAACCCCACCGCCCGCACCTTCAAGAAAGTCATCATTCTGATGGAGAAAACGCCCACGTACTTAGCCGGTGAACTCGATATCTACCATCCCCACGAACAGGTTGGTCAGATTTGGTGCGTCCGCATGGCGTTCCCAGTTGCACCCGAGCTTTTCAACCCCAAAATATCGCTCCAGGACAGCCAGGTTTGGGCAGTTCCCACCAGTATCTGGAACGAGGCGTACGCGGCCCAGACCAGGACTGTGAGTACACTCCGCAACTACCACAACTGACGCCCAGTTTGATGTCGGAATGATGAGCATGATGCAGCACCTCGAGAAGCGCTTCGACTCGATCTGTGCCGAGGACGGTGTCTCCTTTACACCGACGACCCGCGTACGCGCCCTCGCCTTGGATCTCGGTGTCAGCGCTGGCCATGTCCAGGCCGCGGTTGCTTGTCAGCTCTACTCGACACCCCCGTCTCTCCGTCATTTTGGGAAGCACACGATCGAGCATTTCGACCACGAGTGCAGGAAGGCGGCGCGCAAGGTCGCCCTTGAGCAGGCTCGCCAGTCGATGCTCTACCAGGCGGCCGACTCTTTCAGCACCTGGGCTGGCCCTGTGCACCCATACGCGCACATTGCGCCCAACCAGAGCGTCCCTTCCGATCTGTCGACGAAGGCCATCCAACTGTCCCACGAGGGTTCCATGGGCTTTTCGCACACTGCGGCGTCCTCCTCGCGTCGCACGACTGTGCGCGAGAGCTGGATTAGCACGCCGCCGTACAGTGTCCAGCATTCATCCAACCAGAGTGGTACGTCTCCCCTCCGAGGGCTTCGCTGGAGTGCGGCTGACATGTTCCTTTCAGGCGAAGAGATCAGCTACTTCAGCGAGCATTCGGGATTCTTGGGTGAGGGCCACAACCAGCCCGCCCAAGAGGGAAGCAGGGGCAGATGGTGGGACAGCCTGAGGGGCTGGAGGGGCAGGCGGTAGACCAAGCCCAGATCCGGCGAGCCTTCGCACCTTTCGCTTCGTGTTTGCGGACCGTCTGTATTCTCATGTTTCTGTGCATCATGCTCTGTCTGTGTCCCGCCCTAGGTGCTACTCTGATCAGTTGTAAATGCATGTCTGTCACCGTTACAAAGAATCCCCCGAGAACAATGATTTACTGGAATTTATTATGCACGGTCGTTGTTCATGTCCAGCACGGCCAGTGGCGGCCTTGATGAGCAGCTGATTTGATCGGCCAGTGAAGCGGAGCGCAACGCACTCCGATCAGCATCGGCCGCCGCAGACCATCGGAACTCTTGATGCACACAGATTGCAACTGGTGGACAGCGGTTGACTAGATCTGGCGTTGCATGGGAGCGCGCGGTGCAAGAGAGAGGAACGTCATCCTTTCGTGCTGAGCACAGGCGCGCAGTGCGCGGTGTTGTGTGTCCATCACGCCAGATGTCAGCTGTTCCCATGGCCCCCATCCTCCTTGATCATGGCATATAACCGGGGTCGTCCCCATACTGTCACCCTCCAACGCACTCCTCACATCCCTTCCATCCTCCAACTTCACGTCGACAACATCCTCGTCTCCCCTCTTCTCTCCTTACCTTTGCTCATTACAATCACAGCGCCACTAGACAATGAATAGTCAGAGTTGCGGCGTTGCTTCACCATTCACGAAGGGTCTCTGGGTAAGTGCTCTAATGTGACCACGCTGACGGTAGCGCAACAACCACTACCCCGGCGTCCTGACCTCCGCTGTCCTGTTCCACGTCGGTAACAGTGTCTGGCTCCCGGCCCAGATTGCATTTCACCCCCTCAAGATGTCGGACGGTGGCATTGCCTGGATCTTGACCACCCGCTTCGGGCAGAGAGTCATCCGGGATGATCAAGTTATGGCGGTCAATTTGCGTGTTTGGCTTAAGTGCTGGATTGCGCAGAAATATGTGGTGAGTAGGCTCCCACTCTTCACTCCCACTGACACACAGTATCTGCCGGCCTTCATCGCGTACAGGAACCGCCTTGAGCGTGGTCGCCATGAAGTCATGCAGGCCACTCTGGGCTACCTCCCTAACTACCACCTCCCTCTCGCGAAGGAAACGCAGGCCGAGTTTCTCAAGTCGTGCCACCTTGTCGCGAGCCGCGCCCTGACTGCGCACAACGAGGGGATCCCCGCTTCAAACTGGGACGAGGAGGACATCAACCGCCTGCTGAGCTTGGTTCGTAGGCAGGTTGACAAGCTGCTCGAGGACCACCCAAGACTCGCTTTCAGCCGCGACCTCGGCATCATTGCCGAGACCCGCGAGAGCCGTTCTCCCAGCAACACTGGATCTCCAGTCTCTGGGCCCATCGAGGTTGTCACTACGGCTGTTGTGGGTGGCGTCACCCCGGCTGGCGTTACTGCCACTAGCGTTACTCCTCCTGCCCAGCTCACTGTGATCAACAAGTCTGCTGCTATCCAGCCCGCGCAGATCTTTGAGATCGACAACAACCCCGAGGTTGACACGGACGTCATCGGGACTGCCTCCGCGCTTCAGATCCCCTTCCTCGAGATCCAGGCGGTCAACGCCGCGGGATACTTTGACCCTCGCTCGACCTTGGACACTCCTCCTCTCAGGAACGACTCATGCACGACAGTCAACGAAAGTGACGAACCCTCCTCCCCTAATGTTGAGGAGTCTGCTTCGGCTGTTGATAACGGCACGGCTGAGAAGTCTTCTGCGCAGGTGAGCAGTCTCAACCCTCATCCTGTCGCCGAGACAACCGCTAATGACCAGTCTGAGACCGCCGTGGCCACCAACGCCTTCACTTCTGTCGACCCCGACACGGAGACCATTCCCGCCGCCCTCCCGACCCCAACCGGCTCGAACCCTCCCAAGACGCCGACCAACACGCCGACTTCTCCCTCGAACATGTCTGGCCAGTTTTTTCAGGAGCGCGCCAAGGTTGACAATGACAACCCCGAGTCCTTCTCTGTTCATTCGAACCCCGCCGCTGTTCCCTCCGACTTCGCGGTCATGAATACGCTGTCGCAGGCTGAGCGCGCTGTGCGCGTCCAGAACTCCGAAGGCAGCAACTCTAGCACGCGCAGCAGTATGACGGGTAAGCGCGTCTTCGGGACTGAGAACCCGTTCGCGGTGCCGGCCAAGTCGACGCCATCTGTCCCCGAGCTGCGCCGCACGCAAAGCGCCCCCGTGTCTGCTGCCATCTCGCTGCCTCCGCCCCTGAAGCGCGCGAAGAGCGCCCCCAAGCCGAGTGTCCGCTTCGCCGAGACCCCGCCCCCGCCCAAGCCCAGGGGATACCTCATGCCCATGTATCCTGAGCCGAAGCCCCCCTCCCCTCCTCCCGAGGAGCCGAAGGAGGAGTCCAAGGTGCCCTTCCACTGGGACCGTCTCGATGACTTCCGCGCCAGGGTTGAGGACTTTGCCTCGCCCGCTCTGAAGCGCCAGCAGTCGTGGGGCGGGGCGGAGGCGAAGAAGCCCGTCGAGATGGAGCGGAGGGAGAGCGAGGGCGTGCACACTAAGCCGAGGCCTAAGCGCCAATCCGGTTACCTGAAGCCCATGGGTCTACCGGCCTCGACGCGCCGCATAATCATCAGCGAGGTCCAGCCCGGCCCATACACGGACAAGCACGAGCCGCCTCAGCGTCTGCTACCCACCTCGGTTTGCCCCAAGGCTGAGCCCTCAGTCCAGCCCAAGTCCGAGCCCTCAGTCCGGTCCAAGTCGGTGCCCTCGCCCGAGCCCGTCTTCCGGGAGGTGGCCCGCAAGCGTCCCGAGACAATCACGCTCGGCCCGCATGTCGGCGAGCCGACCGCCACCGCCGAAGTCACCGCCGAAGTCAACGACGCCGAGGCCGAGGAAGTCTACCGCCCCATGCCCCTTTCGACCTCGACAGGCGGGTACGCCGAGCCGCCTCGCGTCGACTACGGTCCTCGGGCATACACGATTCCGTTCGACGGACTCGCCTTCTCCCAAGCCCGCAGGCGGCGCATGCCCGTGCGCTCACGGCCGCTGAAGCCACTTGCGAGCCAGGAGATGCACGCGAGGAGGCACAGAGAGAGCGAGTCAGAGGAGGAGTCGGGGACCATTCACACGCCCCAGAGTCAGAGGCAGACGGAGGAGAATAGGGAGTGGGCAGAGATGGACCCGGATGACCGCGGCACGGGCGTTAGCTGGAGAGAGGTCTTCTTCGGACTCTGCGGGACGAAGGAGAGGCGTGAGAGCAGGCGCGAGACGTGGAATGTGGCGAGGCACTAGGCGCAGGCTGGCTGGCTGGCTGGCTGGCTCGCACCTCCATCAGGCCGTTTGGGTCTCGCCCTGTCTCACTCGCTCCCTCCACTACATGCGCCGCCACACGTCTTCATCAGCATTGTCAACACCCATGCTGTGCGTCACCGCCCCCGTCTCCTTTCATTGTCAAGTCTCCTATGGTTTCAGGTTCGGTTTCGTGCTCTATTTCGGTCTCTATCCCGTCCTTTGGGTCTTTGGTTCCATAATGTTTCGATGAAGTCAGGTGCATGTCCACGAGGTAAATAAGCGAAAATCCGAGAAAATCCGAGAAAATTCCAAAAACATCACCACCGCCACCCCGAGTTCGCCTAGCCGAACTCACACGTTCAGCCGCCACGGCTCTAAACTCCAGGCTCTCCTCATCAATCTCTCTCATCAGTGACGGATTCCGGTCTTCATCAGCTACACATCAAGCACGCCTCGGCGCTCTCGTCCACTATCCCGAGGAAACTAGCATCAGTGTTCCCGTGCATCGCCTAGAGCGACACGGACCCCGGCCCGACAATCATCACCGACATTCCCACCACTGTATCACAATTCACATCACATCTCATCACCTAGTCCATCATCAAGTTCAGAGTTACACCACCACTCATATCACGTTCATACCCCGCACAGTTCACACCCTTTTCTGCTCTGTATCCGTTCACCGCCCCGCCTCTTAGGGCCTCTGAAGGACTATGCATGCGCTCGTCCCTACAATCAGTCAGTGCAGCATAGAGAAAAGAGCAAAATCATACAAAATCATTCATTCGGAAACACGAAACGAAACGAAACATGCGTTTGAAATGCGTGGATACAGACTACTCTTACTCCTTCTACTAGCCTCCGACTCGTCTCATACTCTCTCTCTCCTCGTACTCTTCACACTTCTCATACGCTTGGGAGACTCTGCTTTTGATCTTGAGCTCATTGAGCTTCGCGGGGTTTGCGAGGTTTGCGGACCGGCTAGCTTGGATGGCTTAGGGCTGGATGGCTTGGAACCGGAAGGCTTGGACGGCTCAGGGCTGGACGGCTGTCTCATCGGACTCCTAGGGCTCGATGTCGATCTCGAGTTGCGTTCCAGAGACTGGTCGTCGTACGTCAACCGTCGGGCTATCTCCTTCACTTCCCCGCTCTCCCTGCCCTCCCTCCTCTCTTTCCTCCCCTCCGTCCACTCGAGTCCTCCCACGAATTGTCCGTTCAAACCGACGACCCCCCCGCGGATGCGATCTGGCTACCGGTCAGCGGCCTGCCAACCTCTCGGACCTGGCGGTCCTCATCGGGTCGTCGCCGCGCATCTCCTAAACGCGCCTCGGCAACCGCCCCGCCACCTGGCTGTACCCCGTGCTCCACTCTGACGAGACATCAGAAGAGTGTCCCGTGTTGTCGGTGTTGTCAGTGTTGTGCGGGCTCAGTCTCCCCGTAGACGTCGTCGGGCTCTTCGGGCTTCCGGGCTGGTATGCCCCGCCGTACCGCAGGGGAGCCTGCAGGTGGCCGCTGCTGCTGTGACCTGCAGAGCGAGGAGAGGGCGGGGCGTGCGAGCCGGCACTGCGGGGGGAGCGGGGCGCGGCATATTCAGAAGGTGCCGGGGCCGGGACATACGACTCGGTCTGCGGGTCGTAGTGCAGTTGTTGGGGCTGGCCGTCTCCGGGTGTCGGCACCGGTTCCGCCTGGGGCATAGACTGCGGGGGGATGGTGAGGTGCAGCTGTCTCTGACCTGCGGATCGGAGCTTGCGCCCGACTTCCTCCTCGTCATCGCTCATCGTCTCGATGTTGCCCTCCATGCTTGCCGTGGCGCTGCGTACCATGAGAGGGGAACGCGCCTCGGCGACGTATCCGGGGGACTCGGCGTAGGAGACTCCGTGGCCTGTCGAGCTCGGGCCGGAACGGATGAATTGCTGCAGACTGTTGCGACGGTGCTCGCCGACGGTACCCAGGGCTCCGAGGCGGGGAGAAGCCAGGGGCGAGTTGGAAGGTGAGTTCCTGCCACTGTTGTCGCCCGAGATCGGGGCTGCGAGACTGGCCCTAGACCCACGCGCCGTGTTAAGCGCGTAAGCTCCCTGGGCACTGCGCACGAAACCCTCGAGCGGCTCCGGTGAGAGATCACGCTTAGGTGTACCGCGGGGCGATCGTCCGGTGAGCTTGGCAAAAGCGCCAGACGGCTTGGTCGGTGACCCGTCAGACTTCTTGGACGGCGAGGAGCGGGTAGAACCAGACCACCGAGGCGTGGTCGCTTCCGTCGAGAATGTGTGCACGGTGTGGATCTCCGAGTAGCGGCGGGAGGAGCGCGAGTCGTCGTCCTCGTCGTCCTGGGCCAGAGCACCGGGGCCGGAGGGAGGGCTACCGCTGAGCCACATGCCCGAGGGAATGGAGGCGGATGCAGCATGCGTCGGAGTCTGAGGCTGGATGATGTTAGGCTTGCTCGTCTGCGTGCGCAGCGGCGGCCTAGGACCACGGGGGACTGGCGACTTAGGCGGCGTCGGGGCGTCAACGGCACTGACGGCGGACAGCGTGCTCGTGCGGATTGGGGCCGGGGGAATGCCGCCGGTACGCAGGGCCGACGAACTCGACTCGGTGCCCGCGGTACCCGTCGTCAGGACGCTGGCGCGCTGGTCCGCCTCCGATTCCGGCACGCTCATCTGCGTGAACATGGTCTGATGGGTTGCGCGGGGAGTCTCGTCATCGACCTCGACCAGGGAGCGGGGGCGGGGCAAGTCGTCGTGCTCGGCGGCAGACTCGTTGTCCGAGTACTGATCCCGGTCCTCAGCTTGCGACCCAGGGACGGCGAGGTGCCCGCCCTGGCTCGGGTTCGGCGTCATGCTGTACTGGCTTGATTCCGAGTCGGCGCCGCGCGGCGCGAGGGTGGACGTGTACGACTTGCGCTTGCTGCTGCGCCCGCTCGCGTTCGATCCCACGCTGCCCCCCGTAAGGGCGGGTGAAATGGGGCGAAGGTGCATTTCGCTCGGCGTCGAGGGGCGCGAGACCCTCAAGGCAGGACTGGCTGCACGCAGGCCGGAGCCGGCACTAGCGAGAGAGGCACCCGTGTGCGTCGGCCGGAGTCCCGTAGACTGCGGCGTAATGACGCGTGTAGATGACGCAGCACTCTGCGGGCCGAAACTCCTTAGAGCCGTGTCCCTCGTCTCGAGGGCTGCGATACGCGCACGCACACTCGGGAGCATGTCCGACATACCGCTAACCCCAGAGACGGAGCTCATGTGGCTCTCCATGCTGTCGCCGCTAACAACGCGGGGCTTGGGCTTGAATCGGTCCGGAATGGAGGCGGCGTCGCTGTCCTTCGGGTTGGGAACGAACGCCCCTTCGGGGCCATGAGGGCCCTCCGGCTGCCGCGGGGAGGGAATCGACTCGCCGTCGCTACCTGAAGATGAGCCAGTGCTCGGAGCCAGCGTCGGCATGTGGGTCTGCTCGCCGCCAGAGCCCGAGTCGCCGGAACGAGGCGAGCTGCCCGCCGTGTGGAAGCTCTGGTTTGCTGAGTCAGCAACCGAGTCCGTTCTCGCGTATCGAGGTGGGGCGAATTCGTCCCTGCCCTCAGCCAGCGCGGCAAGGTTGCGGCTCTCGTGGTCGTGCACGAGTCCACTGTGCTCGTAGTGCGCCGACCTGGTCGTGCTAGGCGTGCCGTTGCTGTTCGAAGCCGAACCCGTCGAGATGGTGCCGAAGGTGCCCGAGCTAGGCGAGGCGAGGGGCGGCTCCTCCTCGAAGGGCACCTTGAGCGAACGGCCAGAGACGGTTCGGCCCGTGAGCACGCCGCCCCACGTAATGTCGCGCGCGGACTGGAGCGTCGGCAGGGCCGGTGGGCGACTGCCGCGGCGTGCACCCCAAGGAGTGGACGGCTCCCAGCTTCCGGGAAGCGACTGGGACTGCTGGTGCCTCTGGAAGGCCGCGGCCATGGGGGACGTGGCGTACACACTACCGTGCGCCTCCGAGCTCACCGCGTCCGCGTCGTAGCCCTCCTCCTCCATGTCTGTCATGCTGATGTCCTCGACGTCGATCGGCTCGGTGTAGTCGACACTCGAAGTCGAGCGGTGGCCGGACGACGGCGGGCCGAACGTGTCCCTCGCGCCTGGGGAGCCGGCGCGCAGGTTCAGGTTCGCAAGCCCAGCACCGATGCTCGACGCAGAGTGCTCCTGCGACTCGCAGTGCGAGCTGTTGGCGCGAGGGGTGGTGGGCGAGGCGGGGTCGCCGTGCGGCGAGCACGCGCTGCGCAGGCGGGCCTCGAGGCTCCTGCGAGGAGTGGATTCAAGGAACCCACTGACGGGCTCAGCGAGGAGGTCGTCGTCGTCATCGCCAAAGTCGATGTGGCGCGCGTGCTGCGCGTCCTGGCACATGAGTTCCGAGAGCGTCTCGTCATCGAGCGGCTCCTCCTCCTCGCTGATGTGCGAGAGGTAGAGCGGGCGCGGGACGAGCTGCAGCGGCGGCAGCGAAGTGTCGAGAGGTCCCTGGGCAGGGCTGTGGGTCGGGGAGCCGTGAGGCGTCTCGTCCGCGTCCGTAAAGTCGTCCTCATCCGAGCCCATCTGGTACGAGACCTCCTTAGGCTCGTGTGACGGGGCATAAGTGCCGGAGACGACAGACTCAACCTCATCTTTGTCGTCGGGAACCGTGAGCATGCCGCGCTGAGGCGAGGCGGTGGGCGTAGGGAGATCCGACTCGTCGGGCGTCACCTCGACTGCCGGAGTCTCCAGTCCCTTACCACCAGCCATGGCTCCGGCAACACTGCCGACAACAGCGCCGGCAGCAGCGGCCCCGGCGGGATGGCCCTGGGAGGCAGCGCGACGCTCGTTAAGCGCGTCCAGCTCGCGCTGGAGCTTCTCCTTCTCCTCCTGCAGCTGCTGGATCTGGAGGGTCTGCGCGATACTGTGGCGGCCTTCGCGGCGCGCCTGCTCCGAGGCTAGGAGGTTGCGCTCGTCCTCGTCGATGCTTTGAATGGAGTACTTGGACGCCATGGTGCCGCCGCGGGTCGAGTACTGCGAGTCGGGGCTACCGGGGCGCGGCGCTAGGTCCTCGGTCACCTCAGTGACTTCGCCAATCGGCTGCGATGTCCGGGCCTGCGACGCCTGCTGCGACGCGGCCGCATCCTGTTGGCTCAGGCGTGCGTTCTGCTTGATCGTGTCGATGTGCAGAGTCGTCGAGGAGGGATTGGCGTTGGAAATGCGGTCGGCGTCAGGGGTCGCGTTCCGGCCACGCAGCTGTTCCAGGTCGTACCCGCCACCATTGCTAGAAACGGTACCTAGGTTGCCGTTCGCCATCTGGGTGAGCGTCGAGCCCTCACCACTCGTCTCCAGCGCGCTCCGACCGGCCGTTCCGGCTCCCACTCCCGCCATACCGGCCGTAAGCGACGGACCAGCGGGGGAGACGACCGGAAGGCGACCGCCGATACGTCGCGTGTCGCCAGGCATCGGGGGCGGGTCGATGGAGAGGAAGTTGATAGCTTCAATGGGCACGTCGACGAAAACTGAGTTGTTGAGTGTGACGCGGAGCGTGAACAGGACTTCGACGTAGCGGCTGCGCGGGATCGAGAGCATACCGCTTGGAATAGGACAAGACAGATCCCAGCGGTTTCCCTCTCCAGGCTCGAGGCCAGTCCACCATCCCTTGCCCGTGACATGTCCGCTACCGAGGTCCATGAAGTCCGCCTCGACCGTCTCCTCGGCGACCTTCTTGCGGTGACTCGTGGTAGGCTCACGGGACATGGCCTGCTTGCCCTTCTTCGGGAGGTAGGTGTTGACCGTCTGGATAACTGCCAGCGAGCACTTCGTGATCTTCTTGTTGCTGTCGTTCTTGACGGCGACCTCGCACCACACACGCTGGCCTGCGACCCAGATGCGCCGTCCCAGTGCCACCTGCATGATCACCTTGCCCTTCTCGCCGGTAAGATTCCAGCCCAGACCGCAGGTGCGCTGCGTCATGATCGGCGCGCGGGCCAATGCAAGGACGAAAGCCGGGTTGAGGTACGGCAGGATGACACAGGGGCGGTAGAAGTGTGCGATGGCGCGCTTGTCCTTCTTCGGCACAAAGATCTTGACGCTGCCGACAACGACATACCGGATGTTCGGGCCCTTAGGATCGTGGCTCGTGTACGTGCCCTTGGCGCCTTCGCCGACAGGCAGAGGGATGGAAAAGGGGATCGCGTGCGTGCCCTCCTTGGCGGCGCAGAAGCCCTCACCGTCTGGCGGGTCGGCGAAGAGCGTCGTCCGCGGCCCGTTGGCCCAGTGCTGGAACACGGGTAGCGGGTACTGGTGCTGGTAGAAGATGTGGCGGCGCCCGTCGACCTCCTCGAATCCGATGACGCGCACCTTGCCGTGGCCGACTCGGAGGGTATTGCTGCGCTTACCACCGTGCACAACGACCTCAAGGCGGCCGCGCAGGTCGCCACCCTCGACCGCGCACTCGCGCTCGAGCACGACGTCGAGCTCGACCCGTGCGCGGCGCTTCTTGCTGGCTTCCAGGCGCACGGCCTCCGGCTGCTTGAGCCTGGAAGTGTCGGGAGGCGGGAGCAGGCGGCCAGTGGAAAGTCGGCGGTTGCGCGGCTTGCCGAGCATGAGACCAAGCTCCTCGGACTGGCGCTCGCCGCTCGAGTCCGGGTGCAAAAGCGTGCCCTGGCGGTTCAGCAGCTGCATGCCGTCCGAGTAGCTGCGCGTGTGGCGAGTTGGTCTCCTAGACTGCGCCTCGTTGCGCGCCTGGCTCCACTCGCTCGTCCAGTCGGCAGGCGCAACCCAGGACAACGGAGGAGCGGGCTCGTTCCAGTCCGGCATCGGCTCCGCGCGGGGCTTGGTGAAATCGAGCCGGCTCGAGGAGCCATTCGACGACGGATGGTCGTGCGAGTGCGAGTCGCTGGCGGGAGGTCGGGGCGCTTGGCTCGACGCGGCGCTGAGACCACGCCCACGCTGGAAGTTCTCGCCGTCAAACATTAGCATACCGCCAGTCTCGGCCGCAAAGAGGTCGCTACGCGAGTGCGGGCCCTCCACGGGGACGAGCGGGTCGGCCAGCTGAGGCCCCCCGGCCGTCTGCGGTGACGCATGGGCTGGCCACGGCTTGCCTCGAACAACAGGAGGGATCGGGGAGGTGGCACCGCCAGACCCCTGGGCCGTCATGAACGAATCCTGGCTGCTGAACCCGTAGTCGCTGAGGTAGGGGTTTTCGCTGCTGGGGTGAGGCGGCTGAGGGAAGCCTCGGGCGAGAGCCTCCTGGCTGCCGGTCCAGATATCCTGCGCCGTGTTGGGCGCCTCGGAACCCGGGGAGCCTCTGCGCAGGTCGAGGCTGGCGAGCGAGTGCCGTTTCGGCTGCGTGGGCTCTGGCTGGCGGAGGAGTTCCTCGTCGTCGTCCTCGCCGTTCAGCTCCGTATACGCGTGGGCCTTGCCCTTGCCGGCGAGGTTGCGGAGGAACTCGGTGCTCTTAGACAGCCCGATTCCGCGCCCGCTGTTGTTGCTACCGTGGCTAGACTTGCTGCGCTTCTCGTCGGACTCGGAAGCGTCTGCGTACATCTCGTCCGAGGTGGCGTCTCGGTTGTTGCCGTTTTGCGGCTTCAGAGGCGATGACGCCGCTGGGGCGAACGACGGCTGCGGCGGAGGAGGCATGGCGCTCCGCGACTGGCTCTGCTGGTGCCTCCGTTGCTGTTGTTGTTGTTGCTGCTGCTGCTGCTGCTGCTGCTGCTGGAGTCGGTACTGTTGTTGTTGTTGCTGCGCCGGGCTCTGGGCTCGCGGGAGTTGTAGACGATGCGGCGGCGACTGGGCTCGACTCGCTTGCGCCTGCTGCATGGGCGATTGCGAGTCGGAAAGCAAAGGAGAAGGTGGGTCTGGGTTGGTGACCCGGTACTTTTGCGGAGGAGTGTTTGGGTTTGTTTGGTACAGAGGCAAACGAGTCGGGGAACCGGGGGCGTAGGATGAGCTGGGGTTGGGCGGCCTGGACGAGCGCTGGGGGGAGGAGGGGAAGTGGCGGGGACTGGGAGAGGGGCCAGGCTGAGGCTGAGGATGTGACCGCAGAGGAGATGGACGAGGAGGAGTAAAGTTGTTGTACATGGGCGATCTGTCCGGAGTCATGTTTGGAAACATGCCCAGGCCGTCGGACCGAGAGGGGGACGAGGTGGCCGCCATGATTTGATTGCCCGATGTGGATGCTGGTGGGTGTGGATCGTCCAAACGTAAACAAGAGGCTGACTAGCGCCTGAGTGGATGTAATTTGTTTACTTTTAGGGGCGTCGACGGACGGAGGGCGTGAGCAGAACCAGCCAGATCGGGCGAATCCCAGGCGACTGCGAAGATGAATGACAGGGAACAGAGTGGAAAAGAGGTGGAAGAATGGTCGAACGGTGATGATGAGGAACAAGTCAACAACAACGACGTGTTTGTGTGTGTGTGTGTGTGTGTGTGTAAGCTGTTGACGAGTGGGATGACGCTCGGGATGTATTTTCATTCACTGTTCACTCTGGGAGGCAGGATGCATGTTGTGTCACAGTGAGTTTGTTGTGCACATTGAGCGGGAGCTTGTTCTTGCACCTGGGCAAGTGGTACAGGAGTATCTAAGGGTGGGCGTGGGTGCGTGGGTTCGTGTGAGGTTGCGAAGGCCATGTTGACTGCCAATGTCGACTGCCTGGCGGGCGATGAACATGACGCTGACCGTGATGGATCCTGTCCACGTCCCCTGTCTGCCCTGACCACAGCCTGAACAAAGCCTGAGCGAGTGCACGGCCGCGGCGACACACCAGAGACGCCCGCTGACGCCTGCTGCTTTCATCAGAGATGGCTGACACCACCCCGTTCCTGCACTCAACACCTGATGGGTTATTGTTTGTTTACATCCATAACAGTCACGTGACGAACATCTTTCCTTCCCATCGCATTGCTGTACACGTGAAACCCACGCGCGTTTATCTGCACGTGACTCCACAACAATCATGACGGAGCGAGATTTCTGAAATCTCTGGACGAGCGCGACCTGGCAACGAGCGCCGAGCCTGCTCAGCTTGTCGTCAACCTACCGCTCACAGCTCAGCTCACCATCGCGCCATGGCTCCCAAGCGCAAAAGAGATGAGCAGCAAGCGGACCTCGTCCACCGCCCCGAGCCCGGCACCAAGTCCTTCGCCACGGGCAAGGCAGTCCGCGACGGTCTCCAGTCTGGGTCTCGCCAAGGTATGTCTTCCTCGCCGCTTACAGCTGACAGTAGCGATCGTCTCGTTTCACCAGCAGATTGTGACGCCGTTCTCCCAGCTTCCTCTCCCGATCACCCACCAGACGGTCCTCATTCTGCAGCAGTACCTCGAGCTCTCTGCTACTGCTGATGAAATCTTCCACGCATGGAATGTCGCCCAGGAGGTGAGCTCGGGCGTACGGATGCAAGCTGACAAGCAGAACAAGAACGAGCGTTTGGCGGAGAGCGCAGCTCTCCTCCTCTCTCAAGTCATCCGCATTCTGACGCCGCTTCCCTTCTTCCACGCACAGCTCGTCGGCATCGTCTCCAAGCTCGTGTCCGCGACCGAACCGTTTCCCGACCTCCTCTCGCGCCTGCTCCAGTCTGGGCGGCGCGACCAGATCCTCGCTGGTTTGGCCGTCGCCTCCGCGGCAGCGAACGTTGAAGCGCCGGATCCCGCGCAGCCGCACACGACAGGCAGGCTCGCGGGCAAAATCTGGCAGGTGATCGCGGAGGGCGGCAGTGCCAAGACGCTGGGCAAGGCGCTCGGCATGCGCAAGCGGAACAAGGATGGAGAGGTGCACTATGGGCAACGGGATCCGATGGACCGCCCCGACATTCGGCATCTCGCTCTCGACCTGATCCTGCCGCTGCTCCCGATGTCGACGCTGCACACGCATGCCAAGACTATTCTGCCTCAGATCTACGCCGGCCTCAGCCTCGACCCGCCGCAGACGGTCTACCGTGTTCTGAAGAGCATGTGGAGTGCGATCTCGGCCCCGCCGCCGGGTGTTGGACGACGCACGGCCCTCATCCTCCTCGACGAGGCCGCGGTCGACTCTATCGCCCGTCTGCTGGAACGCCCCGAGTCCGCCTTTGGCACACCCATCGCCGACGTCGCCGAGTTATTCCTCATCAACACGACCGCGACGCCCGGCCGCGGCATCTGCTTCCCGGACCAGGGCTGGTACCTCCGTCAAGACGACACCGACAAGCACGACAAGCGCAAGGGTTTGCACAACCGAATCCTGTCCAACGTCGTGCGCAAGCTCGGCAACAGGGTTGTCGACGACGAGGGGAGGGTTGGATCTTGGGCCATCAAAATGTTCACGGCGTGCCCTGAGCTCGTGGCGGGATACTGGGCGCACTCGGCGCTTTCCCTCGAGCCGAGGCTGGACGCGCGGTGGCTCGCGACTATGGCTTATGTTGGTCGTATAGTCTCGCTGCCCCTTCCGCCGATCGAGACGTTCCACGAGCCGGCTCCGAAGGGATCGAAGGAGGCCATGCCGCCGCGTGCTCTGCCTCCCGCCGTATCCACCGTCGTCGAGTCTGTCCTCCCGTCCCCGCTCACCAAGAGCCACCTCTCGAAGGGTCTGCAGCACCAGGTCGCCCTTGTGCAGCACGTCACGGCCCTGACGCTGGCTAGGGGTCTGCAGAAACTTCAGAAGGTTCAGGCTCTGTTCTTCCAGGTTGCGTCTGAGCTCGGCGAGGGCCCCGACGGCGCGTGGACGGCGCGCGCGCGTGACCTCGAAGTCGAGTGCCGCCTCCGCGTTCCTGAGGTTCCCGTCGTCGTGGCGTTCGCGCAGAAGGCGGCCACACTTGGTCGCCCGAAGGACGAGGATGACGAGGTCGAGCCGGCTGTTGCGGCGCGCAGCGCCATGTTGACCGAGGCCGCACTCCGTCTTTTCGGTCTCTACCACGCGACGCTCCCCAGTCTCGCCGGGGAGGCACGATTCGACGTCGGCAAGCTGCTCGTCTCAGCCTCCAGTGCCAACGCGGAGAGGAGAGCTAGGCGCGAGGCGCGTGAGGGCTCCGTCGTGTCCGACAGTGGATCCGTGGGGTCTGTCGGTACTCTCGGCACCGTGGGCATGGGCGGTGGCTTCGGCCACGCGCGCGGCGATGTCGAGGGCTTCGAGGCCCTGTCGCAGCTGCATGTCCTGCGTCTGCTTGCGTCGGTGCCGGGATGGAACTGGACAAACAAGGCCGCCGGCTCGCAGTACACATACCTCTACCACATCCTGCAGCTTCACCTCTCGACGCACAATCTCGTGACGCGCACGATGACGACGACGCTTCTGGAACGGCTCCTGCACCCCTCGCTTCTGTTCGAGCACGACCCGACCGAGCTCAACATCTGGCTCGACGCTCTGCCCGTCATTGCAGAGGGCTACGGCGCCATGTTCACCGCGCAGCAGGTGTACCTGCTGTCCTTTGTCGATGAGTGCGTTCGCCGCTGCACCAAGACGGCGCACAGGTACATCGAGGAGGCCGCTGCGGTTGCCCCTCTGACGCCGAGGGAGGCGGCGTCTCCGCTCCTGATGACCATGGTGGAGCAGCTCCGCGCCAAGCTGCTCGGTATGCACATTGCGACCGAGGCGGCTGCCGTTGTGGCCAACTACCTGCGTCGTGTCGTGATCGGCCTGCTGGCTAAGCAGGGAAACACCGCGTTCGTCAAGGCGATCACGCAGAAGCTAGTCGATGCGGTGGACGAGGCGAAGGCCAAGGGCCAGCCGCGTCACGGTTTGTCCGAGGTTCTGTCTCAGATCACGGCCGATCTCGGCGTGATTAGCGGCGAGAAGCGTCCTGCCCTCGACCCCGAGATGCCGCGTCTGGTCGACGAGAAGGAGTACGCAGAGCGGTCGTTCACACGTCGCGTGCTCACCGGCGCCGAGGAGGGCGCGTTCGACCGTTCCCTGGTGTTCAGCATCAACCGGGCAAGTGAGGAGGAGAACGCGCTGCACGCGCAGTTCCTCGTGCACTTCCTCCCGAAACACAGCGTTCTGCCCTTGCTGGCCGCGACGCTGCGAACCCCCTGTCAGCGGTTGCTTTCTGCTATTTTCAACGCGCCGGCCGTGAGGTCGCTTTCGCCGACACCGACCGAGCTCGTGTCTGCGCTCTCGACCAGGAGCAAGTTCGATAGAGCTATTGCCGAGACATACGTCGACGGGCTCAAGTCGGACCTGAAGGAGCTCGCGCCGTGGATTCGCTTCCTGACCTCTGCTCAAGCTGCTCAGCATCTGTCTGCGGTGGTGAAGAAAGGCAGCGTCAGCGAGATCGAGGCTCTCAGCGAACTGGTGCGCGCTGCCCCGCCTAGTGCCGTCTACCCCCTGATTCCGAGGTTGCTCGAACTCGGCGCGTACGCCCCAATCTCTGCGCTGCTCTCGGACGCGGCGACGAGTCTCGCCCCGCCTTCCGTCGAACTCGGCGCGGACGTGGTCAAGACGCTCCTTGGAGGTGGGGACGAGGCTTTGTCTCTGCTGCAGCAGGTCGTCGCGCTCTCGCCCGCTGCTGCCACCGCGCTGGCCTCGACGGACAAGCTCGACGACCCCCGTCTCCTTCCCGCTCTGGCCGAACTCGACTCGGCGCCGGAGGGCACCGCCACTCTCGCTCTGACTGCGCTCTCGACTCCAGCCTCGGACGCAGTCCATGCCTCAGCCCGCGCGGTCCTGCTCAAGTCTGCGGAGATTACACTCGGCGAGATCACCTTCTCGCTAACGTATGCTCAGCTCGCGGCGGCCATCACGAATCCCAACCATTCCTACGCTTTGTCCGCATTGATTAGCAAGGGACTGCAGTGGGCGACTCGCCGCTTGAGCTCGACATCAGAGCTTGCCGGCGAAGAACTCCTCACGCTCTCCTCTCTCGCCGATGCGATCCGCAATGCTGGGGCGCTGCGTGTGGAGCCGGAACAGAGTGACGCCGAGCCGCTCCTCCTCGCCGTCTCGACCCGCCTCTCGGTCGATGAAGCGTGCGAGTTGGGCGCGATCGTCGCCGCTCGCGCAATGCTGAAAGCGGGTTTCGTCCGCCAGTGTCTCTCAACCCTGACTTCTGCTCGCTTGGGCACGCTGTCGCAGATCCGCCTTCTGCACGCGCTCTTCAACGCTTCGCTGTATGTCTCCGCACAGCCGAACTTTGTCGAGCCTCTTCTGCCGCTGTACGGGGGCACGCAGTCCGCCAAGGACCGTCTGTTGCTGTCCATGTTTGCAGCGTTCGAGGGGCAGCGTCGTCTTTCTGCCGCTAGCATTCTTAAACATTGGCACGCCGGAGGCGGCGTGAGCACCAAGGCTCTCGACGCGGTCCTGTCCCTCGACTCTGGGCGCGTGTTCGGAACTGCCGCCCGATTCCCCCTC
Organism: Trichosporon coremiiforme; assembly: GCA_039545355.1. Lineage (NCBI taxonomy): Eukaryota > Fungi > Basidiomycota > Tremellomycetes > Trichosporonales > Trichosporonaceae > Trichosporon > Trichosporon coremiiforme. The sequence goes on along the minus strand of BCJJ01000002.1, from coordinate 716,187 downwards.
CGCCATCGAGTTCTGGAATCCGTGGACCGCTATTCCGCCTCTAGCCCCCTCTCCCCCGCTGAGGAGAATGAGGACGACTATGACCCCGTCTTTGTCCTCTCCCTCCTCCTGGCCGCGCTTCAAGAGCCGCTGTCAGGACTAGACTGGGTGGAGATTCTCCGGTCTAACGTTCTAGGCTTAGCTGTCTGCGCCCTGGCGTCAAGGGATTCCGACATGCGCGCGCTCGCTGGGTACGTGCTCTCCGTGGCCGAGAAGCGCGTGGGACAGGTCGCGTTCCACGAGCAGCTCCAGCTTCTCCACACTCTGCAGCTCGTCCGACACGCCTGTACCCCGTCTCCTCCCACTTCCCCCGAGGAGAAGGACGGCAAGCAGCCTCGCTTCCCTTCCCTCAGCGCGCTGTTCGTAGCGCACGCCCTTCGCTCCCTCGCCTCCCCCTCCTCATTCCTCTATCCCCTCTCCTCCCGCTTCCTGCTCCAACGCCCCGTGCTCGACATAGCAGACGTGCCCCTTCTGTACGCCTCGCTCTACGCGTCGGGCGACAATGCGCGCCGGGAACGGTCCTGGCTCCTCCGTCTCCTTCGTGACGGCACCAGGTCCGCCGCAGACATTCGCATCCTCAAACGCCGCCACGTCCCTTCCTTGCTCGCGACGCTGATCCACGCGTCCAACGATGCGGGCTTCAGGAGGAGCGCTTTGGGCGTGTTGGAGCAAATCGCGAGTGTTCCAGATGGAAGACGGAATCTTAAGAGCCTCCGAGGCTGGTTGCAGGACGAGTATGACGCTGCGGCCCTTCGGCCAGAGAGTGAGGAGACGCGGGCGACGATTCTGAGGATTCTCGCCGGCGTCGGCGCCAACGCCCAGTTCGTTGCTCGTATCGCTCCCACCGCTGCGGCCGAGGACCTCCCCTCCCTTGTCCGCATTGCGTACAGACTCGCCAAGGAGGCCGCCGCCGTGGGCCAGGGCCAGGTCGTTGGAGCGTTAGCACAGAGGATTGGAGAAATGGACGACAGCGCAGCTGGCCTGTTGTTCCGCGCCTCCCTTCTCGCCTCCATTCCCCCTAGTGCCGCCAAGTCCATCGCCTCTCGCGTCGCGACCCTCGAGACTGAAGTTGGCCGCTGGGCCCGGAGTGTCGCCCGTTCATAGATTCGTAGCATTACAGACAAACCACTATGCATTATAGACTGTTTTCCCTATCTTCTTTACACTCTGAGCATGGTTTAGTTGGCCGGCGTGGTGACCGACTCGGGGGTGGGGAGACCGTTCTCGGCCGGGAGCTTGGCGCGAGACGCGGCGCGCGGACGTTTCAGTGGCGACTTGGTGACTGCTGGTGACGGGGGGAGGGACGCTTTGCTAGAAGCGCGGGAGCGCTTGGTGACCTCCGGCGAGGGCGGGACGGACGCCTTGCTGACGGTACTGCCGGCGCGAGGCCGCGTCGGAGTCGGCGGGATCTTGCTCCCTTTGCGTTGCCGTTTGGCCGGCGGCTCCTCTGTCATTTTGCGCTTGACTGCCTCGAGCGGCGTCTCAGGGACCTCGTTCGCTGGCGTTCCGGCACGCGACGGCGCGCGACTACTCGCCCGCGACCCCGCCCGGGACCGGCTGGCGCTGGCTCCGCTCTTACGCGGTCCCTTCGCTTTGCGCGTCACCCACCGCTCGACGTCGGCGTGGTCGGCTCCCAGCTCGACCAGGCGGGTCGGGGACAGGTCACGGAGGAGCTTGGCGCCGAGGGCATCGAAGGGCTCGCCGAGGCGTGCGTGCACGAACGCGGCTTGCGTAGGCCGACCGATCGGGAGCACGTCCCATAGCCCCGTCCTGTGCTCCGCGTACCGCGTGTGCAGGTTCAGGAGAGCCGCGAGGGGTGAGGCGGCGTCGTCTTGCTCGGGTTCTTCTTCGGATTCGGAAGACTCTTCAGCATCCTCGTCGGCTTCCTCCTCGCCGTCGGGCTTCGACGCCACAGACCCCGCGTCCGACTCTCCGGTCCAAGACCACTCTGCCGGCAGCCAGTCGTCGGCGTGGATCGTGTCGAGGAGGACATTGGCGCGCTTACTCTTCGCTTGCGCTGCGGCCGCCTCGCCCGCTGCCTCGAGGCACTCTTTCAGCTGCCGTTCCGCGCGCACGTCCCAGCTTTCCGTGTCATCGCGACGGACAGCGGCCGAGTTGTCCATGCTGCGGGCGAGGGCAGCACTCGCGAGTCGCGCCTCCAGCGCCAGCCTCAGCGGGCGAGTTTCCGTCGCACGCTCGCGCTCCTGCTGAGCCTTCTTGCTGGCGCCCTGCTCCGGTACGGGCAGCGTGCGCACGTCACGCAGTCCAGAGATCAGCCGGTGCAATGCCGAGTGGGCAAACTCGACGACCTCGGGGTCTGGCAGGGGCGCGGGGGTGAGAGATGCACGGCGCCCGGGCGATGAGCGCAGCGCCTCCGTCAGCGCCGCGGCGTGCGTCAGGATCGGCGAGAGGCCGGGCTCGTCCGTGAACGGCAATGCCAGCAGGGCTGACTCGGTCGTGTTCAAAGCGTCCTCGGCGACTGTGTCGATCAAGTCGACCCGGCGCAGCGTGTGGTATAGCTGAAACATACCCTCGAGACTGCTCAAGAGTGCCTGCGACAGCGCACGGTCGCCGGCATCCATGTCAGAGTCGTCGTCGCGGGCACGCTTGCCATTCATGTTGATGAGGGTCTGGAGTTAGCTGAGAAGACGAACCAAAGAAGCTTGACGTACCTTGACCTGGCCACCCTGGGCCGCAATGTAGCGAGATGTCGCCATGGTGGAGTGGACGTACGCCGCGAGGAGGGCGGCGCCGCGCTGCGCAATGTCTGTCGGCGAAACAACATTCTTGCTAGTATCGTCCTCGGCGGCTCGCACGGCATCACGGAGGTGCGTCGTGAAGGCGGCGACTGAGCGGAGAGCGTCGATGAGGGCGTCCTTATCGACGTCGTCGCGGTCAAAGGCAATGTCCTTGATCGCGTCAAGGGTGGAGGGGTTGGGTGGCGAAGGGGTAGCAAAGAGGGAAGACAGATTGGAAAAGGAGAGACGGGAGAGGAAGCGTGCACGCTTGCGTGAGGGGCCGAGGTCGAGCACGGGCAGGACGGCCCAGGCGGCCGTGTCGACCGTGTCCATGGTGGGTAGAGGCAGAGACAAAGACTGTGGCAAGTGGAGTGAGTGAGCGGGTGAGTAGCGATGAGGAAGACGCGAAAAGCGTCGTGGGCGCGTTGTCAGTACGCGTGGTAGAACTGTACGGGGCTACGGGCTGGGGTACGGGGTGTCACGCTGGTGGACGGCGGTGGCAACGACGGGAGCAGCAGTTTCCTGTTCTGTCTAGGTCAGATTGGAAGGGTCTGTGCGTCTCTGCGTTGCGTCGGGCGGGACACAACGACATGAAAGGGACCATTGGACGATCCGCTGCTGTGACAAAGGTTGACTGGACCGTGCGCCTCGTGTCGATTGTCGTCGGCGAGCATATGTGCTTGCGCCCGCTTCCATTGTCACGTTCGTGGGCGGTGTCGGTGTCGGTCTCGGCGTCGGTCTCGGCGATCGACTCGTCCACAGCCCATGCATGCCATGTTCGGTGAGGGGATCGTCGCAGCAAACAACGACATCCCACCTCAAAAATAAATAAACCTGTCAGCAAACCCGGCGCACTCCTGCCCTGACTCCCTGCCGCTGAGCCGGACCAGGCCGAAGGCACCTCCTACCCACCTACCACCATTTGGGTCTGTGCCTGACGTCAGCTGGCTGACGGGGCACGCTGAGCTGCAGCCCGCGTAAGGAGCTGCACGCGATCTCCGACGGCAGCTGCACGGCATCTTGACAGCGCCTAACGCATCTCTGGCCTATCGCCATGCCCGGATACCATTCATTCCTGCTCCGACAGCCGACTTCTGCATGTCGCGTGCCCGAATATCGAATCCCGCATCAACACTCCAGCTAAGCATGCTTAGTGAGTCCTAAACGTACGTCGGGCTCCCCACATGCGTGCTTGCCGGCGAGGAGTGTGCGCGGCCCCTCGTGCCCCGCGCCCGCCGATCCACGACGGTGGGCACGAGTACGACAGAAGCACCGGCTTAGTCTCAGTCTCGTACCAAGACAATCCAAGCTGGACCCACGCCCTAGAGCTCGCTGTCATATGACCTTGTCCACCTTTTCCGCCAGTCGGCCCAGTGCGAACTCCAGCTTCACCGACGGCCACCGGCTACACATCTCTCCGACTTAAGTACAAGTACGGCCGCCGACGTCTTCCTCGCCAAGTCCCAACTTCCCACCCGTACACTCCTTCACCATATCGTCCGTAAACGACACCATGACGGCGATCGGCGCGCAGGGCTCCGCGCTCGAGGCGGGGCGCCACCTGCTGTCTCTCATTCAAGCTCACCCGTGGCTGTTCTCCCTCGCCGCCCTCCTGGCCTGGTTCGCCGGCCGCATCTACGTGACGACGTACCACGGCGCGTTCTCCAAGCTCCCCGGCCCGAAACGCGCGCACTGGCTCATCGGCAACGGCATCGAGGTCATGAACCTGACTCCGAAGGATGCGCACCAGAAGTGGCTCGAGGGCACCGAGGGAACCGTCAAGATCCCGCGTGTGCTCGGGCAACACTACGCCTGCGTCACTGACGACCTCAAGGCGTCGCAGTACATGTGGACGCACCCGGACCTGTTCATCAAACCCGAGGGCGGGCGCAAGATCCTCGAGGACGCTCTCGGTCTGGGCCTCGTCGCGGCAGAGGGCAAGCTGCACCGCCGCCAGCGCCGTGTCCTGAACCCCGCCTTCGGGTGGCCGCAACTCGTGCCCATGGCCCCGACTATTTTCGAGAAGGCGTACGAGCTCCAACGCAAGGTGTTCCGCACGCTCGAGGAGCCGGACTCGGACAAGGGCGTCGACCACGTTCCGGGCAAGCGCAAGCTGGACGTGCTCTCCTTCGTTTCCCAGGCCACGCTCGACATCATCTCCCTCGTCGGCTTCGGCTACGACTGTCAAGCGCTCGGCGACGAGCCCAACGAGCTCCGCGAGGCGTACAACCAGACCCTGGCCACGGTGTTCAACATAACGCTGATGAGCATCGTGCAGTTTGCCTTGGGACCAATCGTGGGCTGGGTCCCGACGGAGCGGCGGCGCGTCTCGCACGCGGTGCGCGCCAAGAGCCAGGAGATCGGCATGGCGATCGTGGCCGAGAAGAAGGCGCAGCTCCTCGCTTCCAACAACGGCGTCATCGAGAAGAACTCGCAAGATCTCGGCAAGGACTGCCTCAGTCTGCTCATCAAGGCTAACATGGCCCCGGACCTGCGTGACGACCAGCGCCTGTCTGACGCCGAAGTTGCCGACCAGTGCTCGACCATTCTGTTCGCCGGCCACGAGACGACGGGAACCGCACTCATGTGGACGCTCTACCACCTCGCCACGAACCAGGGCGTCCAGGACAAGCTGCGCAAGGAGCTGCTCGACGTCGACAGCAACGAGCCGAGCTGGGACGAGCTCCACGCCCTGCCCTACCTCGACGCGGTCGTGCACGAGTCGCTCCGCCTCGACAGCCCTGTGCCCATGTCTTCGCGTGTGGCTACCGCCAACGCGGTCGTCCCCCTGTCCAAGCCGATCACGCTGACGAACGGCGAGGTGAGTGAACTCGGCTCTCAACCTCACATTTCTCTACGAGGCGAGGCAGAGTCTACGGCCCAGCTCAGCTTCAAGGAACAGTCCAGCTGACTCCCAGAAAATCACCGAACTCCACCTCCCCAAGGGCTCCGAAGTCTCCACCCCTATCGCGTACATCAACACGAGCCCGAAGATCTGGGGCCACGACGCGCGTATCTACAACCCCGACCGTTTCTCGCGCGACGGAATCCCCACGACGCAAACCCCAGGAGTGTGGGGAAACCTCATGACCTTCCTGGCGGGGCCGCGGAACTGTATCGGCCACAGACTCACTGTGATCGAGATGAAGATTGTCCTCTTCGTGCTCATCCGCAGCTTCAAGTTTGAGATCCCGCCCTCCCAGCCCAAGCTGAAGAAGACTTGGCTCGTTATTCAGCGCTGTGTCGTTGTCGGCGAGGATAAGACGGGCCCGCAGATGCCGCTTATGGTTAGTGCTGTGGAGAACTAGGCGGAGTCGTGGCCGAGCTTGTTGCTGAAGCGCTGGCTGAGGCGGAGTCAGAGTGCGGAAGGTGGCCGACAGGGCCGAAGCCATACGTTGGCTGAGTCGAGTCGAGGCTGAATACTACCACCCAAGCCATCGGCCGAGGCGAGGCGGAGTCTCCTCAGCGAGACAGTAGTTCAGAGATAGGTCAGTTGTAGCTTAGCATGAATCGTCTGAAGTCGTCCATCTCGGTCCACACTTGTCCACTGTTACATCTTTTGCATTCTTCTTGACTTTTTTTTGAGCCTTCGCTCGCTTCTTTTGGATACCCAAAAGAGATCGTTGAGCGGCCCGCTTAGAGACCCTTGAGCAGCTCCTCGGCCTGGGTCACGGTGGCTGTTTGTCAGCTAGAAGTCCAGATGTTCCTCTTGCTTCCAACCCCAACTCTGCCACTCGACCTCAGCGTCCAGCGGGGTGGGGCCGACGTGAAACACGAAGAAGCAGAGGTGGGGGGCGGGAGGGTTAGAAAGCGCAGGCTCGCAGCCACGCCCACTCCGCGGCCGTGTCTGTTCGCCTGCTTGTACTCACACTTGCCCGACTCGGGCTCGATCTTGATGTCGATGACCTTTCCGTCCTCGACGACAATGACCGCGCGCTGGAAACGGGTTCCGCCGAGAGGAAGCACGTCCCAGCCGAGACCGAGCGCGCCGGCGAGCTTGCCCTGCGAGTCGGAGGCTGGGGGTTAGCTTGCTTTGATGATTGGAACCTCGAAACATCCTCCGTCCGCTAGGTGTCTTGGGAAGCACCTGTCTTGGGAAACACCTGTCTGTCTTGGCGTATTCGACGAGGCGGCCGCACAGGTTCCTGACAAGACAAGGGCGCGGACTGCTCTAACGGAGGAGGACGCAGAATTGTCCTCCGGATGCCCGGGGCGGGACATGCGGCCCTCGGCGTACTCACCAAACTCAACACCGTCACCACCGAGGTCCTTCTTCCACGCGTTCATGACAAACTGGTCGTTCACGCTCACGACGTAAATCTCGTCAACGCCCTTCTGCTTGAACTTGTCCGCGAGCGCGATGTACCCGGGCACCTGGGAGTGGCAGGTGGGGGTGAACCTGGCGTCAGCGCTGCGAGCGATAGCGAGCTGGACGCTGGCTGGGCGCTGGGGCAGCGTCTTAACTGTGTCAAGAAGCTACGGACTGCCGGCGACCAGCTGTGAGCCGGACCCATCCCGCAACCCCGAGCAACGGCGGGAACGTCGGATGTGCCTGGCCGCACGCAGCTGCACGCAACGTACGCTATCGCGCAAGTTGCAAGTGTACTCACGCGCCGGGAACGGTCACGATGATGTTCTTTCCAGGCTGGGTCGAGAGGTCGATCTCGGTAGCCATGTCCTTGATGCGGACGGGGACGGAGGGGAGCTTGGCTCCCTTGGCGATGGGGGCGGAGGAGTAAGCTTGAGCGTCAGCAACACTCTCGTCCCGTTACAGTGACTCACCCATCCTGAGGGTGGGAGCACGGAGGACGCTGGATGTCAGTTGCTGTCGAATAGAGGGGGACATACGAGCGGAAGGCGCGGGGAGCGAGGAAGGACATGGTGGGCAGAGGCTAAGACTTGGAACGGGTTGAATGGTAACAGCTGTGAGAGAGAGCTACGGATCGGGTTCCCCCCCATTCCATCTGATACCGCCCTCTGCCGCTGACGTCGTGGGGCACCCAGTCTTTCGAGGTGGAGGTTGTTCTCGGCCAATAACCGGAGCCTTCTTCCGGGGGCCTCTGTGGCGATTGGCGTAGGCATGCGCATCTGTGTGCCTTTGGCATCTCATAGCTCGCCGAGGCGCAACTCAAAGTCGCAACTCAGCATTGCACTCACCATCACTCTCCATTTAGTCGCCAGGAGGACTTTGACCCACATGTTCAACATGCTCGGCCGCGTCCAACCTACTCTCCGACTCACCTGACTGACACCGATCGAGCCGATCGAGATGCTAGATGCTTCACTGCGCATCGCGCAGAACCACCGCCTGTCTCACGTACAGATGCTTCGTCCCTTCTGCCCGCCCACTCGGCAGTGATTTGGGACCCTGGAAGGAGTGAAGATAAGACCCTTTCCAGAGACATGCCGTCAGCGCACCACCAGCGCACCACCATGCGCTTCCCCCCCCCCCCGAACTCGTCTCACTCGTGTGCGCCCATCTCCCCAGGGGGACACCGGCGACCGTCCTCCGCTGCAGCTCTGCCTGTTATGCTCTCGCCGCTCCGCACCTTTACGCCAAGCTCGTGATCACCCGCAACAGCTTTCCGCGCCTGATGGCGGGACTCTCGCCTCGCTGTCCGCGCAAGGTGGAGTGGGACCTATTCCGTTGTCTGGCTGGCGCCCTCCAGACTGTGAAACTCATCTCGAATATCATGGCCATCGTCTGAAGTCTACTGCACCGAGCTGGTCGTAGAGGAGTATCCCGATCTCGAGCACTTCCATGCAGTTTGGGTCGCGGACTGGCGAGGAGGCAAATCTAGCGTGCAAGAGGTGCAGACGCTGTTTCCTAACATGCGCTCTGTGGGGCTCACACGACTCGCGGAACCATGCCTGCCTGTTGTCTGCCCCTGTCTTCCCTACGCCTGGTGCATCCTCTCCTCGATCTCCTGACACAGATGCCCCTCGAGCAGATCACGGCGCATGCCGGCTCGCGTGAGGGGATCATGCGCATTAGGACCCGACCCATGCGCGACAGTGTCATGAAATGCCTGTCTCGTCAGCTGCTACTCATGATGATAAGGTTGCACGTTACATGCACAACATAGCTGGTTTCACGTTACGAACTGGCGATTCGTCACAGGATCTGGTGGGCTACGGCTGGCTGCGTGAACTACGACACCGGCGAGCGCTCGATGACCACTGAGAAAGGTTGACGCTCGGTCTTCCTTCACTTCTCCGAAGGTTAGATACTATACGTGAGCTCGGAGGACAGATCCGGTAGCCCTCATGATGGATGTGAGGGGAATTAGTCGTTGGACGGATGTGAAAGCGTAAGAGAAGTTGGAAGAAGGATAGGTAACGGAAGAGAGTAAGAAGGAAGTGAGGAAGAAGCAACGAGCAGACCGGGGATAATAAGAGGAGCGCGAAGTTAGTGATCTTTATTAAGATTAGCTGAACTGACGAGCTCGCGGCTCGCATGGCAGACGCAGTATCCAGTACGCAGGGTCACTCAGGCTGAACTGGCTAATGGCGATCAGCCGCGGGTGCGCTTCTACGCCCGTCACTCACACGTCAACTACCGTCACCACTCGTTACGTACTCGACAGCTCAACACCCATCGGTGTTGACCGCAGCAGCATTCATATCCGAACTAGGTTCATAACCGCAGAGGCCGCAGCCCCCGATGAGTGCAGGTGTAAGTTCGTTGGCGCCATCCTGTCTTAACTCGACGCTGAACCTCTTGCTCCTGGAGTGCATGTGAGTTGTTTTGGAAGTTTGCCGACAGCGGGCAACGTAATTACGCCCCGTATCCCCGCCTTAACCTCAAGGCCCTCCTAGACCCACTGTACAGTGGCCTTCCACGTGTCGCCGACCGAGAGAAAAGCATCATGATGATCCAGAGCCGAGTTGTCCGACCTCGAAAGCCGCTCGTGGACTGCAGACTCTTGACGACGACGTGCGTACACCCGACCCAGTTGTTGAGCCTCTCGCCAAGCTGCACCTGACCGACCTGGGCTCAGAGAGTATGGATACATCAACCTGATATGCTAAAAGCACCGGAATCCAGCGGAGCTCGAGAAGCAGAGTGATATTAGTTTGCAGGGCCTAATGCCGACTTCCACTGTATCCTAATGCTGAATTCCACGGTATCCAAAGCTGTTGTGTTTGTAATGAAATGTGATGATAGTTGAGCAACGACAGGTGGAGGTCAAACGAGTCGGGTGCAAAACTTGTCAGACGCCAGGCGCTGCCAGATGTCCCTGTTACACTGTTGGCGGCCCCCTACCTGCAGTTTACTCTTACCGGCGCGACCTCGGAATGCAATTATGCATCGCGTCGCAATCATTTGGAAGACGACATCGAAAGTCTCCCCGCGAGGTGAAGAGGGCCAAGCGGGGTGATTGCCGAGATAGGGCCAGACCCTCTTCTGAGCATGCGGAGATGACGTAGTGCCGACCCACCCCCTTTTCCGTCACCAGCCTGACGACGCTCGCTCCGCACATTGAGCTCCATCCTTAGAGCTTGCTGCGAGCTCCATCCCGCTTCTTCTTCTTCACCAACTGCCCAACTGCCCATCTCATCCTCCACGTCGAGCCAGCAGCGAGCCCGATCCACCATCTCCGACGCACGAGCCGCCGCCAGACGGAAAGGAACCATCATGTCCCAGAACCAGCAGCACCAGCAGCCCCAGGCGCAGCACCAACAGCAGACGCAACAAGCCCAGCACCACCAGCAGCAATATCAACAGCAGCCGCAGCAGCAGCACGAGCAGATCTCCCAGGCCGACCTCCAGCAGTCCCAGCAGCAGTATCAGCAGCATCAGGCTCGGATGCAGCAGCAACAACGAGAGCTGCAGCAGGCCGCGCAGGCACAGCCCGCAGTAGCTGCGAACCATAACAACCAGCAGCCCGCACAGCACTCGCAACAGCAACAAACGCTGGGCACAGAAGCTCTGCAGGGTGGACAGCCGGCGCAGTCCTCGTCGGCGCAGAGTCCGCCTGCCCAGGCGCAGAAGGTGCCCCAGCCGACTGTGCGCCCCGTGAAGAAGGCCCAGCCGACGCAGCAGCAGCTGCAGAAGCCTCTGCCGTCCCAGCCGTCCCAGCCGTCCCAGCCTCAGTCACAGCAGCAGTCGAAGGATCAGGTCCTGCGTGCGGAACAAGCGCACGTGAACCAGCAACCGTTTTTCCGGCCGCACGAGACGGTGTCCCACCAGTCCCGGCAGGCGCAGCAGGGCAGTCCTGGCTCTGTTCCCGCGCGCTCGTCCTCGATCAAGCGTACCAGCGCCAGCACCACGACGCCCGCTACCGCCTCCAGCCACAGCACGGCCCAGGGCAAGTCGGGAAACACCCCGATGATGTCCTGGCTGACGGTGCTGGGCTTCCTGGCCCTCGGCCTCGCCATTTTCGTGAAAGATCCGCTACACCGCCGCACTACGCGCGTTCACTACCCCAAGGACCACGGGGGCGACAAGGGCCAGACGCCAATCGGCGACAGCGAGAGACTCAACGCGTGGAAACACGTGCCTGTCAAGGAACTCCGCGTCGACGAGAGTTTCTGGAACAAGGAGAGGCCGTTTGACTGGCCCCATGCGAAGCGTTTGGTGGTCTTGTAAGTGAATGCTTTGCGACGGCGAGCTGACAGACAGCGGCGACGAGACCGTTTCCAGCGCAGCGGGTAACGCACACGGCCACCCTAACGGACTGAACGAGCACAAGGGCCTTCGCTGGACCGATTACCTGTACAAGTGAGCCACATGAGAAACGGCGCTGACAAAAGATCGTTCATGGACGACGATGCGATGTACCACAACCTCGCCACTGTGGGGAGCACGGCGGCCGACATCGAGGCGCAGATCAAAGCGTTCCAGTCCATGAGTGCGGTACAGGGCTCGAACTTCAATGCGGACGACACACTCTTCGTCATCGGGAGCGGCGAGGAGGCCGTCGTGAGTTAATTCCGCCCACTAGCTATCATACCTGAGATGTCAGCTGACGACAGAAACCCCTCGACGGCTCCGCCGCCAAGGCGCCCGCGATCACGGCGCAGGTGAACGACCTGATGAAGCGTGCCGAGCAGCTGTGGTCTGCTGGCGCTAGGTCGTTCCTCTTCGTTGGCCTGCGTGAGGCGGGTGACGACGGCCGGGCCCGTGAACACTGGAACGCCGAGCTCGGCGACGCCCTCAACAAGTTCAAGAAGGCGCATCCGGCCGCCAACGTCATGCTGTTTAGGTACGGCGACTGGTTTGACGCCGTGCGTGCGCACCCCGATCTGGTCGGTATCACCGAGTGCAAGCGCGAGGTCGAGCCACACACGGACAGCGCGCGCTTGGGATACTGCATCGACACGTTCGGGGACGAGACGTGGCCGCTCGACCGCCTCCTCAGCCACGCCGTGAACGGGTACCTGGTGAAGCACTCACGCGCTGCGGGTGGGAAGAAGACAGTGGCCAGCGGTAAGCACGGTAACAAGCACCGGAACCACGAGCGCGAGAAGAAGAAGGAGCACAAGAAGAGCGACGGGAGGAGGAAGGGCAAGATGGGCAGTAAGAGTAGTTAAAAACGGCCAAGTAGAAAGACAAAGTACACCGTAGTCAGCAGTCCTAAACATGAAACTTGCCTGAACACGCGCAAACTGCCAGAGAACTAGACATCCGGGTTTAGCGGCCATGACGCATCTCAGGCTGATAAGATATCACCTGACCGAGGTCGCTGGGTGTGGCTGCCCGCTCCGTTCCTGTTCGGCACATCCGGCACACGGCACACGCCAGGCCCCATGCCTCCCACACGCCTCCGAGGTCAGCAGACCAGGAATAGGCCGGTTCTCACGCCTAGCCTGGACTCGCCGGGCGTATTGATGCATGCGCTGCATACATGCGAGCATGTGGGCAGGCACTGGCTCGTAACGAGGCAGCAATCTGGCCAGCGGACCGGTGATGGAATGTGCAAGATGTGGAAGGAGACTAGGACACCGAGGTGTTGGGGAGGGCGATAAGCTATAAAGAGCGCACTGATGAGAACCGCTTGACCTAGCAACGAGACAGCAGGAATCACACCTCTCTCTCACACAAGCACAACTTCTCATACGAACAACAGCAACAGCAAGAGAAGCAACAATGCCAGGCAGGATCATGTGCTCGTAAGTTGTCAACTCGCAGCTGTCGACATCTTGAGAAGAAACAGTAGCTGACACCAAGCTTCGGTGTGGACGTGGACGCGGTCGCGGGCTGGCTGGGCAGCTACGGCGGCGAAGACAGTGCGTCCGACGTGTCTCGCGGCCTGTTCGCAGGCGAGGTCGGCGTGCCGCGCCTGCTGAAGCTGTTCAAGAAGCTCAACATGAAGACGACGTGGTACATCCCCGGCCACTCGCTCGATACGTTCCCGGACCAAATGGCCCAGGTGCGCGACGCAGGGCACGAGATCGGTCTGCACGGGTACTCGCACGAGAATCCCACCTCACTCTCCGTGCAGCAGCAGAAAGACATTCTCGACCGGACCTTCAAGCAAATGACCGACTTCCTTGGCCATCCGCCCAAGGGCTCTGTCGCTCCGTGGTGGGAAGTCTCCGTCGAGGGTGCGGAGCTGCTCCTCGAGAAGGGCATCGAGTACGACCATTCGTTCATGCATCATGACAGTCAGCCGTACTACCTCCGCACGGGCGACACTTGGGTCAAGATCGACTACGACAAGCCGGCTTCCCACTGGATGGAACCAGTCAAACGCGGCGAGACGACCGGCATGGTCGAGATCCCCGTCAACTGGGAGCTGGACGACTTGCCCCCCATGATGTTCATGAAGACTGCGTCAAACTCGCACGGATTCGTCGATGTCCGCACCATTGAACAGAAGTGGAAGGACCACTTCACGTATCTGTATGAAAACGAGCGCGACACGGGATTCATCATGCCCATCACTGTGCATCCTGATGTCAGTGGCAGGCCCCACGTCACCCTCATGCTCGAACGCTTCATCAAGTGGGTCAACCAGCACGATGGCGTCGAGTGGGTCACCATGCAGGAGATCGCGGACGACTTCCGCAAGCGCGTCCCGCCCCCTAAGGGTGCGCGCATGCCTAAGGGCATGAAGTAGCCTGACGCGTGTAGTTGTGAAGCGAATGTCAGTGGTCTATGATTTCTTTATGCTTTTGCATTCTTGCGGCGAGGCCGCTTCTACTGCTTCGCCGCTAATGCCCGTCCGCCGCACGCAACGGCCAGGCGTTAGCCGTGAACCGTCCCGGTCCCATGGGCAGGACCGAGAAAAGTTCCCCGCTTATGATAGTTTTTGATGTCGTCTGCTTAGATCTCCTTGGCCTTGGAGAGCGACTCGATCTTGGTGAGGGCCTCCTCGAGGAGAGCCTTCTGGGTGGCGGGCTTGGCGATCTCGGAGGCGACGTTGGCGGTGACGGTCTTGTAGAGAGCCTGCTGCTCGGCCTCACGCTGCTGCTGCTCGTAGCGGACCCACGAGTCGAGGACGGCCTTGACCTCGGCCTTGATGGCGGACTCCTGCTGGAGGAGGAAGTTCTCGTGCTCGATCTGGTTGGTCTCCTTGGAGACGTTGTAGAGCTGCTCGGTGAGGGGGACGACGTCCTTGAGCGACTCGAGCGAGTCAAGACGGGTCTTGATCGACGAGGCGTGGCCGTCCTTGGCCTTGTAGAGGATGTCGCGGATACGGCCGATGTGGCCCTCGGCCCACGAGTTGTAGGGCGCGACGATCGACTTGGAGATGGCCGTAAGGATGACAAGGAAACCGACGAACAGGACAGTCTCCTCGTTGGCGACCTGGGGTTAGCAGTGCACCTTCGAACAGCCGGACTCGGATGTGGACAGGCATCGCCAGGTCGACGCAATCACACGTCGCTCCGCCTCGTCCGTTCCGGCAATCCACATCCGATCTTCGACACCCACGTAGAGCTCGTTGGAGACAGCGGCGGCGGTCAGACCGGTACCAAGGAGGATACCGCCGGTCTTGGTCCAGAGCGAGGACGAGGGGACCTTGTTGATGATCTCCGAGGCCTTCTCGTCAGGCGAGGGCTCTGCATTGTCAGTGACGCGATTCCGACGACTGTTGATGCGTGGTTGTTGCGCTTCCATCCTCGACGCCGACTGGTCCCCAATTACTCCGCTTTTCGACACCACCACCTAGCCGAATTCAGGCACGGATCGCCAACACATCGACATCGATCTCCACTGGTGCTTGTTGACGACCTCGGAACGCTTCAAAAATCGCGATCGCAGCGTCGGTCGTGTTCGAGATCGATGCCGATGAGTTTGGCGAGCACTGAATTGGTCCTTTCGCTTCTCTTTCCCATCTTTCGTGTTCTCCCTTCAACGTCCAACCAGATTCGATCACACCTTCACACCCCGGTCTTCCACCATTCTCTCTCCATTCCGGTTCTTTCTCTCCATATCTGCGCGTCGCGGATCGATCGTGTCGGTCGGTATACTCACGCGAAGCGTAGTTGCGAGCCCTGGTTAACGTCAGCAAAACGCCGCAAAATCAAAATGTGTGTGGGTCCTGAACGGCCGAACTGAAGCCGGAGTTGTCGTCGTCGTTCGGGCCGAATTGGTACGCACTGGAGGACGGCGCGAGGGGCAACGCGAGCGCCCCGGAGGGTGCTGAGGGCGAGACGGGAGGCCATTTTGAGTGGTGAGGAGTGGAGGAGGGGTGGTGAGGAGGGTGAGCAGCTGGCTCTTGTCGCTGTCCTTGTCGCGGAACGGAGAGTCACGGAAGGGTCCGCGGGAGCAAATCCACCCAGGCGTCGGGATTATGGAGAATTAGGCGACGTTGCACCGTCACCGTGTTAGTGGCACCGGTCCTCTACGGTGATGCAACCATTCTTCGTCATTACTCTATACCCCGTGCATGCTATCGACGTCGCCGACACCAGAAGTGCACCACTTCACTGCGAACGGCGATACTGACAGCTGAACGACATGCACACTCGACGTTGGTAACTGTTTCGAAATCCCAGGGGCGCCGCCATTGGCTGAATATTCGGCCGGACTGGTTCACACCGCGGCCTCAGTACTAAGGATGTTGTTGAGCAACGACGAAGCGGTGACGGAAGGCCAGTTGCATGCACTCTCAGGGGAGGGTTAGCAATCTGACTGTCCCATGCTTGCCACGTCTTCGGCGCCGTCGCTCTCGGGCCAGGCAATCCCAGGCAGTAGAGCAATCTAGGCGAGTAGAGGTGATGCAGCGTGAAGGAACGATGTAGTATCAACTGAGCTCGCACCATGCGCATGTCTTGCTTCTGTCACTTCCGCTATTGTCTGCATACCGCTTTGCACTTGTAGCGCGCTGCCCATGCATCTCCGCCGCTAGCTTGTTGTAATAACGAAGAGTAGAAGGGCTGTAGTTGGTTTCCAATTACGTAACCTTTCCGTTACGTAACAGCGTGCCAAATGACACCCACCCTACGCGACCACTAACCAACGCTACCATCGCCATTGATCGAAAGTTCGACAACAAAGGACATTGACATCGACACGATGTCATCCGACAACGAGAACGACCTGTGGGGCGAGTCCTCGCCGCCGGCTCAGGCGCCGTCACCCGCGCCTGCTA
The DNA here is from genome assembly GCA_039545355.1 of Trichosporon coremiiforme. Classification (NCBI taxonomy): domain Eukaryota; kingdom Fungi; phylum Basidiomycota; class Tremellomycetes; order Trichosporonales; family Trichosporonaceae; genus Trichosporon; species Trichosporon coremiiforme. The sequence goes on along the minus strand of BCJJ01000002.1, from coordinate 699,866 downwards.
CACGGCATCCGGATCCCGACGACGACGAGGAGCCCGCCGAGGAGGGCGGCGGCGACATCGTGAGTTGCCTCCACGAGAACTACCAACTAACTCCAGTTTGGAGACGACTCTGACGGCCACACGCATGCGAGTGAGCGATCCTCGCGCGCGGGATCCGAGAACCCGCTCGAGTATCCTGAGGAGGACGAGGACGTGGAGGAGTTACAGGAGGTGTGGGCAAACGTGCCGCTGCCGCAGTGGCCGCGCCTGAAACCGACAGACGGCAAGGTCTGGCACCTCAAGCTGCCCGCATTCGTGAACCTGGAGTCGCAGCCTTATGACCCCGAACTGTACCGCGCTTCGTGTGAGGACGACGGCGATCTGAAACCCGTCGAGGCGAAGAGCAAGATGATCGGCGTCCGCAACACGATTCGGTGGAAGTGGGTCAACGGCCCGCATGGCCCGGAGCGACGGAGCAACGCACGCATGCTCCGCTGGAGCGACGGGAGCGTCTCTCTCCAGCTCGGAAACGACCTCTTCGACCTTGCGCCGAGCTATGGCTCCACCCTGGCGCGTCCGCAGGACGCTGCCCCGCCCGCTGCCGCTGAGGCGGGTAACGCCGAGACGTCCTTCCTCTGCTACACGAGCCACCACGAGCAGGTCCTAGTCGCCGAGACTGCGATCGCGGGTCAGGTCAACCTCGTCCCGACCAGCATGGACAGCAAGACGCACCGCGAGCTTGTCACCCACGTGGGCAACCAGCACACGAAGCACTCGCGTATGAAGATTCTCGACGACATCGGCGACAGCTCCAAAGTCGCCGAGCTTCTTGCTCGTGCGGCTCCCCAACGTCCCGTCGCTACGAAGCGCCCCGCGCGCCCAGGAGCGAACAAGTACGGCGGCCCCGGTGGCCGCTCGCGCCTCAAGCGCGCCGACAGCGAGGACTCGGGCTTCGGGTCGCCGGAACGCCGCCGCCGCGAGGCGAGCTACGACGAGGACGACGGCTTCGTCGTCGCCGACACGGACGACGAGAGCGACAGCGACCGCAGGCGCAAGAAGAAGCGCCGCGACCGCGAGGAGGACTTGGACGAGATGGAGATTGCGGAGCGCCTGATCGAGGAGCGCGAGCGCGCGCGCAAAAAGGCGAAGAAGAACAAGCCTAGGAGGAAACACAAGACGTACTCCTCCGACGAGGACGAGGACGAGGAGCCAGAGGCCGAGGAGACGGACGACGACGCCGAGGGCGAGGCGGACGACATGGACGTGGAGAGTGAGGAGGAGTGAGCGCGTGAGCGAGCAGAAGTAGAGATTGAGGCGTAGACAAGTAGTGTATATGCACCTGTATTCGACTATCGTACATCTTCTCTAGCATCACTTCAGATTCTACGGATTATTACGGATTACTTCGAGTGCTCCTTAAGCGCCGCCGCGAAGCTCTCACCGGGTTGCACCTTGCCCTGGCCGGGCTGGACATGGGCCTTAACCGGGGGTTTGGCGACATGGGGTTGGGCCGGCTGGTTGTGCTGGGCTGGCTGAGCGTGCTGAGCCTGCTGGTGCTGGGCTGGAGCATGCTGGGCCGAGGCGTTCTGGTGCTGACCGGAGTGCTCCTTGATAGCATCAGCAAAGCTCTCGCCCTTGTGCACGTGGGTGTCGTGGGTGTCCGTGTGGGTCGTGCCGGGCTTCTGCTGAGCCTGCTGGCCAGACTGCTGAGCAGGGTGCGCGGCACCCGTGTGCTCCTTGATTGCGTCGGCGAAGGACTCGCCCTCGTGCACGTGCGCGTCGTGCGTGGCGGTGTGCTGGGAAGGCTTCTGCTGCTGCTGCTTAGCCTGCTTCTTGTGGGGATCCTCGTCCGTGCCCTCCTTGGTGGCGTCCGCGAAGGTCTCGCCCTTCTTCGGCTCGTTCTCCTTGATCTTCTCGACACGCTCCTTGGTCTGCTCCTTCGTCTCGGGCGGGGGAATGTCGGGCTCGTCGGCCGTCTTCGCGTCCTTCTTGTCCGCAGCCTTGTCGTCCGCAAGGGCGGGCAAATCCTTGGAGATCTCGTCGGCCTTCTCCTTCGCCGACGCCTCGGGCTGGGCGACATGCTGCTCCTCCTGCGAAGCCGCGACGTCGATCTTGTCCCCGATCTCCTGCGCCTTCGCCTCGGCCTTCATGCCGTCGACAGCGGCCCTTTCAGCCTGGCTGGGCTGCTGGCCCGGCACGCCGCCGGCGACGTCAAGCGTGATCGTCTCCTCCTTGAGCTTCGGAGGCGCAGCACCGGTCTTGATGGCAGTGGCCTTCTTCTCGACGTTCTCTGTTTTGCCCTTGCCGCCCTTGCTCGGGACGCCACGGCTACTCTCCTTCGCCTCCGTCTCGGTCACGCCCTTCATGACCTCCTCCTCAATGCGGTCGTAGGTCGCGCGAGAGAGCTTCTCGTCGCGCAGAACGGGCGGCAGCTCGATCGTCTGGCAGTCCCGGATCACCGAGCCCTGGCGGATACTGCGCTGCGAGTTGGGGAGCGGCGCGTCCTTCTTCGTAAGGTCCCTCGGACGCTGTGAGCCGTCCACCTCCTCGTTGCCCAAGTTGTCCGAAGCAGACTTGTCCGTGTCGCCGGTATAGTCGGCAGTGGCGTCGTTGATGTAAGCGACGGGGGCGTTCAGCGCAAAAAGGATAGGCTGCACCGACTGCGCGGGCGAGGGCGTGAACAGAAGCACGAGCGGGTACAGAATGAACCACCTGGTGTTAGCTTGCCTGCATAACCTTCAGTAGCTTACAGGAGGAACTTAAAGAGACTGTCCTCGCCCCAAATCGGGCGCACGACCTCGTCACGCGCCCATGGCATGATGACCGACAGGGCAAGGATGTTGCTCTGCACGCTCGTGTCACGCTTCTTGGCGGGCGCATCCGGGTCGGGCACGACCTCGCGCTTGGAGTAGGCAGCCGACGCCAGCGTGTTGAGCACGAGGGCGAGACGCTCCTGCGCGAGGAGGGAGACGATGGCACGCCTGCCGGCGTCGGCGAGCACACCCGTGTCCTGCTCCGGGCGCTTGCCCTTCATCGTCGCCTCGACACCGGGAAGAGCCGAGGACCAGCCAGGCGAGACCAACTCGATGATACGAATGTTGCGTTCGGCGGGCGCCTTCATGAGGTGGGGTAGGAGTGACGTGATGAGGTGGAAGTGCAGCTGCTGGGGCGTCCACGAGACGCCGGGGTGGGTACTGGGGTCCCATGAGGACCACTCGTCATAGATGCCGCACTCCCAGTTACCGCCGAGGACGATAGCGTCGACGCGGCGGCCACCCTCACCCATAGTGCCTGCCGGGGTCGAGGTCCACTTCTTCACAAAGTCGCGGACTGCCTCGGGCGTCGGCGGGAGGGGCTCGCAGTTGAGCTGCGCGAGCGGGTTGCCCGACGCCGCGAGCTTCATGGCGTGCAGCATGGTCAGGAGCGACTGCGGAAGCGGGCTCGCAATCGGCGGCAGGTACAGGATCTGAGGCGGCGACGGCAGGTGCAGCAGCTTGTGCATCAGGGCGAACGTCGTCGGCTCGGGAGGCGCCTGGGGTCAGTTCTGAAAGATACATTGAGCTCACGGCAATGATGATGAGCTTGCCGCCCCATTCGCGCTCCCACACGCTCTTCTTGCCGCCGGAGTAGATCTTGAGCGCGAAGGCGCCGACGCCGACGGCGACGGCCGTCGTGAGCTTATTGGTGTCGACGTTGGAGAGCTTTTCCGCTATGGTGTGGATCGGCATGGTGCTGGTCCTTTCCGTACGTTCAATCTGGGAAGAAGGAGGAGGTAGGGGGAAGGGGCGTCCGGGTTTTGTCGTGTGCGTGGTCTTTTCCCGGTTCCCAAGGTCGTCACTGCTGTCGCCGGAGATAGGGTCTGTCTTGGATCGGCGAGAGATCGAGAGTGTTCGAAGCCTCGGTATCGTCATAGGTACCGCAGCTGCCATATCACCACGTGGTCTACACCGAGATATCGTGCCTGTAATCTGGGCCCGCGTCAGCAAGATCTCACTGAACCCTCTGTTGACAGATCTCGTCACCTCCACCTTGACGTCTATGGCCATCACGACAGATTTCCAGCAGCGACGGGTCCAGCGGCGGCTCGAGGATCTCGAGGTGCGTCACCGATTAAATTCCAGCTGACAACACCAGCGGACGAATCCGACCGACATCCCAGCGCAGAGCTTCGTTCTTCCGCCTCCTCCGCCTGGTTCAGCGGCAGCCCAGACGCACGCCGCTCAAGTCTTAGCCGCCAAGAAGAAGCAGACGCCCAACGTGCGCCGGGCCCTCGGCACGAAGAAGACGTTCCGCGACTGGCTCGGCGAGCTCCCTTCGACCCCAACGCCGCCGTACGTCACTGCTGCTGCGCCGCCGCCAGTCACTCCACCAGCCCGTCTCTGTGTTTCCTGCGGCTACATCGGGAGCTACCGGTGCCAGCGGTGCGGGGACTGGAACTGCAGTCTCGAGTGCGTCGCGATTCATGAGCGGGATGGTGGATGCGGCGGCGCCTAGCCGCATGACGATGTTGGGATCACCGTTGTATGACAGACACATTGTAGCATAACTTGTGGACAGAAACATGATACAAGCAGGAAGCAGGGATACAGCGCTCCAGCCTTCTTACACGGTCCACAGCACAGGCTGCCGGGTCCCGAGCGGGGGTGCGAGCGGGATTGCACGGTCTGAGCAGAGGTCGTGGTAACCATGGCTGTGGTCTTGGCTGGGGTGGTGGCCAAGGGTGTGGCCATGGCGCTCAGCTCCCTTGCGCAGCAACTTGAGCAACTCCGGGTCGGACACCACGACGAGCCGTGGTGGGTTGGTCGGCAGCTGGAGCACAACGTGGTCCTTGTCGCTCGCTGCATGCATGGAGTGTGTAGTGCCGTGACGTCGGAGCAGCTTGCGCAGACGGGGGTCGCGCGCGAACGAGTGGCCGCAGAGGAACTCTGCCGCCCGCCTGAGGTCGATCACGGCGCCCGCTGTCAGTGCCGAAGGTGGCGGTTGGTCGAAAGCGACAAGACCAGTTGGCGGCGGAGAGTAAGGGGCCTGCTTCGGCATGTGTTGTTGCGTGTGTCGAGGCGGAGAGTAGGAACTGCACCTTCAGTTAGCAGAATCGACTGACACACTCACAATCCCAAACCTAGACTGACGCTCGGCACAAGCACGTCACAATCTATATGACAGCGCGCAGACTTCAGCGACGCCGGCTCGGACGAGTAACCCCCGCTCAAGAATGCGTTGAAACCAGACAGCGTGCGTGGCCACATCGATCCGGCGACGCTGGAGCTGGAGCTGGCGTTGTAGCCTGAGAAGCGGGCGAGCCGCGTCGCCATAGTCTCCGTATCTGTAAACTGGAGGGCGGTGAGTGGGAACTGCAGTGAGATGGAGAGGAAAGGTGTGAGGTGCAACGATGATGGCAAGGTTGCAGGTGTGGTGAAGCCAGCAGGCGGCGAGCAAGTGCACAATTGTATTTATGGCTCTTACACACGCTTAGACCACTCGAAGACATGACCTATCGGTCATCTGAGCAGCGCACACGCCGCTGGGGCTCCCTGATCCACGCAACCCGCATGCACGGTGCAATCCTCGCAGTCATCGCCCGGTAGACATGACAGCATTGGCGCTGTCTGCCAGGGCTGGTCTAAGTGGCTGGGCAGGTCGGCAAATTCTCGGCGACCAGCGCCGTCGGCTCTCGTCATGAGATTCAATACACCAGAAGTAGTAGGGGCGACTGCCGTGTGCCTAAGCGGCCGGCAAGCGCCGCAGGGCGACTGATGGAGGCTGATGCCGCACAATAGAAAGTCTATATTCCCCGCGCGGTCAGGCGGGTCAACTACGGCCGTTGCGTGCCTAGATCTGGCCGCTGTCTCTCGTACTCGCGATGTGCAACGCGATCACAAACACAGTGCAGCAGGTTAGTAGAGTGCAGCAGGAGGAAATGAAAGACTACATTGAGGCTACGATTATGTTTTCTGGTGGTAATGACTTAATGCGAATGACTGGGCCAAGCATTCGCCTGAAGGCGCGCTTAGAGGTGCGAGGGCAGACCGTCGTCCTTGCCAATGCACTCGGCGAAGGCGTTGCGGATGGAGATGGCGCCGGAGGTGGTGCGGCGTCCATTAGAGTCGTAGATGGCGAACTCGAGGTAACCTTCGTGCTTGATACGGTACGCGGCGAACTGGTCCTGGACTTCGAAGCGGTCGAGCTCCTTGCCGATCGAGCCGCGCTGGTGCGTCTCCTCGCCGTCGCCGACGACGACCGTGAACGGCGGCACACCGCCCTTCCACGACAGGTGCGCGTACTCACACGTGTACGGCTCGGAGGGCTCGATCTCGACGTTCTCGATGCCGCTGTGCGGGTTCGCGCCTGCCGGAGCGGCGAGGGCGGTTGTGGCGGCTAAGAGAGACAGAAGGGCAACGCGCATTGTGGTTGTGTTGCTGGTTGGTTGGGATTTAGAGGAGGTTGCTAATGTCGAGAAGAGCTCAGAGATCTGATGTTATATACCTTGCAACTTGTCAGATGTCGACACCAGCTAGCGTGGCCGGGTGCGGAGGTGCGGAGGTGCGGAGGTCACGCGAACACTATCGGGGAGAACACTAACGGAACGAAGTTCAGGTCCTGCACCTGTCTTCTAGAGAGCGAAGCCTAAACCCTGTGGATCGTTGGTCACTGGCGTCACTGGCGCTGCGGAGCTGTCAGCAAGCTAAGCATATAACGCGGCACCGCCTTGCGATCACTCGGATGTAACTTAACCCTATGACGCTCGGCGATGGTTCCGACACAATGTTCCTCCGCGCAGGCCTTAGCTTGAAGAGTCGTCCGCCGGCGGAGCGCGTAGAGGGCGGATTGGGCGTTGACCGACGACGTGCAGTTATTTTCGGACACAAGCTCAACAGCCCCAACCTCATCTTCCCGACATGTGGGCACACTGATCGCCGGTCGAAGTGAGAATTCCCGGACGTTTACCCCGAGGGGCCGCAGGCTCCTCCGCAGCACCAGGAGACCAAGTGCACAGCATTCGGCGTTGACTGACGTCGGCGTCGGACTTGATTACAGTTCCTACGTCATCAAACGTGGCCGCCGAAGGCAATCACCTGAAATGAGTGCAGGTTTAGTTAAGGCAAACGCGATTTCTGCGATTGTCCTCGCACCTAATCGCGTTGAGTTACCGTGGTTGTCTCGCACAGGAGTTGATCCAAGACAGCGACAGCGGATTTTGACCTGATGAACGCGGGCTGCATGAACTGCCGAAAGGTTAGCATAGGACTTAGCATGGGCTTGCCGGACTAACAGGGTGCTTTGCGCATCGCCTGCGCCCCACTGTTGCACAGGAATAACAACCGGTGTCACCTTAGCATGCCTCGGACTTACACTCCAGGAGACGGTTACAGTTAGAGAGTACTTGAGGCAGTGTTAGGATGGCAGGTGGGTAGTCGGACATTCCAATCGCGAGGTCAGGTGTTGGCTCAAGACCTGGACCATGCGGATGCCGCCGGAGCCACGTACCACAGGAAAAGCACTAGTCAGCCTTGTTGTCGTTCCCGCACACTCCGCACCAGTTTATCTCGTTAGCGCGGCTCTGCTCCCAGCTCGCGACGTGATTTCTAGCAGAACATGGGTTAACCGGTCAGGAGGAGTGATTGCGGTGCCGATAGGCTGTGCGTTGAAGCAGTCGCCGACGTCGACGACGGAACGGGTCGAATGGAATTCACAAAGCTTAAGCGGATGCCGCGGACGCTGCCGATTGCGCACAAGGTTGTGTGCCCCGGAGAGCCGGTCGGTTCACCGGTGATGCTTGTGCGCCAAGCGATTGACGGAAGCGCAAGTTGCGGCCTGCGACGGGTATGTAGTGTCGGCCAGCGGCCTCCCCAGTGCTTGCACGGCTGAGTGCTTCAGTGCCATGGACAGCTGGAGTGGGCATTCGCCAAATCACTTTAGGGGACGATTGACAGTGCCTGGGACTCGCTGCTGGCGGAACCCACCGTCTTCTGTGCCTCCACAGCTGTACAGCCCAGTCGATGATGAGGAAGGTTGCCCAGTGTGAGCATGGACATCGCTTCGATGTACTGTTCAGTTCAGCGGGGACATGGGACATCGTTGTCGAAATGATCATTGGCGACAGTGTCTTTCGAAAACAGCGCCCTCGTGAGCGACTGCGTCCCAGACTGTCAACCTTGACATGCTCTGGCCTGCAGCCGTCTGGTAGTTGGGGGTCAAAGAGTGCGGCTGCCACTGCATGCTGTAAATGGAGTGGGGAGCTCGTGAGCGGTCGCAGCATGCAACAACTTCAGCCCGAACGCAATAGCACACCGTTTCGATCGCGCCCAAGCTATGACACTCCCAGCCGTTAATCTCTAACGCCCCCTGACAAGAGGTCGCAAATCAGCAACATGCCTACGTGTCACCAGCTGCCTAACGCTCTTCGCTTTCTTCACTTCGCATCATTCAACACCACTCAGCGCCCACCATGTCCGATAATAAACCCTCCCGGTTCCATGGATACCAACACATCAGCCTCCTCAGCGGCCGGCCCCTCAAGACGTGGCGTTATGTTGATGGCTGCGGAGACATTGTCGCCTGGGACGAGCACTCGGTGCGCGTGACATGTCGCCGGGTCCCTCCCAACCTGTCCCATGAGGAGATGGGTCTCCGTCTTATCGAAGCATTCATGGCGACTGGCAAGATTGTGAGTAAGGCGCATTCGACCACAAGCTGACGACAGGAAAGTGTCAAGATCTTTCTGAAGCCCCCCAACGGTGTTGCGTCAACCGGCGGTGATGGCGAGCTGAACCCCAAGGACGCGGCCGAGCTGGCCTCTGACACTGTGCTCTACAACGACGACGGCAACGAGGAGTTTTCCGGCGGGTTCTACAGTGACCTGGAGGCTATGCAGGACAAGGAGGCTAAGGCGTCAGGTCTCGAGCCCGCCATGCACATGCTCATCGCCCGCGTCACCTTTACCAATGCCGATAGTGCCGCACGTGCCGTGGCCTTGGTAAGGATCAGTACTCCAACATGTTTGACAGAGCTGACTCCAGCCGCTGTGGCGTTCCTTCCTGTTTGAGAGGGTGCGCCTGCGCCGTGCTTCCGGGAAGGAGTACCTCAGAAGGATCGCCGTCCGTGTCCAGTGGCGCTTACTCCTCCCTGGCTTTTGGGTGAGCTGCTCAAAACTCCGGGGTAAGGCTGACCCCAGTGCCTCACTCCCGACAACGAGGTAAATGCAGTCCGTGCCCGTTGCTAGGAAGCCAACGAGGGCAACTACCCGAGTTGGCAGGACGCCATCCAGGCTTCTGGACACACTGAGGAGACGTCGAAGATGCCGCTCTCCGAACCCCCTTACGATCTCCAGCCGATCAGCGTTCTCCCCGACAACTGCAAGGTCGAGCTGTGGGATGGCGCCGCGGCCCCCACTGTCGGCCTGCTCGCGACCAAGGCCGAGGTGTTCTTCGGCCCGGAGCCCCCCGTCCTGTTTCCTGACAACAGGAAAGACGCGGATCAGAAGCCGGCGGCCCGCAAAGGAGATAAAGGGCCGTCGATTAGAGAGCGCGCAAAGAAGGACAAGAGCCGCGTTGAGATGATTTGTGAGGAGAACGACCCCGATGTGCCTATGCCGCCTGAGCTCAAGACTAGCGGCGAGTAGGCGAGTCCTTGCAGTATGCAAGCTACCGTACCTCTTGTTTAATAGCCAGACGCAGATGCAACTTCAATGTGAAGATCCCCTGCCTTGACAACTTGGCAGAGCGTATAGCGTATGTGAAGGCCATCATCACCGTTTGTCAAGCTCCTCAGAGCGGATGAGAAGCGGGCTCTGCGCCGCTCTCTTTCCAGGCTCTGCCAAGCTACCTGGCCAGGCACGCTGAAGGGCGCGCTTCCAACGGCTGCCAAGGTCGAGGGCATCGAACTCAGCGCAACTGGCCGGCCGCGCGCATCAAAGACAACCACGGCTAATCCCAAGTCGACCACTCAGCCCCAGCCGAAGCCTGCGCACAAGCCCAGGCCCCGAGGCAAGTTCGAGCCGAATCTGAAGCCTGGCCTTGGCTCCTAAGATCCATCTCCTCCGGCAAGAGCCGCCCGTCCTGATCTTCGGCCGTTCTTTGTAGACCAGTCAGTACTCATCATGCATGTATCGTATACTTAACATTGACGTTGCTTGCACGATCCAACCAACCATCGAAGGGCAAGCAGGCGAGTGAGAACCGGTAGAGCGTCAAATGAAGCGACGGGCAATTTACCCCCCAGTCCTTTCTGCAATTCACTTTCTTGGTGAGTCGCTCAGCTCTGTCAGTGCCCTGAGCCGAATCACAAAAACATGTTCAGAGCACACAGCACATGAGCTTTTCATCGACTATACGCAATTACAGTTCTCAAAGGCGTTATAGATTTGCAGATTTGGATGGGTATAAAGCATGCGAACCGCGATTGCTGTCGGTGCGCGCTTTCGAGAGCGGCGAGCAGTGACTTGAGGCACGTGGACGCAACGAAGGGTGCATGTGAGGGTTCGTCGCGCGCTCAAACCGATGCTCTTGACATCAAAGCGGTATGGCGCTGAGCGCAGACGAGCCATCGGCAAATGACAGTCATGTTAGAACACGCGCGCGAGTTTGATCAGAAGAAGATCACTGTTGCTACTACTTGGCGAGTCCACACCTGAAATGCCGTCATTCATCGCCCTCTTGCAACCGACGAGCTCCGGTTGCAGCATACTTTCGACGCACTGCAGAGAGTCATCGAGCAGCAGAAGATCAACCATCATTGGCTCAGAGAGGTTCGTGAGGCAGTTCATCCAGGAGACCGCGAGGGCCGGGCTTCGATGGCTCTTGCGCAAGTGAAGCCGTGGACATCGGAGGAGGCACGTAGGACGGGTCGTTGGGGGGAGGAATACCCCGCAACGCTTTGTAGAGTCGACAAGGAATGTGTAGCCGCAGCCAGGCATGTCCTCTGCCACAGTACGAACGCCGCGAAACGCTACGAAAAAGACTTCGGGCACCGTTTTGATCGAGTTGACCTTGGGGATGTCCGCAAGGGATAGAGACTTGTCGATTTCGCTGCGCTTGACGTGTCGAGCGCAGTTTCACACCCTGACTGTCTCTGCGTCGTCGCGAGGTGAGCTAAGTGTCAGCCGGCCGTCTTCAATGAGAACTTGTTTGACCTGCGGGATGTCCCGAATCAAGACCTGGGGTCAGATTGGGCTGGGGATACAACCTACCCATCCGCGGCGGGGAAGCAGGAAGACCCAGGAGATCTGGTAGTACGGCTTTACCAGCACGAATTTGCCTTCCCTGGTGCGCGTCTTGATCGGATCGAAAACGTTGCGCTCGATGATGGGTTCATGTTAGCCCTCCCCTTCTAATGCGTTCATCATCCTCAGCACCGTTGGGCATCGGACCTCCTACCGAACGTGACACAGCAACCATGGACCCAGTCATTGGTGTCTGTTGCCCGCCTGCATTATTGTTAAATTCTCTTCTATTTAACTGAATTAAGCGGATGTACCTTCCCCACCCTTCGTCAGCATTGCCATCCTGCAGGATTCCTGTCATTAGCTTGGGCGCTTTCTCGTACTGTATGTGAACTCACGACGATACCATACTTCTTCATACGGAGAATGATCTTCGCCCAATCTCGGCCCTGGTCATTGTAAGGGGAACGTGGTTGCAGGTCACCCCCACAGAGTATGGGCCCCATCTCACAATCCCCTCACTGCCGTCCAAGTGGCGGATCGGTAGCCAACCTGCCAGCTGTCTCCCAGTCAAGGTGTTGACATGGATGCAGCCCATAAACCGGGAGATGGCTGGTGGTGAGACTGCGCCAGTTACTGGTGGATCCATGATGAACACAAGAATAGCCGAGAGATCGGATGCGGTGGCGCCAAAAGTTGGAGGGAGTAGGAAGAACGGAAAGAGTAGTGAAGCCATACAAGGGAATGAGAATGACGAATTCGAGAGGTGAGGAGAGAATGAGTGAAAAGTCGGTACATGAATTCGCAACGAGGAGAGCTGAAGAGGAATCGAAGGGACGGACGGATGAGACGCACGTCATCTAGATCAGAGGAGTCAAGGAAGGCAACACATGGTCCATTCAGCCCGTCCGCGGAAGACCTGGGGGCGCTCCCGCTGCGCGCTGCGGATCATCTCCTTTCAAGCACGTCCAGTGGTGTAGGGGGCGCAGTGGGATACTAGTCTCCAGGCACGCCCACGATAGGCGCTCTTGGCCGTGCGCAATAACAAGAACAGGGAGTATGGAAATATGAAAAGCTCTCCGAAGCCGAGAATTATCTCCACAACCTCGGAGCGAAGCGCTCTGTCGCCTTCGCGCCCCGCGCGCGCGCGCATTCGAGCTGATCATTAGAGGTTAGCCAGACGCTCCATATGTGTGGCAGATCGATTTGCATTTGATTCGCGTTTTCGATTATTTCCCAGGATTTTTCCTTGGGCTTCAGGCGCCCCGCGCAAGGTCTCGTTTACAACGCTCGCAAGCTCCGTCGGCGGCCGGTTCCTCATCTTCGCATGTATCTTGTGACAAGTGCTTCCATCATGGTTCAGCTGACTGCACAGGCACTGTTCTCACGTACTGAGAGCTGAAGCTCATCGGTGTGGAGGGCTGTCAGCAGCTTGCATGGCACATCCTGTGTTGTCGGTCACACACAGAAGAGAACGATATGTGTGAGGCTCGAGCTTATGTGCTTGACCTTGGCTTCGGTTTCGTCGTGGTCTTCGAGCTTAAGTTTTCGTCTTCGCTGTGCTAGACCGTGGCATCCAGCCGACCTCGATATCTTCGACCTTGACTTGGGCTTCAAATGCGTCCTTGAGTGAGCCCACAGGCTGCGTTTGGCAGACCTCAGACAGGCAGCGAGTCGGAGCCTGTTTCTCACCTTGGTTGATCTTCCTCGTGATGTACAAGTGGTGAATGCCGCAGATTCTGCCGACCTTGGTGAGGGCGGGGAACCCGTGTTTGAGATCGGTCGAGTCGCATCCTGGGTAGAGACAGACATCGGGGACAGTGTACTTCGACTTGATCGAGCGGAGGATGTTGTCCTTGGGCCGCTTCCCGTAGGTGCGCGTGGTCGACGATGCGCTGGCCTTGACGTTCTGGGCTGTGACAAGGCTTGCAAGCTGCCTCTTGATGTACTGGGGCGTTGCGTCGCGCGGTGCAGCAGCGGTGACCTGGTCGAGAGCAGTGGTGAGCCCGATTGCTTCTTGGTCATCACGGTGCAGGGTGCCGTGATGCTGCGAGCAGACTCTGCCAGTGTCTGGCCTTGAGCGCCACCATCGCCAAGCACTCCAAGTCGTTTGGCACCCTGGGTACAGGCAAATATCGGCCAGCTTGCGATCCTTCCAGGGGTCGCCGCCTCGAAGTCGCTTCCTGTAGCAGTTGTCGCACTCGCGCTCGTCGCTGACTTGACGATCGACGTAGAACCAGAAAAACGACTTGGTGCCGACAGTTCCGCAGGCGCAGACAAACGGAGCATTCCAGCATGGCAGGCAGATCATAGCGCCGGGGACTGGACCTTTCCGCCATTCCCTGCACTTGCGGATGCCGCAATTGTAACAGACAAAACGTCGTTGGAACTCGTCGCTCTTCCGTTGTTCAACATGGACACAGACGAAGCAAACGGGGGCGTCGGCGGTATCTTGAGCCCAACCCTTCTCGCGCACTCGTTCGTAGCGTGTACACTTGAAGCTGAAGTAGCTCTTCTGCACCTGAGCCGCAGCCTGGACACCAAAACCCTGGTTGGGTTGATCCGAGGGTTTTGGCACGGTGGCGAGTCTCTCAGGGGCTCGCTTGATTGGCTGAGCACCGTCGGCCCAGTCGACTTCCATCAGCTTGTGCTCGGCTTTCTGGAACCGCTGGAGCTGCTTGCGGTAGCCGTCGAGACGCTTGGCTTCGTGAAGGCATGCGACGCACGTGCCGCCGTTCATGAGGGCGGTACCACAGGTGTCACAGGTACCGGGCATGAGGTGTCGGTTCTCAGCCTTAGCCCTCCTGGCAGCTCCGGTCTGCTCTTGGCGACGGGCCCTGGCTGCTTGCCGCACCTCATGTTGAGCGGCGCTGAGGCCCTCCTTCATCCGTCGAGGCAGGTGGGGATCGCGAGCGACGGCTTCCAGTGAATCGACTTTAAAGAGCGATGTGTACATGGCACTGCAACCGGCGAGGAAGACGCAAAGTGGGACGATGTCCTGAAGGCCAGCCGGCGGGAGTTCAAGTCTAAGAAACGCAGCGCGTCCTCTACCACGGGGCCAGTGACGCCGAAGAAACCCCGGAAGGGAGATGATGGGAACACGCCCAGTGAAGACAAGTCGATGCCTAGCTCTCGGCATGACGTGGAAAGGTTCCCCCGCCGAACGGCCGGCACTTCACAAATGACCATGAGCGCACCATTGTCGTCAAGCGGGCTCAGATGAGAGGAAAATAACGAGAATCGACTGAGCGGAAGAGACACAGTGATTGAGTGGAGACAGTAGCGGCAGTGTTGGAATGGAGGAACACTTGAGACTGGTCAAGGTCGAGTGTTACTAGGGGAAGTGAGGAAGGCAAAGATGAGGAAGTCGGGGTTGGGCGCGAGTGGTGGGCGATGGAAAGATGGAAGAGAGTATTGTTGACCTGGTGATGTTGCCAAATTGAGGGGAAGGGGCGTGCCGGCGTGAGAAGCGTGAGACGCGTGAGCACAGTCATGGTGCGCGGTGAGAGGAAGACGCATTGACCACATTAGTCTGACAGACGACCGACGCAACCTCACCGTTCTGCTGAGGCCCTCTCGCAACCCATTCCACTGCGCCGCTGCGCCGTGAGTCACTGTAGGAGCTCGTCATGCCGGGTAAGTGAGACGATGAAGCCAACTGCGCCCTTCAACTCTTCCGCCCTTTCTACCAGGATTCCTGCAAATAATCGCCCATGGGGCGACAGTACTCCCGTCTGCTAGACCAGACGGGCGGCCAAGCCCTATATATCTGTGAAGCTCGCAGTGAGGGGACGGCGTTCATGCGTAGAAAGAAACTGCCTGGGAATGCGTGGTATCAGGCAGTGTAGCAGTGTAGTGAAGGCTGCAGCTGCAAGGCATGTTAGTGAATGGTGATCTGAGTCAGCTGGGTTGAGTGACTTGACTTCTCTCGCCCGGACATCTTGGCGTCGTGGGGCTCTGACCCTGCTGCCCGCTGGTTAGAGAGTTTGCGTGTGGCGACGTGTGCGCCAGAGACCAGAGGGCGCATGTGAAGGCAGAAGAACCAACGACGGCCTATCGATCGATCGATCAATCGTCTTTGTCCCCTGCCCTGGAGGGCATGGAGGGCGCTCTACGGAACTCCTCGGTCCCGGCGAGACTCTGCGAGGATTCACAGTGATATGCGTGTCATCGGCATGGAGGCCAGCCCTTGTAGTTGGAGCAGAATACTTCGCGGCTCCCATTGCGTACCGTTGATAGACATGCTTCGCGTCCTGCGCCATGTGGAGTCACTTCTTCGACGTCTCGAGTAGTGCAAGGAGGATTGAACTGATGGAGCAAGTGGAGGTGCATGCATGGATTGGGCGGCGCTCGTGCCTGAATCAGAAAAGCGCGCCGCTAAGGTCGGCGATAGGACACAATTCGGTTTTAAAGGCCACGTGGCCAAGACTGCCCGCTGGAAATTTTGCTTCCGTCATGGAGACTGGCTGGCTGGTCCCGCCGGTGGCCGGTGGGAGCGTTGCTACTACGAGTTGACTGAGAAGTGTGCTGACTTCCATCCATCAAAAAACCACACCGACAAAGTGAGTGACGACGACCCCGACGACGACATCGACGCCGCGCGCCACTGCGACGAGGGAGGAACAGAGATTATCGAGCTTTCGAACGGCATGGACGCGGAGAGTACGAGGCAAATTTTGGCCGACTATCGACGTCTCGATCTCTGCTTGGGTACTTCTACAGGACGCAGGGCTGAGAGTCTGAGCGACGGACAGGCGTATAGCGTTCTGGAATACGCCAGTATGGAGCGGAGAGGTCTGCTGCAGCAGAAGTTTGAACGGACATACCCGGCTCGTGCGAATCTCTGTTCCCGCCCATCGAACGTCGACCCGCCTCCCCTTTTCTTCAACATCAACTAACGACAGATGCCTACCCGTTTCTCGAAGACGCGCAAGCACAGGGGTCACGTGTCGGCCGGTTACGGTAAATTTCTGCACGACGAGAGTGCGTCGCTGATTATCAGGTCGTGTCGGCAAGCACCGCAAGAGCCCCGGTGGTCGTGGTATGGCCGGTGGTCAGCACCACCACCGCACTAACCTCGATAAGTACCACCCGGGGTTAGTTTTCTCGAGTTCTGGAGCGTTCTGGAGCGATTTGGGGACGTTTGGAGGGGTTATTGAGTAGAAGAGGTCGTCGAGGATGGTTTGGGTGGTTGGGTGTGGCACGTGTGGTGGGTGCCACCAAACGACGTGGCGGACCTGGCCGATCCTTGCCGATCTTCTACCACATCTCCTCCAACTCTTCTTTGCTCCTCAACGTCGACGTCGAAGTGGAAGGCTTGCGCTGACAGAACAGTTACTTCGGAAAGGTTGGTATGCGTCACTTCCACCTCCTTCGCAACCACTACTACCGCCCCACGATCAACATCGACAAGCTGATCGCTCTTCCTGAGGCCAAGGTCGACGCCCCTGCTGGCTCGGTCCCCGTCATTGACCTCGTCAACGGCTCTGCCCACGCCTTCAAGCTCCTCGGCAAGGGTGCCATCAACCAGCCCTTCATCGTCAAGACCCGCTTCGTCTCCAAGCAGGCCGAGGAGAAGATCAAGGCTGCCGGTGGTGTTGTCAAGCTCGTCGCCTAAGCGTCTCACATTAGACCTTTGTGCAACGATTTATGGTTTCATGCCGAGAGGGGATGTTGCGTTAATTGATGCAACGTGTACATAGCATTTTGAATCGAGTCGTTGCAGACGTTATGTCGGTGTGGGATTGGAGTACAGGCTGGGAATTGGAACGACTGACACAGGGAGCCACAGGGACGCGGTAAGAAGATGACAGGTGCGAGTTGACCTGGCTGAGCAGAGTGGTATGAACGGAGCGACATGGTGCGAGTGACGAGGGGTCTGCCAGTCCGGCAACGAACATGAAAGCGACAGCTCGCACGACGACCACCGGGACGACAACCACCAGGAGGACGGCCACCAGGAGGACGACGGCCGATACGGCACGACATTACAGCATCGACCGCAATGACAACCAGCATGGCAACACGATCATCGCAAGTGCGGCATAGACAGCCCACCAGGGGCCGGTGGCCGTGGTATGCGGGCTCCGCGCACCTACATTCAGCGCCTGACACCAGCCCACAATTCAGCGACAGCCGGACCCAAAACAGCCAGCCTCTGACGCTCGACAAGGAACTGCTCAGCTCATCGACATCACAGCACACTGGCATATCACTAGATGTACATAAGAATTACACACATGTCTACAAAGCGCTGAGGAAGCTCGCGTCGCCGCTGAGGTCGACCTCCTCTGCATCGGGCTCGCCCTCGCGCCTGCGTTTGCGGGGGACAGGCGTAGCCGCGCCGCCGGGGACTTCGCTCATCATGCGCTTCGCCTGCTTGCGGGCGCGGACGGAGCTGCCGGGGCTGGGGCCGTGGGCAGGGCCGACCTCGAGTCCGAGGGGAATCAGGGGGTGGGCCTGGGAGTGCTGGATCGGCGCTGCGGGCGAGGTCGAGGCGCTCGGCGTCGCGAACGGGTTCATCAGGCTGCCGCTAGCCAGCGCGACGATACTCTCGAGCCCGCGAGCGGACATGAAGTCCGCGGACGAGAGGTCGAAAGACCCGTCTGCGTCCGCCGCGGCCGCCGCCACCGCACTGACCCCCGCCTCGTCAAGGACGACATTGTCATCGCGCGCCAGCACATCCTGCACCTCCTGCGGCGAAAGGCGCGTGACCTGCGCCGCGTCGCGCGATGCCTTGACGCGCGGCTTCAGGTGGAAAAACGCGTTCGCGTTCATGACGTCAGGCAGATTAGGGAGCAGGCGGTCCTCCTCGGCGACAGGCGGGTTGTCGTACAGGCCCTGGGCCCACTCAGGGAACTGCTCCTGCACCTTCTCGTCGACATGGAAGCGGAAGAGTACAATGCCGCCGGCACCGGCGACGGGCATTCCGTTCTGGTCCTTCGGGCGGAGCAGAGGCAGTTGCGACCGGTCCCACAGCTCGGGCGGCAGGTGGAACGTCGGAGCGGGCTGCTTGGGCCTACCCTTGCGGCGCATGCGCGATGTCTGATCGAACGCGTACGTGTCCAGAATGTTCAGTAGCGAGCGCGCCTGCTCAGACAGCCAGAACTGGTCAACGACCTCGTGCGCCTCCGACGCTCGCGTTCCGCATTGCAGCTTGCGGTACGCGTGCCACTCGTCCTCGGTGTATTCACGCTTCGGGTCGGGACGCTCGTTCGTTTGAGATGCAAAGTCGATCGTGAGGAGCGTGCGGTACAACGCGCGGAGCTTGCAGAGGTTGAGCGGCGAAGTGTCGAACGCGGCTGAACGACGAGCGAGCAGACTCTGCTGGCGGCGGTACTGGTTCTGCTTGCGTCGCGTGATCTCGTCCTTATGCACCTCACCGCGCTCACGTGTGAGCTGCTCGTCGTACCGCTTGCCGAGACGCGTCCAGTACGTGTGGATCGCCTTAACAATTTGGTCGTCATCGACCTCGGGCTCGGCCGCCGCGTATGTCTCGGCCCAGGCCCTCTTCACGTCGGCAGTGACGGCATCGATGAACGGTCGGACCGAAGCGCTGGACACGTCCGCACGGAAGTCGGGGCGATACTCGTCGACGCCGTTCAGACTAGTCTCGGCCGTAGGCGGCATGCTGTTCGGATCAGGGAGGTCTTTCGTGCCCTTGCACTCGAACGACGACACAGGGTACTCGACACCGACGCGACGGTTCGCCATCTTGTGCACGAGGTGCTCAAGCTTCATACTCCTGCGCTTCCGACCCAAACGCTTCTCCTCGTCCATGAAGGGCGTGGCGCTGCCTGAGTCGCGCAACCTGCTGTCATCCGTCGCATCATCTAGCGTTGCCGCCTTCATTGCCATGCGGGAGCGACGCGGGGGAGCGGAGCTCGACGACGCCATGGCAGATGAGGTACTGACAAGGGCGTCATACCGCGCCTTGAGCGCGTCATACTCCGACCGGGGCACGTAAGAGATGGCGAGCGCGGGGTCGATAGTGGGTGGGCCGCGCCCTTGAATCGAGTCGATGAGGTTCTTGACGAGTTCGGTTTGGCGGCGGTTGCTGTCCGCGAGCACCTTGAAGCTCCCCATCAAGCCTTGCAGAATCGCGGGGGCATTCATGTTGTCGATGATCGTCTGATTCGCCGAGCTAAGTTGTTGCAGAGCCGCGACAGCCTTGTCCATGCTCTGCACCTGGACCTGAGAGGCGGGTACCAACGTTGGGGGCTGAACATCGCTCTCGTTCAGCTGCGCCGATGCCGCGATCGCCGCGGTCTCTTCCTCGCCATGTGAGCCTGAGATGGCTGCACGGAGGGCCTCGAGAGCTGCCTCCTCCTCATTGTGGTCATTATGGTCGTCCACTAGAGGGAAAGGGACATCATCGTTTGAGATTGGTAGGAAGGAAGAGTCGAGGGCAGTCTGTGGTGCCGTGGTATTGGTGGGAGTCGCGGGAGACATTGTTCCCCCTCGTTCACCTATCGGCGATTGTTGACAAGTTGGATGCTGACAATGGGTCGAAGAAAGGCGTGCGAACAACCGTTGTAAGTTAGTTGTGCAGCGAGTGAGCACCTGTCAGATCACGGGAGCATTTTCCCGGTAGTTTGGAAACAGGGCAAGCTTCAGCAAAGGCAATGTGGAAAACTAGTTGTGACCGTGGGAAACTATTACACCCGTTCTGATGTCCTACAAATTAACAACCGTGGAAAACTAGCGGCCCTCCAATGACCGTGGGAAACTCCACCCGTTCTGATATGTTACGAATTGATGACCGTGGGTAAAACGCCTCGCTAAATTCATGCTTTCCCACGGATAATCGAGAGTAAGTCTCCCACGGTCATTGGATATGAAACTTGTCGCGGCGTCGGAGGACGCCTTCGCTAGATTCATGATTTCCCACGGTCATCGGGTTTGCGACATCGGGGCAACGGGGAAAGCTTCTGTTAGATTCATTCTTTCCCACGGTAGCTTCGATCGCACTTTGGTGGCAACCCTATCCTGACCCACGCACGTACAGCGACCGTACAGCGACCGTACAGCGACCTTCCTAGAGCCTTCATGTGGTCTAATTTATTATGCATAGCAGCTTGATTCTACATTTAGCGCCTTAACTGATGACTATAGAGATGCTACAGGGAAAAGTATCGATGTTGCGCTGCTGCACCTATTTACTCGTACAGAACGTCAAGGAATGTCTTAGCGAATTCGTCCACAATAGCCGGCCCCACGCTCGTCTGGCCAATACCGTACAGGGCGACGAGGTCGCCGCCGTCGTTACCCGGGTTCTCCTTCTCCTCCTTCAGGCACTCGGCCAGGTCGTCCAGCAGCTTTTCAACGCTCATGGCCGACAGACGCGTGAAAGCCATGTGCAGGCCGGCTGGCCGCGAGAGGGCATTAAGGTGCCAGCCGCGCTTGCCCATACGGTCTCCGATGCCGTAAATGTTGACAGTGTCCGACTTAATCGCGACGACCGACAGCTGGGGGTCGCCCATAATCTCAAAGTCGAGCGGGAAGCGTCTCCTAATCTCATCCTTGAAGAAGCGGGCAGCACCGATGATCTGCTTGGCCGACTCCAGGTAGCCCTCCCGTCCAACGTGGTTCAGCACGGCCCAAGCTCCGGCGATAACGGAGCCCGGACGGGAACCAGCCATGGAAGGCGACGCGTAGACTCCACCAACCCAGTCGGTCATGGAGTAGTACTGGTAGCGACGAAGCTCCCTAGACCGGTACATGATAACGGAAGTACCTGAACGTTAGCTGTGCCAAGGCACTGATCGACCCACCCTTAGGACAGAAGGCGTACTTGTGGGTATCACATGAGATGGCAGTGACACCGGGAAGTTCAAAGTCAAACTTGGGGATCTTGTCGCCATAGCCGGCCGCCTTGGAGAAGGCAACGATGAAGGAACCCAGACAGCAGTCAACGTGGAGGCCGATGTTGTAACGCTGGGCGAGCACAGACAGCTCGGGAATAGGATCGATCGCACCGTCGGGGAAGTTGGGCGCCGATCCGACGATCATGATGGTGTTCGGGTTGATGAAGCGCTTCATGCGCTTGACATCAGCCTGGCGCGTCGTCGGGTTGACAGGCACGACATGCAGCTTAATCTTGAAGTACTGTGAAGCCTTCCAGAAGGCAGCGTGGGCAGTCTCGGGAATGACCCTGCCTGTTAGCTCCGACCACTCATTACCTACTCACATCTCGGGCTCCTTGATACCCTTGACAGCACGAGCCCAGTCGCGGTGCGTCTTGCACGACATGAGGATAGACTCGGTTCCGCCAGCGGTCGTG
This sequence comes from Trichosporon coremiiforme, assembly GCA_039545355.1. Taxonomy (NCBI): domain Eukaryota; kingdom Fungi; phylum Basidiomycota; class Tremellomycetes; order Trichosporonales; family Trichosporonaceae; genus Trichosporon; species Trichosporon coremiiforme. The sequence continues at coordinate 678,447 of BCJJ01000002.1, read as the reverse complement.
GTGCCTGCACAGTTCTTGCCGTGAAAGAGGCCGAGAACCATTTCGACCATCTCGGCCTCCATCTTTCGGACGCCAGGGAAGACATCCGGGTGGAGGGGGTTGGAGACAACGAAATGCGCCATGGCTTCACTGATCACGGTGTTGAGATCCTCGCCACCCTAATGGCATCAGCGACGTCACCGGCCAATATTTCGATACGTACGTGGTAAACAGCGCCCGAAACGCGTCCCTTCTCAACATCTCCGCGGTTAAGCTTGTCCATGTTGGACCACTCCTTCCGGAGCCATTCGATGTCGCGACCATTAGCCGGGAGCTCGCGGCAGATGGTGAGATCGACACCCTCGGGGAATTCTCGGGGAGCAAGCTTCTTCACGAGCTGCTGACGGACTTCGCCGAGCTGCTGCTTAACCTGCCTCTGCGACGAGGGGAGACGGAGGGCGAGACGGACGATAAACTGGTGGTCAGTTAGACATCCTGGCGCGATTACCTGTGTGCTGAGGCCACATGGGGAGTGTGGCACGTTCATGGACTCGGGCTCCCTGCGCTCTTTTCGCATGCTCAGGCTCTCCAGGGGACCGAGCAGCGCCACAGCAACAGACTCACGTTCTTGAGGGCGATGTATCCCTGTTCAGCAGTGCCCAGGATTCCATAGGCGTATACGTGGCGGGATGCCTTGATGAGGAACTTGAGGAGGATGAGGAGACGGAGGATGCTGGCCAGCTGCCCAAGACGTTGAAGGGTGAGTTTAGTCTTGGGACTGGGCGGTCCCACGCTGAGGTTCGACCAAGCGACCATGCTGGCAAACCGTGGTGTTGTAAAATGAGTGTGTGATTGAGTCGGATGGGGGGTTGGAGATCTCGCGCGCGAGGTCCCAGTATTTATGAAAGGTGTGGAGAGCCGAAGCCCAACCCCTACCGGGCTCCCCTGTCCGGCCATGGAACACAGGGAAAATGTCAGTGTGGTGACGGAATCGTTGACCGCGTTGCCGCGTGCACGTGACGTCTTCGGCTTCTTCCGGACGGGCGACCTGCACATCTCCGCCACCACGCCAGAACCCACGCGCCGGTTGAGTCACCATGCGTCACCCGGGACAGAGTCCTTTCGAGCAGTCTCTGGCGACGGGCCGGAGGCTTCAATGGAGAGAAAGAGAACGTCGACCCCAGCACCCACAGCGTTGCCCACTTCTCCTCGAGTTAACCCAAGCAGCACCAATCCCAGCATGCCCGAGCTTCCAGGTGCGTTACCGCAACGAAACGGAGTTCTGACCACCTCCCAGAAGTCGAACGCGCCCGTCGGTTAATTGCCGAGACCTGCACCGGCTACACAATCGGCAAGGCTGAGACGTTTGAGGATACCATCGTGTACGACGGTGCGAGTCATGACGAGTTCGTGAGTCGACCAAGAGGTCGGTGAGGCGCTGACAGGCGCAGGCAAAGGAGATTGAAGGACGAACGATAACAGGATGTGAACGCAAAGGGAAGCAGTACGTTGCACGCGTCCAATTCTGAGCTAATCGCGAGGTTTTGGATTACCCTTTCTGGACAAGGCAGATTTCCAGTTATGCACTTCGGCATGACCGGAATGATCCAGGTTTGTGGACCAAGATGGCGGCAAGCTGACGTGCAAGCTGAAGGGCCAGGAACCTACCTGGTACAGAAGGAAGGTAAATCTCGGAGAAGGAGTCGACGGCGCCCTCCTCTGGCCGCCCAAGGTAGGTGCATACGAGCGCTCAGAGCTGACAACAGTACTGCAAGTTGTAGGTACGATTGGACTGACCAACCCTCTGACACGCAGTGTGCTCAAGTTGACGCCACCGGATATCGCTGGTGAAGCCCGCGAACTTGCATTCCTGGACCCTCGCCGCCTTGGTCGACTGCGCCTCGTTCCTGACCCGGTGCTCTCGCATCCCCCACTCAGCTTGCTTGGATTTGACCCGGTGCTCAACCACCCCTCACTGGATGAGTTCAGGGGTCTGCTCGAAAACAAGCGGGGCACAGTCAAGGGTCTGATCATGGACCAAGCTTTCAGTGCTGGAGTCGGAAACTGGGTGGCCGACGAGTGCGTACCAGGCGATGTTCTCGCTGACAGACAGAGTACTCTACCAGGCGCACATCCACCCCCAGCACCCGGTTCAGGACCTGGAAGATGCACAGGTGGCTGAACTCCACCGCCTCTTGCGGGATGTTCCGTTGAAAGCTTGCGAGGTGAATGCGGATTCTGCCTTGTTCCCCACCAACTGGCTGTTCAAGTGGCGGTGGGACAAGGGTGCGAAGAAGAAGAAGAAGAAGGCTGCCTCGTCGATCAACGGCGACGTCAAGGTCGAGCAGCCCGCCTTTCTAGCCCTGGTAAGCGAGGTAGTGTCGGTCGCAACTGACGTGAAGCCGGATGGCAGGCCCGCAACGATAACGTTCGTTACCGTCGGCGGCCGTACGAGTGCCGTCGTCACCGAGCTCCAGAAGATGCCGAGCAAGAAGGCCGCTGCCGCTAAGCGCAAGCGCGAGACTACCGATGGCAGCGACACAGAGACCGACGAGCCGCCCAAGCAGCGTCGACCTCGGCCGAAGATCAAGAGAACGGTCGTCCGGGTCAAGAAGGTAGGTGCCAATAATTCCGCAATCTGACCGCAGGAATCATCTGCCAGCGCGCTCAGCTCCCTCAGCGAGGAGGAGGTACTGCCTGTTAAGCGTACCACTCGGACTCGCGGACACAAGCGTACGGCCTAGGGCGCGATTGCTCAGATCCTCATCATCACCTCGCCTTGGAGGCATAATACTATTGGTGCTTCAAGGGCAGTGCCGGTGAACACCACAATTGCTCTATTTCACCGCAAGCACCACTGCCCCGCCGAACAAGTCTCATTATAACTCTGTTCAGTGACAATACTCGCTCGATACTCACCTGTTGCCACTTTGTCTTCATGCATTGTCTGTACAACACGGCAGACAGCGAAGTCACTAACGCCGGTGCATGAGGGGAAGCAGAGAGCTGACGCTAAGCGTATATAACTCACTCATCACAGCGGCCTCTTCTCAGCAAGCCCACACGCAGCAGCAGTCCAGCCTCATCATGTTCGCCCATTCTTGGAGTGTAGGACTCGATCTTGTAAGTGCGAACAGTGACTGGCCGCTGACGAAAGGCCGCGACTAAGCCGTTCTCGCATGAGAAATGGCACGAAGAATTTCGTCCCAGCCTTGGGGCTCGGCGTTGGTCAGTCTCATGCCAAGACATGTTTTGCACCCGATGTCCGCTGTCTCCTACCTGCGCCAGCACTCTCTTCGCCGACTTCCCACAAGTCGCGAGCTCGGAGCCTGCCGGCTCGAGGAGCGGGAAGCACGAAACCGTCCCAGAGACACCGGCCACTAAACGAGGGGAGATGTTGAATCAGGTTCTGCAGGGCCCCTTCAGGTCGGAGGTCAACCCATCTCCTTCTGGCACTCTGGCTGCGACCCTTCTCCCATTCCCTCCTGTCGAAGCGAAGTCGCCGAAGGAGACTGGCGATGAGTCGGAGCACCCCTCTCCGCCGTCACCTACGTCCAAGCCCCACCGCTACTTCCCGGACCTGCCTCTGGTGCAGTCTCCTACTAGAGTTGCGAGCCTTTTCTGGCGTCTCCACGACAAATCACCCTGGTACTACCCCGAACTGCCTCTGGTCCAGTCGCCGATTCAGGTCACCGACCTCAGGCGACCGGTGACGCCTCTGTCTCTGGACTCGCCAAGCAGCGTCTGGACTGATTCCAACACTCTTTGCCCTTCGCCCAGCTCAGGAGCCGTTACTTTGGCTAATCGGGCGAATCTGGGTCCGTTGGTCATGTCTAAGTCTCAGTCGCCGAAGCGCTGGAAGAACTGGAATGGCGGCCGGCGCATTAGGTCGCCGAAGACTGCGGCGTCCTCCGGAGGCAGGGGGCTGTCGCCCTCCGGACGCCGACGGACGAAGCCTCTGCCCAAGGCTGCACTTTGGGTTACTTCGCGCGAGTGTCGCAAGGCGTCCTCTATGTCCAAGCCCCCTCGAACTACCCCTCGGCGTCGAGACGCAATGTGGAGGTCGCCCAGCATGCAAAACTACAGCGTCTACTTTCCCCGTGGCCCCTCCATGGGACGCAGCTCCAGCATTCCTGCCCCTCCGACCTCGCCGTCGTCCGTCTACTCTCAGGAGACTTTTCACTCGCTCTTCGACGAGAACCTCAGCGACGGCTGTCCCGCCGATGACGAGATGGACGTGCTGATTGACGCCCTATCGGCGATGTCCGGCCCCATGATGCCGACTCGGCCCACGTCTTGGAAGGATTCCATAACGGGGTGGCTGGACACGGCCCATCAGCTCATGCGGCGGAAGGATGCCGCATACTGCCTCGGATGGCTCGCTTTCCGTTCCACTCGGCTCGCCCTCCGCATCACGCTCCTTGCGGTGGCTCCACTTGCTGCCTGGGCGGTGTTCCGGGCCAGCGAGACCGCCGCCCTTCGCACTGCCCTTCCTTCATGCTTCTAGAAGCCTGCTGCGACCAGATCCTTAGATCTCAGTAGCCGTAAATTTCACGCCAGATGGCTTTCGGAGCTTGCCGACGACATGCGGTGTTACACCCCAGACCCGCCGCACTGCTAATATACAGTACAATGGGCGCGCCTCTCTGCCTATTGTTCTCATCATGTTTCTGCCCCATCCAGTCGCCTGGCAGTAGGTTTCAGCCTCGAACCACTTGTGGCTTAGCCCACTGCCGGCTTGGCAACTGCTTGCGGGACGATGTCGGCTGCCATATGTTTCAAGGCAGTCTTGATGCTCTCTTCCATCGTAGCACACGCCAGACGAGACCCACAACACCCACATCCGCCCACTCACTTCCCCCAACTCTCTCGTAACTAGTCCTTCAGAGCCGGGGACGCTTAATGCTCCCAGATCCCAGCAAGACCTGCACACGTTGCTTCACACTCGAAATGAGCGATCCGTGAAGCCACTGCCTAAGGCAAGCAAGAGAGATACTCCCGCGCCCTTGGCACCCTTCCTTACCGTCCCTCCAGCCATGTGTCGTGAAACTACCTCACGGACATCGGTCGGCTCTCCGCCAATGTGGCAACATGTCAGCGGAACCGCCTCCTGGAGTCGCGACTGTATCCTCCGCTGAGACGGGACCCGTATATAAGACTACACTCTCCATATACATAGCCCTCATAGTATTAATCGTCTCTCATCTCATATCCTAGATTAACCAGCTCTCGCCGATCCCGGTCTCACGCAGGTCCGCGTCCCGGGGATACGACACCATGCGTGCGCTGCACTTCCTTCGGCTTTCCCCGTCAGCACCTCTCACCTGCAGCACCTAGACTCGGTCAACAAGCAGCCATCCCATACATGAAGTACGAGGAGGTACGAAGAAATGTCGGCTCCTCGCCTCCTTTCCCCACTGCCCATCTATCCTTCGCCTGGACCCTTTGGCACCTGATCAAGATTTCTTTCCGACACTTGTAGCCTGAACATATCACCAACTGGGACCCATCATCACCTTGCCTCTTCATCTACTAGTCCTCCCCTTGGCAACCTGAAACGCCATGTTCAGCACGACTCCGACGTGAGTCGAGCAGGTTGGTCGAGACTGTGAAGCGTCCATGTCACATCGTCCGAGCGGCATCGGTTAATTATTACACCCGCAATGCTCCTCCGAGCTCCATGCATCCGAACGACAACGAGCCAGGACATTTGGCTCCCAAGAAAGCAGCTGGTCAGGCTGTTGCAGGCGTAAAGGAGTGACCTGTGCCTGGGAAAGACGAGAGCAGACTGTCATCGCACTCGGCACATGCCACTCGGGGGCCGGCCAAAAAAGGGCCTCCGCATGAAGTGTCGCCAAGCGCCTTCTGTGAGCACGATGGTATTGTCGAGGGAGGAATAACCTTTCTCTACATAGTCTTACCAGCTCTATGCTAATATAAGAAATACCGCAGGCATTGATCGTCTGATCACGGGCATTGAGTGCGAGCAAGACGCAGAAGGTATCAGTGCTGAAAGCTTCCACAGTTCTCCGATCGTCAGCAGTCGCTGGGCACTTCCGTGACCTTCTGTACGCGAGTCCCCTCTTGCACGCTATAACGTCGTTCTCCTGCGCAGTGGGGACACTTTCCGATGTCTCTCTCTCCTCTGGCTCAATTTTGTGGATCCGATATCGAGCAGCCTACCACTAGCTCGCCTCAACGCCACTTGACTAGATCTGTAACCACCAGCGCGTCTCCGGCTCGATCACGCGCACGTTGTACGTCACGTGACTCGTAGTTGGTTCCGCGGCCGCTCCCCCCGCCGCTTGCCACCTACTTGAGTCGTAGTCGTCCCGATAGTTGCTCCTTAAGCTATGCCATTCTTGTTCGCTGTGGTTAATATGCTTGTCCCTCGCATCTTCTTCACTACCGACGACTAGATCGATTCGCTCCTCACGCAGGCCCCTGGCTGCTCGTCAGTGCCCCTTCAATCCGACTCCTCTACGGCCATAATCGGCCGTTTGGCAGCGTGAGAGTCCCGCTCGACTGATGCACCACTGCTTTTCACGCGTGTATCAACTGTAGCACAGCTGTGCTTGTCCGTCTCGCATCGCGGATAGGTTCAATTCGTGACAGGTCCTCTGTGTACGCGGTTCCTGAGGTACCAGCTCGCTTTGAACGGGTGAGTTCTACCGTTGTTCCAGAGGTGCTGACAACCAGCCGCAAGTGGTGGATCACCCATGGTCTGCACATTGCCGGAACCGTTGTCATCGACGAGGGTGCCTACCGCGCAGTCGGAAAGCGCTAGTCCAGTGGGAAGCTTCTCCCTGCCGGTGTGGTTCTAGTCGAGGGCCCCTTCGCTTCACATCAGGGTGTGCGCATTGTCATTCATAGGAGGAAGCGCTTCCCTCCAGCCAATTTTCTCCCATCTCTGAGGCCTGTCACTCGGTGAGGATGTCTCCGGAGCACCATGACCGGGAATACCTGGATACGCTCTCGCTGGTTACTCGCGCCAGCATCCTCACCAACATCCACTCCACCACCAGCTCCCGCGACACAAACCCCGTTCCCTGCACCCCTCAGATCCAGCCCACCCTCTCCCTGTGCTCGTCTGTCGTCTCCCTCGACCCGCTATCCAAGACAGGCCCCTCGTCTCCGGCGATGCGTGTTGTCGGCGACTGTCTCGTCACGACTAGAATCAGTGCCAACCTCTCTGACGGAGAAGGTATGTTCTCGGCGCCCGCTGGCGGCCAGTCCGAGGAATGGGAGGAGATCAAGGTCGGCAAGGGTCTCACCAGTACAACTCTGTCGAAATGAACCACATCAAGGGAATGAAGAGGTAAGTTTGGAACTCCGTTTGGAACTCCGCTTGCTTCAGCTGACATGCAGCTCTCATATCGAGTAGGTCCTCGGCTACAGCGAGTCGGACCATGTTGTCGAATCCATTGTTCTCATGTGACCTGAAAACTGAAAAGCAGCCCTTCGCCTGTACACACCAGAATGTAATATGTGCATAGCTTGTTGGTCAACAATCCTTGACAAAGGCGAACTTTGCCTTACTGATGTCGCGCAGCATCGCTTTAGCCATAGTCCCCCCTCTCGAGCTGCATACTATGCCGCACTTTATTCGTTAACTTGCCAGACGCGTCAAAATGGTGCGGTCAGGGTAACGTGCGGGAGAAAATGCAAAATAAGGCGCGGTTTTATTCCAGCCACCCATATAACTCTCATGTCAACAACCGGAGATCAGTTTACCTGCTGAGACCTCCCTGTCCTTCCCTGTTCGTTGATTCGGTCCCTTCGTCATTATCTCATTACCTGCTCGGTGCCACAGCCTCGACTCGTCTGTCGCCCATCACCAACGGCCCTCGTTCGACTAACGTGCACGGCGACGACACTCCCACCATCGACCGGATTCCGCGACCGCCATGCTGCCAGTGACGCCTGGAAGTCACGCTCGACGGACGCCAGGTCGCACCCCTGGGCGGCGGCAGCACAAGGATGACTACCTGAAATTCAACGCGCGTCCGAAGGAGGTCGGATCGTGAGTCAAGCCTGCCTGTTCAGCTGAGAGCTAACGCCGCAGACGTACAGGACGCGCGATGCCAACGAACGTCCCACTTAACGAGGAGGGATTCGAAGACGCCGACGAGTTCTTCCGCTCGTCGCCGCAGTCAGGTCCATCGAGCTCCCGCCTCCAGACGCCAGCGGGGAGACGGGGTGATGGGTCGTCGCCTAGCACCGTCCGAACGAATCGATCGCGCCGATCACGCATCAGCGATATGGTGGCGGACGAGGACGACGAGGCGTTTGCTGAGAACCTCCTCGCGGATGACGACGATGATGACATGAGCGGAACGCCGCGGCTCCACTTCCCCAGCTCTCCCAGTAGGTGACTCCTTATGAAGCATCTGACATTCAGATCCCCCACCTTCCGTGTCTGTTCCGAGAATGCACAGGTTGCCACCGAAGTCGCCAAGTGTCGGCTTCGACGCCATTCCTTCCCCTTCAATGTCCATCACTGCGCGACGCTCCACGATCGGCGTTAACTACCGCCCTCTCGAACCGCGACTGTCGCCGACTACGCCATTACGAAATGAAATCTCGGGTCTGCATTCACCGCCAGCGTTAGAGGCGGACGACGACATGGGACAGGGCATGGGGGTCGACATCAGTGCGGAGTTCGAAGAGGACGTCGTGGAGGAGATTTCGTTCGAGCGTAGGCCCATCGAGGACGACGACCCAGAAGAGGAGGAGGACGACGAGCAAGTCAACGAGCCGCAAACGCCTAGGGCCACCAACTCTGGCAAGGTCCGAGACCCTGGTCTCCGCACATCTGTCCACGGCAAGTCGAAAGGTCCCATACCCGAAGACGAAGACGAGGAAGAAGACGATGTGAACAACAGCAGAAGCTTCCATGAGCCTGCCTATGACGACGGCCGTGACCCCAGCGGTGTTGCCGATACGTACGGCGATTACAGCGACGCCGGCGGCCCCGAAGGCGGCTTCGAAGTCAACGACGAGGATGACTTGCCTGCTGAGGACGACACGAACTATGACATCGACAATACTGTGGACAACATTGACAACACGGTGGATGACGTTGACAACACTATGGACGATATTGACAATACTGCTGACAACACGGTGGACACTGTCGACACTGCGAATATCACTGGCGTCATGGACGACGTCGGCGATGAAGAGGGCGACCTCTCGCTGGAGCGGCGTGCTATCGAGGAGGAGGAGATGGACGACGAGGAGGCGGGCAATGTCACAGCCATCAGCGAGGATCGAACTCCTAAGCCGAAGAGCCGCCCGAAGAAGAAGAAAGAGGCTTCTACGCCGCGCTCCGCTGCCGATATACCCGTGCCGAAGCGATCTCGCATCTCTCAGCTTCCAGACAGTAAGTTTAATCAGGCGGCTCAACTGACAATTAGGAACGGAGAACAACTACACAGGCGACTTCAAGACGCGGCGTTCCGGTCGCCAGCACATGCGGCCGCTGGAGTGGTGGCGCGGCGAGCGTGTCGAGTATGCACGTGGCGAATACCAGGCTGTCATCAAGTCCGTCGTGCACATCCCTCCGGAGCCCACGAAGCCACCCCGCGCCAAGCCTCGCGGCGGAGCCCGAGCCCGCACTGGCCGCAGTGCCACTCGGTCTGTACGTGCTCGGTCAGAGTCGGTGCCGGTGGAGGAGGGCTGGGACGACAGCACGAAGGAGAACGCGCTGGTGTGCGAATACCCTTCCGGGCGCGAGGTGTCACGCCGCGTTGCGCTGCCGCGCAGTCGAGTCAATCCGAAGACCGTTGTCGGTCCAGACTTCGAATTCCAGTACGAGAAGATCTTCGGCGAAGAGAAGTTCATCGCCTCGGGTATCGTCGAGATCCCCGTTGGGGGTAGCAAGCCAGCTAAGCCGTCGCGCGACAACGCATACGTGAGTTTGCATAAGGGAGAGTTGTGACTGACATACAGGTCTTCTATGTGATTGCTGGAGCAGTGCGAGTTGAGCTTCACCGAACTAGTTTCGTGATGGCTGTTGGCGGCCAGTTCCTGATCCCCCGTGGCAACGCGTACGCCATCGAGAACGTTTCGCCGACGACCACGGCCAAGCTGTTCTTTGCCCAGGCACGCAAGATCACCGCGAGCGAAGCCGAAGAAGCTGAGGTTCAAGAACGCGCTGCCCAGCACATGCTGTCTCAGAGCGAGAGGAGCCTGGGCGCCGTGGAGGAGGAGGAGGAGTCTGAAGAGGAGGAGGGTAGCCAGGAGGCGAGCAGCGACGATGACGACCGAGTCTTACGACTGCCGCAGCGACGCTCCGTTGCTGCTTGAGGTGGATAAGCTTGTCCATTTTCTCATTTCGATTGCGTTCCCAAGTTGAGAGTCGGGTGTGTTTTGGTCTCAAGAGTTGTGTAAATAGACTAGGATTTTTAACAATGTTGCATGTCATCACCAGGGATCGACCGACGTCATTGTGTGGCTGTCTTGTGAGTTGTCAGCTTCTGCTCGGGGCGATTAGACAGAATGAATGGCATGTTGTGGTCGGCGAGGCTCGCCCAACAGTGTGTTGCACACAGCCCGGTTGAGGCTGTGGTGTGAGCTGATGTGAATGCTTCAAGTGAGCATTCTATTCTGGTGTTTTGATCTGCATAGCCACTGCCAACCGCCGTGCCAGCTTGCTGGCCGTGACAGCCCATGCAAGCAATCGCGGTGTGCGCGCGTCACCCTGAGGATGAGAGGGATTCGGAGGTGTTGTTTTATAGACGACAGGCGGCAGGCATGCGTCGTCATGGGCAGCGGGCGGACGGGCCGTGACGTCGATCACCTGGATGGCCTGGGTGGCCCGGGTGGCCCGAGTGGGGTGCATGGGCATGGGCGCTGGGCTGGCCAACTGCGCAACAGACCAGCCATGCCAGCCAGGTGCCAGATGGGGATCTTTGAGGGACGTTTGAGGTGGGCCGGAACTAAATTTGGCACGGCTGGCGGGCGGCTGGATCTGATCGCTGGCCCGCAGGCACGCTGGCCCGCTGGCCGTTGAGATGACTGTCTGACCCATGATTAGGAGTCAATTAGGACATACCGCAGCGGTGAATTATGGACAATTAGAAAATCTGCCTGACCACAGGACCTGAAACCCGCCAAGCAGGCAAGGCGATTTGAGCCGGCCGCTCTTCTCCCGTCCTCGCCTCGCCTCGACGGACCGCTCGCTGCACGCCTGCTCCAGGCGCTCCCCCGCTGAGCCTGCACTCTGACTCTTCAGCCTCCCTGACTCATCATCTCTCCACCCACACGTCCTTGTCATCCTCTCGTTTGTCGTCCATCTTCGACATCCCGACATCACCCCCTCCGACCCGACCAAGACACCTCTACATCGACACCTCATCGTAACCCCATCGCTGACATCCCGCCGCAAGGGCCCCGTGCACCATGTCGACGGCAGCACTCCAAAACCGCGCGCACCAGTGAGTCGAGCCCCTCCGCTTACCCTGCCGGCGTCACTGCTGACATGCCGCCCCACCTCGCCGTGCCGACCGTTCTCCATGCTATTGTCCTCGTGCTCGCTGCATCCCATGACCCGTCCCCGCACCGAAAAACACATGAATATCGTTCAGGTCGCGCAAAATCCGCATTACTAGTACGTCTTAAGGGGCTCCTTGTTTCGTGAACCGTCGCTGACATGTGCCTTTCGTTCAACTCCTACTCGTCCAACATACCATTCGCTTGCGCCGCTTCCCACCTCTCACGCAACACTCCTTCGAACCGCCTTTCCGACGACCGTTCAATTCGTGCCGCCCCTCTCGTGATCACCGCGCCCGATCATCCATGAACTTGCGCTCCTCGGAATCCTGCGCTGCCCTTCGACCTTGATCTGTGCTGTTTTATCGCTCTGAATTCATTCTCGGACCGTCTTCGCGCGCACCGACATGGCCTGGGCGCCCGCTGCTAACAGTCGTCGCTGCGGACTCGCTCATCAAGCGGGACATCCTCCGTCTGCCGGACCCGTTCGCGATTGTCTCGGTTGACGGCGAGCAGATTCACACCACCTCGGTGATGAAGCGCACGCTGAACCCTTACTGGAATGAGAACTTTGACATGTGGGTTAACGGCGAGCGACCAGACGCCCGAAACTGACCGTACAGCACCGTGAAGGATTCGAGCGTCGTTGTTGTGCAGATCTTTGATCAGCGCAAGTTCAAGAGAAGGGTGAGTGGCGACGTTGTTGCATGGGGTGTCGCGCGAGTGTGTGCTGACGTTTGTGCAGGACCAGGGGTTCCTTGGTGTCATCAACATCAAGGTGTCGGACGTTCTCGACCTGGAGCTCGGTGGACAAGGTGAGTGCACGCGCTATTTCGAGTCACGGTGAACGGTCGAGTGACGGCGGGCACTATTGCGGCGACCGCTTCGAAACTAGCTCAGCTTCTGGCTCGCCGCCGGACCTGAATAACGGTTTCGCCCCCGCTACCATCCGGACCCGGAACCAAGTCCAACATGTGTCATCAGTGGGCCAGTGTCTGACTAGTCCACAGAAATGCTCACCAAGGATCTCAAGAAGGGATCTGACAATACTCCTGTCAACGGCAAACTCATCGTTTACCTTTCCACCCAGACTTCCACCCCCATCACCAACCCGGGCCCCACCCCCAGCGCTCGACCGGCTGCGATCAACACTGGCGGCGAGTCCTCGACTAACTCGCTCAACGCCAACAACACCTCCACGCCAGAGCCCGACAGCCCGGCCACGCACAATCCCCGTGACTCCTTTGCCACTGGCGGTTCCACTACTTCCAACCCCACCACGGCTACCACGACGGCCCCGTCCACGGCTGCCATCAACACGAACAGCACTGCTACGATGAACTCTCAGCAGCCGTCACAGACGAGCCCCGTTGTGCCGTCGCAGAACCACCAGCAGTCCGCGATCAGTGCGGTTGCGGGCGGTGCAGGATCGGCGGGCAACACCCAGTTTGATTCGCATTCGGACCAGCTCGGGCCCCTGCCTCATGGATGGGAGCGTCGCATTGATCACCTCGGCCGTCAGTATTACGTTGACCACAATACACGCACGACCACGTGGAGCCGCCCCAGCAGCGACCAGCAGTCGAACACGAACAATGCTGCCAACTCGACCGGTGTCGCCCGTGCCCACCACAACACGCGTCTCACGGCCGAGGACATGCTTGGCGCGAACACGACCGGTGGTTCTCAGACCCCGAACCAGAGCCAGCCGACGACCATTGGATCGACGAACCAGGCGACCACCGTCGGCTCCGGGCCTCTTCCTGCCGGATGGGAGCAGCGCTTCACCCCCGAGGGCCGCCCGTACTTCGTCGACCACAACACGCGCACCACGACTTGGGTCGACCCTCGTCGCCAGCAGCTGCTGCGCGTCATGGCGCCGAACCAGCCTGGTGTCACGGTCCAGCAGCAGTCGGTCACGACTCTCGGCCCGCTTCCGTCCGGATGGGAGATGCGTCTCACTTCGACTGCCCGTGTCTACTTCGTCGATCACAACACGAAGACGACGACCTGGGACGACCCGCGTCTGCCGTCGTCGCTTGACCAGAACGTGCCGCAGTACAAGCGTGACTTCCGTCGCAAGCTTATCTACTTCCGTTCGCAGCCTGCGCTCCGCTCGAACACTGGCCAGTGTCACGTCAAGGTGTCGCGTAACAACATCTTCGAGGGATCGTACACGGAGATCATGCGCCAGACGCCGAACGACCTGAAGAAGCGTCTCATGATCAAGTTCGAGGGTGAGGACGGTCTCGACTACGGAGGTCTGTCGCGTGAATTCTTCTTCCTGCTGTCGCACGAGATGTTCAACCCGTTCTACTGTCTGTTCGAGTACTCTGCGCACGACAACTACACGCTTCAGATCAACCCGAACTCGGGCGTGAATCCGGAGCATCTGAACTACTTCAAGTTCATCGGACGTGTCGTCGGTCTCGGTATCTTCCACCGTCGTTTCCTTGACGCCTACTTCATTGTCGCGTTCTACAAGATGATCCTGAAGAAGCGCATCTCCCTCGCGGACCTCGAGTCTGTCGACGCGTCGCTGCACCGTTCGCTCACGTGGATGCTCGAGAACGACATCACCGATATCATCGAGGAGACGTTCTCGATCACGGAGGAGCACTTCGGCGAGATGGTCACGGTTGACCTGAAGGAGAACGGACAGAACATTGAGGTCAACGAGGACAACAAGAAGGAATACGTCGACCTGGTGACCGAGTATCGTATCTCGCGCCGTGTGTCGCAGCAGTTCGAGAGCTTCATGAGCGGTTTCAACGAGATCATCCCGCAGGAGCTGATCAACGTGTTCGACGAGCGCGAGCTCGAGCTGCTCATCGGTGGTATGTCCGAGATCGACGTCGACGACTGGCAGAAGCACACCGACTACCGTGGATACAACCCGAGCGACGAGGTGATTGAGTGGTTCTGGAAGATTGTGCGCTCGTGGCCTGCGGAGCGCAAGTCGCGCCTGCTTCAGTTCACGACGGGAACGTCTCGTATCCCCGTCAACGGGTTCAAGGACCTGCAGGGCTCGGACGGCCCGCGACGCTTCACGATCGAGAAGGCCGGCGAGATCACCCAGCTGCCCAAGTCGCACACGTGCTTCAACCGCATCGACCTCCCCGCGTACAAGACGTACGAGAGCCTTGAGCAGAAGCTCACCATCGCCGTCGACGAGACCGAGGGCTTCGGCCAGGAGTAAAGAGCTCAGGCGCCATCAATCATCAACCAGCATATTACTCCTCGCATATCTATATCTCCCTCGCCCAAGACCAAAACTCATCGACACATGACTACTACCTCCATAGAACTTTGTACTCTTCCCTCTTCAACAGCGACCCTCTTTATCGTCCAGCTCTCTTAATTCCCCTTTGACCGTGTATCCCCGAAAATTGTCAGTAGAGAAACAGTTCAATGCAAATGATGATCAGAACGGTGGGCCGAGTGGTTTGTGTGCGTTGTTGCCAGTTGGTCGTCTTTCCGATGGGAGGGAACGAGGTGACTCTCTGCAAGATGACTAACAATTACATGTCTACATAATTTTACAATCTAAGACTACTTCTTGCTGCTCCCGAAACCCCCAAAGCCCATCATGGCCTCCATACTCGTCTGTTCCTCCATATCGACATCTCCATCCTTGACCGTCTTGGGATCGATCCCCCTCTGCTCGAGTTCCCACTCCTTCCGTCTCTGTTCCTTCTTCCGCTTCCTCTCCTCCCTCCGCTTTTTTCTCTTCTCCTCCTCCAGCCCTCTAACCTCGGCGATACGCTTCTCGAAATCGTAATTCTTCGCGTCGACTTTCGCCTGAGATTGTTCCCGGAGCAGCCGGATCTTCTCGCGCACTTGCGCGAGGGTGGATCGCGCGACGTGGGTCGATTGACCTAGCTTGGACAGGTGGAATCTACTGTTCAGGTGGTCGACATATGAGAGAGAATCTTTGAAGGTCCGATTGCAGAGCTCGCAGTAGAAGCCCGGCCCGCGCTGGGACGAGACTTGCGAGAGCACAGTCTTGCCCAGATTCTTGGACAGGTTGAGGTTGCCATGCGCCTGTGCCGAAGCGGTGGGCTGGGGCAAGTCGTCGCGGAGCACATACTTCTTGCCTGGAGGTTAGCTAGCTCGAGCAAGGCTACGTAGCGAGAAGAGCGGATCGTGTGAGTACTCACCCTCCTTCATGGCCTGGTCGCGCGCCTTGGCGTGCTTGGCGGCCTCGGCGTCGCGCTGCCGCGCCTTGTCCGCCCACTCGCCCTTGTCCCAGTTCTTGCGCTCGGCGGACATGGCGGCAGAATTGTTTTGATGATGATGCAGTTAGTCGACTGATATCGTTGTGGAGGCGGCCATGATTGAGGGCGGGTTACCCACGGTGGATCGGTGGCGACGGGAGTAAATCGACCACCACCACCAACCAGTTCATGAGGTGAGGCGAAGAGGGCAACAGCAATACTCTCTGCCTGCTCGTCAACGACATGCTTATCTCAAAGGTAGCTGCCGGAGAGAGCTCATCGGATTCTGCATGAATGCGCCGATTAGGCTTCGAGATCAATGCAAAAGTTCAGAACACGCAACAGCTGGTCTGTCAAAACATCAGTCAAAGTCGCCGGTCCCAAAACCGGCCCCGACTTGCCCACCAGTGCCAACGCGCCAGCTCGCATGGTTGCCCCCTCGCAGGCGTAACGAGACCGTACTCTGACGGCGACCAAGTCTCTCTAAACTACACAGTGTCCGTTGACTTGACCGCCGGCCTCCGAGTGGCGCAAGTGAGGGTGTCGGCAAACCCGGCCGGCTTGACGAACTCGAGCGGGCACGGACGCGAACAGGTGACAGTTAGGGTGGTAGAGCAGGGTGGCGCCTGATTTTCGCATGTCCACCCGATGCTGTCAACACCACTCCCATTCCCATGTCCATATGTCGCGCATGCCGCAGCCTGCTTGGCAAGCCTACTCGCGTCGGTGAAACTGTTCTGCGCTGCGTCCGCTGCATTCCTTGCAGACAGGAAGTGCGAAAACGCTGGGTCAGTAGGGAGAGAGCAAGGGAGGACGGAGGAGTGGGTCACTCAATTCCTTCGGGCTAGCTCTGGCCCGCACAACACCGAGGCACTACGGGTACGCTAGCGGCCGCCGTCCTCCTGCGGTGACTCTACCGCCTTTGCAATGCATCATCAGCTCCAAACGCAGCAACTCTGAAAACCTCTCATGCATGCATGCACGACATGGGCCTCAGATCTGGTCGGCTTCTGGATGAAATGGCCAGAGCAGACAGAGACGACTAGGAGTCGGATCGGAGCCACAGGGTCTACCCGCCGACGCTGGCAACACACTAGTACGCCATTCTGTCCCAAGCTCCCTCTCCACTCCTCGGCCCTCACGGTCTTACGCGTCGGGTCTCCAGGAGGCCGCCCCCCCCCCCCCCCCCCCCCAGGTTACCTGTAGATCTTCTCCGAGCCCTGTGACCAATGGCCCAACGCGCGGCGAACTCCCCGTCGCGGTGAACAGGTAGCTTCGCGAAGGGCAGATCACCAGCACAGCTTTTGTTTTCTTCTTGCATCCTGATCTCACCTCATCCAACTACAGGCCAGCATCGACATACGGCTCGCCTGACTGCCCGGACACACATTGGACTTTGCGGGTTGCCCGCTACCATCGTCGCTTCGCTCATATACACTCGTTTATCAGCCTGTTCTTCCGTTCGTGCTTCGCTTTGTCTCTTCCCGCCATATTCGACCGCGCAGACGCGCATCGCAGTCTCCGCTTACGATGCTCGGGCTTGTCCGCGGGCTCGCTGCCGCCCTTGCGACTGGCATGCTCAGCACTGCCGCCTTAGCCCAGAAAGAGAAGATCGCCCCCCTCGGCTTCGAGGTCTCGACCAAGGACCTGACACAGTGCGGCAACGTCGTTATCCAGTGGCAGAACGGCAATCCGCCGCTGTACATTACCGCCATTGTGCGTTCCCTTACTCCGCTCCGCTGACTACAGCCTGCATACCACGTCGCGACCAACATCTCCATCCCCGAGACGACACAGAATGCGACTGGCGGCAAGTTCTCCTTCGCCCTGCCGTATCCCGAAAGCACCAATGTTACCTTCATCCTGTCGGACCAGGATGGCTTTGCGGTAAGTGCTCTGCGCGGTGTACGGAGCTGACGCCAGACCGGTGGCGTCTCGAAGATGTTCCCAGTCGGAGGCCAGAGGCAGGGGGACGTCTGCGAACTTGTCAGCGCCTGGACCCCGTTCCAGTTCGACATGACCCCATCGACGACAGTTGCCTACGAATGCGAGAACCTCGAATTCATCTGGAATCCGGACCTGGTAAAGGACGGAACGTTTGTCACGGGCGTAATTCCCAACGGCGAGGTCATCCAGTGGTATTCCGAGTCCGGCAGGACGCAGACAGGGTGGACCGTGAACATGCGTGCTGGAACGCAGGTCATCTGGGCGATGTGGGACGGGGCGGGCAACCAAGGCGGCACCAGCGACGTGTTCACGATCGGCGACGGCAGCGACGACTGTCTGAACCTGCCGTACAGCTCGACGCCGGTGTGGTCTCCGACACCAGTGGGCTCGCGGCCGACAGAGACAGCCTCGCATCGCGGAGGCGTCGTCACCGTTACTGCAATCACCGGCACACGACCAAAGAGCGCGGCGGATCTTTCCGGCGGTGCGATTGCGGGCATCGTTGTCGCCGTTGTGGTGGTGGTGCTCATGATCCAAGCTATTCTTGTCTGGTTCTGCTGCCGGCGACAGCTGTCAACCTACCTCGAGAACCGCAGGCAGCAGCGCAAGCGGCGGCTCAATCCCGAGGTTGATCTGTTCGAGGCTAACGGCACGAACATGTCGAGCCTTGGCCGGCACACTCGCAATCAGGGGTCTGGCGGCTCGAACCCGTTCGACGATCAGGTCGTCACCGTTTCGCCCTTCGTTGGCGGTTCTGAGTGTCCCAGCCCGAACAGCCCGGTCGGCACCTATAGCCACAACCACCTTAGCCCCGCTAGCCCGGTCGGCACCAACAGCCACCACCATCCAAGCCCCACCAGCCCGATCAACCCGGCCTACCAGTCCTACTTCCTCACATCACGGGGATCGAGTTCGTCTGTGGCCGACGAGTCAGAGCGTTCGATAGTCGCATCAGCCGGAGGAGACTCCAGCCGCACACCATCCAAGGCGCAGATGTCGGCGACGAACCCGGACGACGGCATGCTCTCGCCACTGTACGCAGACCTGCCACCACGATCAGCGCCGAGAGGAGGCTTCCGGAGGCACCAGGACGCGGGGCGTGTCAACGTGGGGTCCGAGATCGAGGACCTGCCACCAAACTATGACCCGGAGTGGGAGAGGGAACGATCATGAATGTTCAGCTCGTTCACTCCATTACGCACGAGCATCCTTCCTCCTTAGTCTTGCCTCTCAGTCATTAGAACGTTGACACGATGGATACACACTGTAGCATTATCCGAGCCTTTGTGGTACGGTCAGTGTCACCCTATGTTTGAGAAAGGGGGGCTTCCGCCACATTTGTGGGAAAGGTACGTGGGCTAGAGGGTCGGAGCGGCTGGCGACGTTACCGGCGTGCCATCGCGCGAGCCAGAAATCCATGGTCAGTTATGTGGTCAGCGATGGAATGTAGACCGCCGTCGGCCGTCTGGGCCGTGTTCCTGCAAAATGGTCGACAGGCGAAACACCATTGGGTGCATTGTCTGTTAACTGGGTTTGTCGCTGTCTCAGAGAGGTGGCTTCCCATCGTCGTGGACTGGTTGCGATGGGCAACAGGACAGCCAGGGAAGGTGGACGTGTGGGGTGGAGGTTGCCTGGTTCCAGTGGGTGGCTGGATTTGCTCCCGCAGGAAACAACGATGAAGGCACCGGACGGTGGCGCGGGCTCCTGCACGCCTGAGAAGTAGAGAGGCTTGGGCGTACCGGTGACGGGCTTGAAGGCGCGGCGCACGTAAAGCGAGCTGCTCGAGATGCTCGAGATGCTCGATGAAGGCTCGCTCGCTGGCCCATCGCACAATGCCAAAACAGCCAAACCTAACCGGGATTAGGTTCTTTGAGTGACCGACTGGGTCCACCTAGAGATTCAGATAGATGCCATCGCCTGTCGCCGCCCGCCTGCTGCCTGCCTGCCTGCCTGCCCGCTGCTGCCTGTCCGCCGCACGGCGTCTTCTCTATTGTCCGTGCCGCTGACTGCCTCACCCGTCACTCCATCTAGCTTCCTCCCCCTCCTTGCATCCAAGAGTCCTGGGCTTCCTTCTCATACATGCTTCCCTCGCTCTCCCCGCGTCTTCTCAAGACATCCTCCCCACACACGCTCCGAACGCATCTCACGCACCGCTCGCACCACCGCCTCGCGTCTGCGTCTGCGCTTGCGTCCGCCAGCGTCAACCGGGTCCGCCTCGACAACTCGCATCTCGTAATTCCTACCTCCATCTCCATCGCCCCCTTCCACACGCACAACAGGCGCACGACTCAGGCCGCCCTCCCTCGCGCCGCCCAGCTTGCGACACCGACCCCGCACCGTCTCAGCACCCCGTCCCTGGTGTCATATATCCGTGCCGCGAGCTCCCAGGCTGCCGCTGAGCAATCCATTTCGTATGTTTTAATCTCACCCTTCCCTCCCTTCCTTCAGGCAGATCTCCAGCCAGCTCTCCTACCGTCAATGACACAACCATGGCTCGCTCTACCTGGCTCCTTGCCTCCCTCGCAGTAGTGCTCATCGCATTCGTCTACAGGCGCGACGGCAACAACGGCTTCATCTCGCCCCCCGCGTTCTCCTCGAACCCCAGCCCGATCATGACGATCACCCCGCCAGAGTTCCCCCCCCCGCCACCCATCCCCCAGGCCGATGGGCCGGTCGAGCTCAAGCTCCCCCCGACAGAGGACAGGCCGCACCGATACGTCGTCCTCCCGAATGGGCTCGAGGTCATCATTGTCTCGGACCCCAAGGCGGACAAGGCCGCCGCCTCGATGGACGTTGGCGTCGGCCACCTCTCTGATCCGGACAACCTTGCCGGCTGCGCGCACTTCTGGTAAGCTAGATTGCGGGTTTTGGTAACTGACAGACAGCGAGCACCTCATGTTCATGGGCACGAAAAAGGTGGGCAGAAGCGAGACTGAAGCAGACGCTGAGTTGCACCGCTCACACGACAGTACCCCTCGGAGAACGAGTACTCGTCCTACCTGAACGCGCACAACGGACATTCCAACGCCTGGACGGCCATGACGTCGACGAACTATTACTTTGACGTTGCGCCCGATGCCCTGGAGGGCGCTCTCGACCGCTTCTCGGGCTTCTTCTACGAGCCGCTGTTCGCCGAGGACTGTACCGAGCGCGAGATCAAGGCCGTCAACTCGGAGCACAAGAAGAACATTCAGGGCGACCTCTGGGTAAGCTCTCATACCTTACAGCTTAGCTGACATCGCAGCGCTTCTTCCAGCTCGAGAAGTCCCTGTCCAAGCCGGGGCACGTCTACGGCAAGTTCGGTACTGGGAACCTGGAGACGCTGTGGGAGCAGCCCCGCGCCGATGGACGGGATCCACGCCAGCAGCTGATTGAGTGGTGGGAGAAGGAGTACTGTGCGCGACGCATGAAGCTAGCTGTCGCCGGTCGTGAGGACCTCGACACTCTCGAGAAGTGGGTCCGCGAGCGCTTCGACAAGGTGCCCGTTCGCACCGAGGGACGACCGCTCACCGGTCCCGAGGGCGTGTACGTCTCCTTCCCGGACCACCCGTTCGGGCCGGAGCAGCGTGGCGTGAGTGTCCTTCTGTTTAGGTCGTGCTGATCGGATCCGCAGGTTGTCAACTTTGTCAAGCCCGTTCGCGAGGTTCGCGCACTCGAGATCTCCCTCCCGACGCCCGACCTGAACCAGTACAAGGGAACCAAGCCACTCAATTTCCTCGCTCACTTCATCGGACACGAGGGCCGCGGCTCGCTCCTGTCGTACCTCAAGAAGAAGGGATGGGTCAACATGCTCCGCGCTGGTCCCTCGCACGAGGTTCCTGGCTTCGGCTTCTTCAAGATCAACATTGAGCTTACCCCCGACGGACTCACGCACTGGAGGGATGTCGCCATGGTCGTGTTCAAGTACATGACTCTGCTGCGCACGACGGAGCCGTCCAAGATTGCGTTCGAGGAGATGGCCAAGATTGCCGACATCAGCTACACGTTCGCCGAGCGTGGCCGGGTTAGAGACTACGTTACACGTCTCAGTGGCTACATGCAGGACCCCTACCCGCGTGACGAGATTGTCAGCGCGCAGTGGCTGCTCGGCGAGTGGGACCCGGAGATCATCGCCAAGTCGTGCCAGCTGCTCGACCCCATGCAGGCCATGCTCACGGTTGTGACGCAAGAGCTCCCGAAGGATGTCTCGTTTACCTTCGACCAGTCGGAGAAGATCTACGGCACCGAGTACCACCAGGAGCGCCTGTCGCAGGAGTTCCTCGAGGAGGCCAAGACGGGCAAGCCGATCCCCGAGCTCTTCCTCCCCGGTCCGAACGAGTTCATCCCCGAGAACCTTGACGTGAACAAGGTCGAGGTCGACGAGCCGGCTATCCGGCCCGAGCTGCTGCGCGACACCGAGATCTCGCGCTTGTGGTACAAGCAGGACGACCGCTTCTTCCTCCCCCGATCGGTCGTGTACGTCGAGCTGTTCTCGCCGCTGCTCAACATCACGCCGCGGAACGCGGTCATGGCCCGCCTCCTGTCCGACCTGTTCACCGACTCGAACAACGAGGACACGTACGACGCCGAGCTTGCCGACCTCTCCTTCGGCATGTACTACCAGGCTGACTCGTTCACGATCGCGATCAGCGGCTTCACGGACAAGCTGCCGCTCCTGCTCGAGAAGATGGTGACCAAGTTCCTCCAGTTCGATCTCGACCTTGAGCGTTTCAAGCGCATCGTCGACCGCAACATGCTCATGTGGCGCAACTTTGCCCTCTCGGACCCGTACCACGTCGCGCACTTTTACCACTCGTACGTCATGACGCCCAACGTCTGGACGCACGAGGAGCGCATCGAGGAGGCTGAGCGTGAGTTTGCAGCCAGGTGCAACATATATCTGACATTTAGACATCACGCTCGAGGACGTCAAGGCGTTTGGCCAGGAGGTCTTCAAGCGCATGTACTTCGAGACTCTTGTTCACGGCAGCCTCGACGCCGTCGGGGCTAAGAAGATCCAGGACATGCTCGAGCGGATCATCCAGCCGCGCGCCCTCGCGCCCGCCGAGAAGCGCCGCTACCGCGAGCTCCTCCTCCCTCCCAGTAAGTTACCTTGTTTGTGTGACTGCTGACTCTCAGACTCGGAGCACATCTGGGAGCGTCCGGTGAAGAACCCGGTCGAGACCAACTCGTGCGTCGTGTACTGGGTGTACGCGTGCGACAAGACTGACCCGGTGTCGCGCATGAAGGTCGCGCTGTTCTCGCAGATCGCGAGCGAGCCCGCGTTCAACGTGCTCCGCACCAAGGAGCAGCTCGGCTACATTGTCAGTCTGGCGGGCACACCTATGGGCATCCGCGTGCTTGTGCAGTCTGAGAAGACGCCGGCGTACGTCGAAGGACGTATCGAGGCCTTCCTGACGTCGTTCCGGGACACGCTCGTGAACCTGTCGGACGCCGAGTTTGACCGACACCGCCAGGCGCTGATCGACAAGAAGCTCGAGCAACCGAAGCACCTGTCTGGCGAGACGCGGCGATTCTGGCGCCACATGGTGTCGCGCGACTACGAGTTCGGCAAGCAGCAGACGGACATTGCGACGCTGCGCAAGCTGACCAAGGACGACGTCGTGGCCATGTTTGACGAGGCGGTGAATCCCGCGAGCGACTCGCGCAGGAAGCTCAGCATGCACCTGAAGAGCCAGGTGCGCCCGAGCGCACAGTTCGACATCAGCACCCTGCCGCAGATCATTGTGCAATTCACACACGCAGGCATTATCGCGGACGAGGATGAGGTGCGCGCCCTGATCGAGAGCAAGCCCGACCTCGAAACGGTACGCAAGTTTGGCCATTCGCTCATCGAGCGCAACGCCGCAACCGAGGAGAACAAGGACAAGCTCCGCAAGTTCCTCGACGACCTCAAGGGCGTCCCTGAGCCCGACGACAGCACTGCGCTCAAGAAGTCAAACGTCTTCATCGACAATGTCAACCGCTTCAAGAGCCAGCTCGACCTTAACAAGGCCCAGCTCCCCCTCGAGCCCCTCTGTCCGTCCAAGATGTAGACAAAGACGCTAGAGACACTAGAGAGAATAGCCAACTACAGCACGCATTCAATCTATTTCCCATCTACCATCCCATGTCAGCCGTGTATAGGACGACGACCACCACTAGCCAAGTCACAAACTCCACAAGTACAATCATTTCTCATCTCATTGACCCCTAGTTAGCCCTCGTACTCGTACCGTTTAAATGAATGCATTGCTATAAGTCTGTTACATCGTTTTTCCTATTAGTCTACCTGTAGAAGTGGTCGGACTGGAGGTTGGCCGCGATCTCGGCCTCGGCCTTGTCGCCGTTGGAGAGGAGCTTCTCCTTGTTGTACAGGAGCTCCTCGCGCGTCTCGGTCGCGTACTCGTAGTTCTGCGTCTCGACAATGGCGTCGACGGGGCACGCCTCCTGGCAGAACCCGCAGTAGATGCACTTGGTCATGTCGATGTCGTACTTGGTCGTGCGGCGAGAGCCGTCCAGGCGCGCCTCCGACTCGATCGTGATCGCCTGCGCGGGACAGATGGCCTCGCAAAGCTTGCAGGCTGACATTAGCGAAGCCGAAGGCCAAGCGCAGGCAGCTCGGCGAGCCGACACGGAGCCTGACATAGTCTGTAGTCCGTGGGTCGAGAACGGACTTCATTCCGGAGGACTCCTTATCCGCGCCCAAGTCTGCTATTCGCCACTCTCCGTCCCAGTCCAGCTGCCTCTGCGCAAAGACAGCAATCGGAAGGGTGCGCACCTCACGACGTTGCTCGACTTGACGAGGCGCATCATTGACTAGGATTGGAGTGTAGCCGGATGCCGACACGCTCGCCTCGCTCGCTGCGCTGAGATTACTCACCAATACAGCGCTCCTCGCCGTTAGGGTACCGGCGGAGGGCGTGCTCGCCGCGGAAACGCGGCGAAAGCGGACCCTTCTCGAAAGGGTACATGATCGTGTAGGGATCACGGAAGAACTGCTCGAGCACGATCCATCCACCTGGATTGTCAGCTGATGCTCCGTGGGATTCGTAGCTGGCGCCATGGGACCGGAGTAATTGCGGGAGGAAGAGAGTGGAGAGGATACGAAGGGAAAGTTGCGAAGAGGTCGCCGGAGCAGGGCCGGAAGGCGGAGTTGACTTGGGTCCGGTGTTGACGTGGGCTTACGTCGAGAGGACGTCCTCAACCGACTGTGTGCTCGGCGCGGCCGTGATGCGCAGCGTTCTGAACACAAGCATCACTGTTGCGAAGAAACACTGGACAGAGGAACAGACTCGCCGCGCGTCATATCACTTCAACTCCGACTCCGTACCGAACCCTCCGTCTCCCGCCCATCTCACTATCACCGCCGTCCCCTCCTGTTCATCGTGTCCAGCCTGACCTCAGGCCGACGGCCTTCGTAGTCTACTCACCACGAACGATCTCAGTGAAGAAGAACATCTGCGCGGCCTTGTCGATGGCCGAGGGGCCGTTGCTGTAGTCGTTCTTCTCTTGCGGGGCGGCCATGCGGTGGGTGGTCGAGGCGGAGAAGGCGCGGGCGCCCATCGGCGTAACGCGGGCGGCGAGGCGCGGCGCCGTCAGACCGAGGCGCGCGAGGGGGCGGGACATGTTGTTTTGGGGGCTTAAACGTCTACGACCTTGAGCTCGTTGTGCTCGTCGTGAATCACCAGCGCACCGGTGGGGGGTAGGGAGCAGCGGTACGCTCGCTGCCAGAGGTCACAACGGCGGAATTATGGAACCCGCGGAGTGTGGCTCCCCCTCCATACCTGTTACGTAAAATGGGCAAAAGCCAGTCAGGAGCCTGCCAAAGCGAAGCGCTCCCCAGGCACACCACACCCTGCAGGTTAGTGCTTAACGCCAACAGCGAATCAGACGCGGAGTGATTGAGACGGTCGAGTGCAGCATTGCCGTCCTCATCGACATGTACCGCAGCTTTGCGGAATCAGCCATCACAGCCAACACTCTCCTCCGGAGCGTCTTTGGCGGCGCTTTCCCCCTCTTCACCACCGGAATGGTGCACAATCTTGGATACCAGGGTACATGGGCTATGGCCGCCCTCACCTTCCTGGCCCTTTTCCTCACCCCCATTCCCTTCATCTTCTACTGCACCAGTCCCTGCCTGAGGGCCATGTCCAAGTTCAGCCTCAAGCTTTAGGATAGCTTAGAAATTATAGAACTTAATGTCAGTATCGACTGTATGCTGCTTGCTGCAAGAGATGACATGAAGTAAGCATAATGGGTGTGCACTATGTAAACCTGATAAGCATGTATGTCCAGACAAAGATGATGAACACAGTGACCATGATGCCAAGCTGCATACATGTCGTGCTGCGTCCCTTGCGTGACACCTGATCGAGGTTGCCCTTGGACTTGAGCGTGCCGTCCAAGTTCTCTGCGAGGGTCAGCTTCTTCGCATCCGGCAGCGGTTAGCTCACGTTCGAGGACATCCTGCGAGTTCTGCAGGAGGCTCTTCTCGTTCTCGAGGCTGCTGCTGAACTGGAGTGCGTTCAGTTTCAGTTGGTGTGACATCTGTTCATGTCAGCTTATGAATGAGATTTCGAAAGCTTACACCAGCGAGCTGCCCACTCAGCTCCTCCTGGAGCTCACGTGCGCCCATACCCTTCGAGTTTGCACCGGCGAGCAGGCGTTGCCGCATACCTTCCTTGTCCATCGGGTCCTTCGCCACCTTCGGTTTCAGCGGGAGCAAACCGGCATCACCACCATGCTTTGACTCCTGCTCGCGCCGCGCAAAGTAGTCTGTCATGTTGAATGCCTTCGACATTGTCGGTGACACGACTGCTGCTGGCGCAGCTGATGGCGCAGCCATGGGGATTTCCAGATCCATGGGCTCCATTTCCAGCTTCGTCGGCACGTGAGCCTCCAGCAGGTCCTCGGGGGCAGCCTCCTCTGGTGGTGTCGGGAGCTGGATGAACGGCAGCGAGGACGGCGGAGCAGGCGCAGAAACGTGCTGCTGTCAGCTATGGTCGACGTGAAATGAGATTACCCTTGCGGAATCCTGTACTTGCACCTCAACGCGGGCAAGGATGCGCTCCAGGTCATCCAAAGTAGCTGCTGTCGTGGATGCTCTGGTGTCAGCTTCACTATGGACAGCACCGAGCTCACTGTTCATTCCAGTCACGTAAGGCTTGTAGGAGTGCTCGGGCATACAGCACAGTCTGTTTTGTCAGTTGAGCTCAACACCCGGGCGGCTCACCTCCCAAGTCTTCTGGACCTCGAGCCAGCTCATGTCCTCTTCCTCCTGGTCCATCCTTTCCAGCGCCCGCACCAGTCGCGTGACATTGACGAGGCCATGTTTCGTCCGCGCAGCCTGCTGCGCAGACGCAGCAACTGTCGGTGACGGGTCCATGGACAGGAGACTCAGAGCAGTGACAGTTTGTGGGCCCTGCATGCTTGTGGTGGCCGATCGAGGGTGCGGCGGAGGTGAGGAAATGTCTACATGAGCCAGGTCATCGGCTGCACCCTCCAACGTCATTGTCAACAAGGGGCGGCGTCAGGCACGCTGCCATGTCCTTTCGCCATGCGGGATTATCCTGGCCCAGATCCACCCCAGCCGCTTCCAACGACAACTCACTCAATCCACTGCCCTGCATTTCCATCGTTCACGCACCCACCTCGCTTTTCCCCCGAAATCGCCCATTCTCCGTGACCAGGAACCTGTACGCGAACCGCCTGCCCGAATTTGAACCGTTCCGCTGCATCGACTCCATGTCGCCCTAGGACTCGCCTAGGCGCGTCAGTGTCAACACCTGTAAGTTGAGGTCGTCCAAAACTCAAGCTGAAGCAACAGCCCTCGTGCCACCATGGACCACGATGCAGCGGGCCAGGAGGGTCCGAGTGCCGCTGGCCCATCGCGCGGAAGGGCTTTGCGCAACCGCACCAGCGATGTATCGTACGCCGATAAGCGCTCTGCGCGCGCTAGCAGCCGTGCCGTCAGCCAGGACGAGATGGAGCGCGCGACCTGGAAGCTTGGGCCTGAAGGCATGGCAGCGCGCCGCGAGGAGTTGATCCACGAAAAGGAGGCTCTTCTCCGCATCGTTGTCGAGGAACACGATATGGCCGTCAAAGAGAAGTTCCACCTCGAGCGATACGTCAGCATCCTCGAGGGATGGGACCCGGAGGACGCCAAGAACGACAACTCACCCGTTTTTCTGGAGGTAAGCTGTTGCTCCGCGTTGAAAGCTGACAGCGATCAGTACAAGAATAGAGACTATGACCTGCTCAGCCTGATTCCGAACTCGATCATCCCCGGTGTCCAACCTGCTCAGGCGTTCGGGCGCGCTAGGACGACACGAAGGCAGCTGCAACAGAAGTCCAACATGGTCGGCAACGTGACAGCAATTGCGAAGTCGACGCCAAAAGGTAAAGGGAAAGCGAAGATTGCTCCTGAGCCGGAGCCCGAGCCGGAGCCGGCGACACCAGCTCCCGCCGCTCCAGCGAAGGGCAAGGGCCGCAAGTCTGCCCCGTCTGCGACCGCTGAGCCTGAGTCAGAGGCTGAATCCAGCCGCGCCCCGACACCAGCTTCCAAGACGACTGCGAAAGGCAAGGCAAAGAAAGGACGGCGAGCGACGATGCACATCGAGCCTGAGACAGAACTCTCTACCGAGCCGGAGGAGCAGCCGATACTGAAAGGGAAGAAGCGAGGCAGACAGTCGATGCCCAACCTGCCAGTGAAGAAGGTGCGCACATTACGCAAGTCGGAACCCAGTGCGACTGCCTCTCCGCGTTCCTCGTCGCCTGCTCAGACACCAGCGAAGTCGCCAACACCAGAGCCAGAGCCGGAACCGGTCGTCCTTCCGTCTCTCGCTCATCTGCCCTTCCCTCCGCCCCCCGAGCGACCAAAGTGGCGGCGACGTGGTCCTTCCCGCATCATCTACACCGACCCCAACCAGCGACCCCTCACCAAGCCGCAGTATGATGGTGACATCTCCAAGATCCTCGAGTCGTATATCCACATCGAGGACACTGGCCCGCCGACGACTATGCAGTTCCTCGAGCAAGCCGCCTTACGAGCCGGCTGGCTGCGAAACCGCGCCAACTGGCTGCAACACCAGGGACGTTTGCTGCGTTTGCTGGACGAGGAAGACGAGGGGCCTGAAACCAAGGTCCGCGATCGAAGTCACCAGAAGAAGGCGCCCGTCGGACCACCGCCGCGCGCGACCGATTTCCAAGACAGCCTCATGTCTCACATGGTGCAGGTGCGCAACGCGATGATCTACGAGGCCAAGATGAAGCCGCAGGTGTGTAAGCGCATTGCACGTGGCATTCAGCTGTACTGGGAGCACATCCAGAACAAAGACGAGCGCGAGCGTCAAGCACAGGAGAAGGAGCGCAAGCGCAAGGCGAAGGAGATGGTCAAGAGCCTGCGCAAGCGCTGGGGTCTCGCTGTCAAGGCAAGTTCGCATAATGTTGTGTAGCTGACAACAGATCGTTCGCGCCAAAATTGCAGCACAGGAGAAGCTTGAGCAAGACCGCCTCGGCAAGGAACACCTTCAGAATATGCTCCAACGCAGCACGGGACTTCTCGAAGGACAACGCGATCACATGATGGGCGGTGGAGAGGAGTACGAATCGGATTCCGAAGACTCCGACGCTACCGATGAAGTCTCCGCGGCTGAGGAGAGCGACGAGGAAGAGGACGGAGATGTGGATATAGCGGTCAAAGAGACCAGCGCCGAAGCGGCCGCTGCCGACAGTGAAGCTGCCGAGGATCACTCGGATGTGGGCAGCGGAGACGAAGAGTCTGACTCCGAGGAGGAAGGCGAGGAAGAGGACGAATCTCGGCATGATGCTCTCCGCTTACTCGTTGGCGCCGCAGACGCAGACTCGGAGGGAACTGGTGACGTTACTGCACCGCCCTCAGACGACGCTGAGCCAGAGGTAGCCGGGGATCAGACCTTAGGTGACACGTCTCTTGTCCTTGTTGAGGATGTCCTGGCTTCTCAGCCGTCTGCTATACCTGCCAACGAGACTCTTTCCGCTCCAGCGGTTTCCACCGCTGGAGCGGAGAAAGCAGATGCTACGGAGCCGACACCAGCGTCTGACCCTGTTGAGAACGACCTCCCTGCCGTGGCGAGGGCAGAAGAGCAGCCCCCCTCAACGTCTGCAGCGAACGAGAAGCCAGCCGGGGAAAACTTACCACCGCCGCGACCTCGATCTAAGCGCATCCAGCGTCGCTCGTTAGTGGCTGCCGCCTCCACGCCCGACCCTGATGCGAACGACGCCGAGTTCCATGGTTCCGACTCAGAGCGTGATGCTCAGGATGCCGCGTTCGATGTTGAGATGGGCGAGAACGCCGCATCGGACGCTGATTCTGAGGATGAGGGTCTGCTCAAGGATGCCAAGATGCCCATTGAGGAGCTCCTCAAGCGCTACGGGTATCCAATGCCCGGAACCGAGGCAGAAGCTGAAGACGCAGAGGAGGCTGAAGACACTGGGTCAGAGGCTGCCACTGCAGAAGAGTCCAAGGCTGAGACTGTGCTGTACACTGCAACTGCTTTGACAGAAGCCGTCGAGGAAACTGCAGTTGAAACCAAAGTTGAGGGTGTGGTCGACATTGCCTCCGAAGCTCAAGAACCTTCCAAGTCCGTTCATGAGGGGACAACCGCTGCTGAGGTCGTTGAGGCAGAAGCATCCGCGGAGGTCCTTATCACCAACGGATCTCAGGGTGCTCTTTCGCAGCCGAATGGACACTCCGACTCCACAGCTCTCCAACCGACTGACGCTGGCCCTGCGGCAGAGCAGGATGTCATTGCTGGAGCGGAACCTCCCATCGACATGTCTCTGACGGACGAAGCGCTCGCGCAGCGTGGTTCGTCACCTCCTGGCTTGATCATCGAGGGCAAGCGTCAGCGTCGCGCTCGTCAAGTGTGGACGCCTCCCGACACCCCGCAAGCTCTGATCTCCAACAAACCGAAGAAGCCCAAGGTCCAGATTGTCTCGGACCGGGCTCCTGAGGCAGTCGAGGGAGTGGTGGCCAAGGAGGAGTCCGATGTAGAGATGGAATCGACTCCCGAGCCTACGCCTTCACTCACGAGTAGTGAAGAGGTTACGGACGACGAAGATGAAGTCGAGGAGGGCAAACTTGAGCCTGAGGATCTGAATGCTCCCAAACTCAAGCCTCCCTTCCTGCTTCGCGGAACTCTTCGTCCCTATCAGCAGGCCGGTATGGAGTGGCTTGCGTCACTCTACGCCAACAACATGAATGGTATCCTGGCTGACGAGATGGGTCTCGGGTAAGCTCCCGGCTGCACAGGCACAGCTAACGGCAGTAAAACTATCCAGACTATCGCCCTCCTTGGTCACCTCGCATGCGATAAGGGTGTTTGGGGTCCTCACCTTATCATTGTGCCAACATCCGTCATCCTGAACTGGGAGATGGAGTTCAAAAAGTTCTTGCCAGGCATGAAGGTGCTAACCTACTATGGCAACCAGAAGGAGCGCAAGGAGAAGCGTGTAGGTTGGAACACGGAGAACCACTGGCAAGTCTGCATCACCAGCTACCAGATTGTGCTCGCCGATCAGCACATCTTCAGGCGCAAGAACTGGTGCTATATGATCCTCGACGAGGCACACAACATCAAGAACTTCCGCAGTCAGCGATGGCAAACGCTTCTCGGTTTCAAGACACAGCATCGCTTGCTTCTGACTGGTACGCCACTGCAAAACAACCTGATGGAGCTGTGGAGTTTGCTCTACTTCCTCATGCCGAACGGTATCACAGCGGACGCTACTGCTGTCGTCGGCTTCGCCAATCACAAGGAGTTCATGGAATGGTTCTCAAGTGAGTGAAGTCAGCTTCGGCGCTGGTATCTCAGAAGCTCACACCCAGACCCCATGGACAAGGCCGTCGAGTCCGGTGAAGCGATGGACGAGGACACCATCGAGATGGTGAACCGGCTGCACACCCTGCTGCGACCGTTCATCCTTCGTCGTCTCAAGTCAGAAGTCGAGACCCAGCTTCCCGGCAAGTTCGAGCACGTCGTTTACTGCCGCCTATCAAAGCGCCAGCGCTTCCTTTACGACGAGTTCATGTCCCGCGCATCGACAAAGGAAGCTCTCACGAGTGGCGGCTACCTCGGAGTTGTCAACACGCTGATGCAGCTCCGCAAGGTGTGCAACCACCCCGACCTCTTCGAGGTCCGTCCTGTCCGAACCAGTTTCGCGATGGACCGCGGCGTTGCGACCGACTTCGCCCCCCTCGATGTCCTAGTCCGAAAGCGACTGCTCGAAGCCAATGACGAGCTCGATATCAGGGCCTTGAACCTCAGTGTCACCGGTCATGAGGCTGAGTCTGGGTGGGTTGCTGGCATGCGTGCCTGTCTCGATGCCAGTGACCAGCTGCCCTTCGCTGATGAAGCTAAACCTCTGAAGGCTCCGAAGTTCGATACCAGGACCCCGGCTGGCTGGGCGAAATACCGCGAGTGGAAGCAGCAACAGCAGAGCATGGAGCGTTGGCGAGCACTCCGCGATATCAACCATCGCCGTTGCCAGAGTGGTCCCATCTACGGCCGTACCACCCTCAAGATGCTCTCCGGTCTTCCTAACTACCTGCTCCCCGCCTCTGAACCGCACGGCATCAGCGATCAGTACGGAGAGCACCCACCTCCTGTTGCACCCTTAGTCAAATCTTTCTCCGAGCGCGAGCAGATGGTGACCCCACTTCTTAACAAGTTCGCCATGATTCCTCCCAACGCTGTCGCCCGAGACGTTGCAAACCTGGCTCTTCCCGGTATCGACCCCGAGCACCCCAGCCTGACGGACCTGGACTTTGACACTCTACACGAGGCCACCGTTCGCCTTCAAATCGCCTTCCCAGACGCCTCCCTTCTGCAGTACGACTGCGGTAAGCTGCAGAAACTGGCCGAGATGCTGCGTGATCTGAAGGCCGGAGGTCACCGGTGTCTCATCTTCACGCAGATGACGCGTGTTCTGGACATTCTGGAGATCTTCCTGAACTTCAACGGCCACCGCTACCTGCGTCTGGACGGTAGCACGAAGATCGAGGACCGCCAAGTGCTGACTGAGCGATTCAACAGTGACCCTCGCATCTTCTGCTTCATCGCCAGCTCTCGATCCGGAGGCGTCGGAATCAACCTGACGGGAGCCGACACTGTGTTTTTCTATGACTCAGACTGGAACCCGGCCATGGACAAGCAGTGCATGGACCGAGCGCATCGTATTGGCCAGACGCGCGAGGTGCACATCTACCGTTTCGTGTCGACTGCAACCGTAGAGGACGCTATCTGGAAGCGCCAGTGCCAGAAGCGTGAGCTGGATAGGATGGTCATCCAGGATGGTGACTTCACGACCGATTTCTTCGCCAAGACGAACTGGAAAGACGTGCTCCAGGACGAGGCGGCCGTTGAGGACGACGACCGCATTGAGGACATCGAGGTTGAAGCCGCTCCTGTTGCTGAAGACGCAACTGTCACTGAGCCGCGTCTCGGCCAGCAGCGTGAGTTTGTCGAAGCGCTTGCTGAGGTCGAGGACGAGGAGGACGCAGCCGCCGCGCGCGTGGCACAGGGCGAGGGCGAGATGGACTTTGCGGAGTTCACCGACAAGCGACCTGAGCGCCCCGCCGCGAGGCAGTCGCAGTCTCAGTCCCTTGCGCCCTCAGCCTCTGTTCCAGCCAGCGGGAGCGTGACGCCCGCCCCACGCGCTGCAGGCGCAGAGGGCGATGACGAGGAGTACGAGTACGAGTACGACGAAGATGAGCCGGGTGGCGTGGACGAGTACATGCTCGCATGGGTGGAGCACGACTGGGACTACTTTATCAACTACAAGGTCTAAGACAATGGTGTATTTTGTATCAATCATTTTTGGTCACGAGCATATGCATAACATGGCACTGCTGTATTTGTTACTTGTACAATGACTGGGTGTTGTTGGCTGGAGATAAGGTTCAGGTGACTTGACTGCCATCTGCTCAGGGTGGTGTCTTCATAGAACGCCGATTCTCGGCTCTCACGCCGAGTCAACCGTTGTTTTCTCCCTGCATCCGTCCTCTTCTGGGAAGGCGATAAGGATCTGGGCATGTGATCTGCCGCAGTCGTCACCTTCCCTACGGAACTACAGTACAGGCAAGGCGATGTGTGCATCATGCTTGAGAAGCTTAGGTTTCAAAAGCGTTGGTCCAGACCTCGGTCTGAGAGAAGGAAGACACAAAGTGGGGGCCGGATCATTGTGTCCGCATGGGTTTGTTTACGTTTCGCGAACTCGCAGTCACCTGAGGTGCTAGTGCCTAAAGTCGTCCCTTGCCGCCGTCACCTTCCGTAACATTGCCCACACCTCGCACACACACGGTGAGTAAACAACCCTCGATCCCCTCGACAGTGGTGGAAACGACTCCTCTTTGTTGTTTCTCTTGCTCCTGCTTCTCCCGCTCTCCGGCAGTCTCTTTGTTCTCTTCAACTCGAACTCCATTCTTCTCAAACTTCTTCAATCATACCTGATCCTGCCTCCGGACCTTCCGCCTATCCTCCTCAACAACACAAATCATCAAAATGGCCAACACTGTCTCGTGCACGACTGTCGAGCCATTGCTCTCCAGCTGCTGCTCCCAGCTGAGTGGCACGCTGCAAGGCGACCAGTGCGTCCTGTCACTGGCTAACAACCCGGCAGTCGGCGGCCGCTTCCAGAGCTGCGCCAATGACGAGAGCAGCACCTGCTCCGACGGCAGCGTCCACGACGGCGTCTCTGGTGGTTTAGGCGTGACGTCCCCCGTCACTTGGACTGCCAATGCGACCTCGGCTGTGGGCGGGGAAGAACCCTCCGCCTCCTCGGCGACAGGGACTGAGGGTGAGAGCACTTCGAATGAATCGGGATCAGCGAGCAACGGAGCATCGGACAGTGCGTCGCCCACTGGCACGGACTCGAGCGCGTCCGGCGCTGCAGCGACCACGAGCAAGAGCGACACTGCCGTCGCTGGTGCGCCTGCAGGGTCGACCTCCAACGGTCCCCAGACCCTCAAGTCCTCCGCTGCTACTGGCCCCAGCCTCTCCAAGACCGCTGGCATGCAGGCCACCTCAGACAAGGCATCCGCCAGTCGCTCAGGTGCAAGCACTGGTAGTGCCTTGCCCTCGCCCTCACCCTCGAGCTCTGTCCGTATTGAGTGTCGCATGAGCATGCTTGTGCTGCTCAGTGCTGCCGCTCTCGCCATGCTCGCCCAGTAGCCACCCAGCAGTCTCCCCGCCAACTGAAGAGTGTGAGTTTGGTTGACTTATAGCACCTAACTGACCCAAGCACAAGCCCTCGATAGGTCAGAAGTCAAATCGAAAGTACCATAGCTAAAGGAGGTGCAGACAGTGCATGGTTCGCACGTGTGGATCGGTGAACTGCAAACAGACTCGCTAGTGTGTTTGGTTCCACAGTCTAATCGCCGGCACGGCGTGTTACATGCATAGACCATCACGACAGAGGCTCCGGCTAGTACCGTTGCGCTCCCCGCGAGCACCTCCGAGTCTGCGACAAGTGAAGCCCCAACTGCGTCCGGCTCCCAGTCGGCGCTCGGGGCCACTGAGTCAGCCAATGCACTTCAGCCACCCCGGTCGCCAATCAGTCCGTGATCGTTAGGACTAGGACCTACCTGGACGGCGGCGCTGCGTGGTCACTATCACGTCTCCAATTGGACAGGCCGCCGCCCAATCGCCGCGCATCCGCCATCTAAGTATCTTGATGCTCCTCGGCGCTGCCGCAATCGCTGTTCTAACAATCTAATGCTTGCAGTACTCACGCGAACCTTCTGTGAGCTTTCATGTTTGCAGTGTTAATAGCTGACATTTCAGTGAATGTCTGGGAATGTGTGAGGTATCATGTTGTGTTCTTCGAAGTCGGTGAGAACATGTTGAGGGTAATGACTGGACTGTACTATCGGTGTAATTGCTTCTGGGCGTGTCTCTGGGGGTCGCTGTCTCATACAAGGAATGTTTGATTCCAAACCCTACACGTAATCACCGTCGAGGCCGCATCATCGGCGGTCTCTGGTGAATGCAAACGTTATTCCAGCCCGCTTGCATGCACCAGACAGAGCATGTGACCCACAGCAGACCGAAATCCCGCACGACGCGCTGCGGGAGATGCAGTGCACTGTTGGGAACCGAAGAGGCTCAATATGGTCCACGAGGGCCGGAGCAAGCCACGTGCGGATGATGGTCGACGTGACTAACAACGGGTAGTGCCTGGCATCAACACTGAGAGAAACCAATGTGAGCAGATCGAATGCATCATGCAACTGTGTATGGATCAGATATCGAAGTGTGTTTGCGATGTCTTAGGTGACAGAAATGGAATTGAATGAGCATGCGTACAAGGGTGGCGTGTGGAATAAATTGATCTGCTGGCGTATTGTCTTGGGGATGTCTTGGCGAGTACTCTACTCGGTACCTAAGTGCGTGAGGGCGACGCGGCGCTTCTTCTTGGGCTGCTCGGTCTCGCTCAGCGTCTCGCGCTTCGTCGAGGCTTCATCGGCCGACGACTCGGACGCACGGCGCAACACAAACTCGGCAGGCTCATCCGCAGGAGTGGGTAACGGCTGGTCCACTGAGGACACTGAGCCAGACGCACGGCGGTGGCCGGTGCCGAACAGAGGCGGCGGGATCGGGGCACTCGACGCAACCGACGACTCACGCTCGCTGCGGGGCGGCGCAGGCGAGGTGCGCATCGTCGAAACGTTGGGGGAATGCGGCATCGGCGTGCTGGGCGTCGCGCCGCCGTGCGACTGCGCGATGGCCGCGAGCTGCCGGTGGTGCTGCTGCGTAGGGTGCACCGTGCCCAGCTCGCCCAGGTCAAACACGACGAGCGAACAATAGCCGTCCGCGCTAGACAGAAGCATCGACTGCCCGTCGGGTGACCACGCAATGTCCGTGAAGCCGGCGTAGTGCAGGCCTTTGAAAATGGCGACGGGGCCGGCCTGCTGTGTGTCGTACAGGAGCACGGCGTCCTGGCACGCCACGGCGTACAACAGACGATACGGCAGGGCGAAGACGCTGTTCAGAGGCTTTGTGTCCTTTGCGCCTTCCTTTGGCGGTGGCGGGGGCATCTGCAGCGAGACATGGACCGGGCCTGGGTTCGAGCGATCAAGCGTCACCTGTTTAGGCTCGACAGGCGTGGAGGACGTCGACGCAGTCCTGAGGTCGTAGAATATCGGCGAGAACCGAATCGCAACAGCAGCAGTCTTGTGGCCCGGCAGGTGCGCAATCGGACTCCGCGCGAGGTTGGCACGGGAGTAGATGAACACTGTCGGGCGCCCGGCGTCGACCGCTTTCGGGCGGTTCGCAGCGGGGTTGCCGTCGACACCGTCAGTGGATAATGAGCGGGAGTCCATCATTGGCGATCCCTTGAAGATCTGGTCTTCAATTTGGCCGGCAGGGGTCAGCAGCAGGCTGCCGTCAGGGGAGAACGTCAAACGGCGGAAGAAGCGCGTAACGTTCTCCTCCGCGTACAACCGCTGAGTGATCGAAGCTGGCGGAGCGACCTGGCGCATGGCGGGCAGGGGCGGTATCGGTGACGGGGAACGTCCACGTCCAAGCGCCGTCACGCTGAGGGCCGGAGAAGCCGCCTGCTGAGACGAGAATGAGGATCGGCGCGAGCTCGCTTTGCCGGAGCTTGGCGGGGGGTTCATGCTCGCGTTCGCGTTTGGTGTTGGAGGCACAGAGATGCTGAGTGGTGTCGCTGGCTGTTGCGGCCCGGACGCATTGTGCCCGCTGTTAGACGACTGGTGGGGGTGCTCGGTGAGCTCCGATGCTGAGGTCATCACGGAGCCTGCTTCAGACGCATTGGACCCACGACGTCCCAAGGACGGCCGAGGCAGCGACGGGAACGAGGGCGTTCGCGAGTGACGAACTTCCATGCGGTTCGTGCGTGAAACAGGATGAACCTCCGGGACACCATTGCACAGGGAAAACGAATTGACGTGCACGGTACTGAGGTGAGCCATGGGCTAACGCTTACCAAACTCACCGATCGCTACTTTGCGTAGCAATGAACTCGTTGAGAGGGTCCCAGGCCACACCCTGCACGATGTGCGAGTGCTCACGCAGCGCAAACACGCACTCGCCTGATACGGTCAGCTCGATTCGAGCACAACGGTCACGTATAAACTCACCAGTCGAGGCCTTCCAAATCGTCGCAGTGTTATCGGTGGAGCCCGCAATGATGAACTCCCCATCGGGAGACCAAGCAATATCCAGGACATGCTTGTTCGTTACCCTAGCCTTGTTAGCGTCATTACGTTACAATACACCCACTGCAGCATCTTCTGCGGTCGCCAGTGTTCCTTGTCCGGGGCCTCCTCTGCCGCTTCGCCGAATGTCGCAGTCGGCCTGTCCGATGGGACCCAAAGGATGACATTACCATCTGCTAAGTCAGCTCGATCCAACTAGAGCACCGGTTTGTCCTCACCATCACTAGCCGATGCAAGAACCTGTCCGTTCGGGGAGAAGCGCACACAGTTGACAGCCGCCGTGTGCTTCGAGAGCGTCGCAAGGTACTCGACTCGTGGGGGGTGAGGGGCCACCTCCTGTCCGGTCAAAGCAGCATGCGTTTGGGCAGCTACAGTGGGGATGTTCGGATGGACCATCCAAAGCTGCAAGGGTCAGTGCTGGGAAAAAAGAGATCAGAAGGCTCGGGATTCGAGTGGGTGACTCAC
Source organism: Trichosporon coremiiforme (assembly GCA_039545355.1). Classification (NCBI taxonomy): domain Eukaryota; kingdom Fungi; phylum Basidiomycota; class Tremellomycetes; order Trichosporonales; family Trichosporonaceae; genus Trichosporon; species Trichosporon coremiiforme. The sequence continues at coordinate 640,143 of BCJJ01000002.1, read as the reverse complement.
GCGGACCTTGAAGTCACCACCGCAGGTCGCCAAGCGGTACTGGCGGATGACAGGGGTCTTGTCCGCTTTGTCCTCATCCTCCGAAGTCGCAGGGAGCAGGCGCTTCAGTTGCGCGGCTGGTAGCGGTTGGAAGTCACATGAGTAGATCGCTTGGGTTTCGTGCCACCTAATGTGGTCAGTCTATGGCGCTGTTAATGACGTCTTCAAGTTCCAGTAAACGCGTCCACATTCCGTCTGTAGACGCGTTTTCCATGCGGCAACTAGAACGAGACAGCTCTGGGGGGACACTCACGCAATTTCGATGACCTTTGGCCGCATGGTGGATCGATGCGGTGGGTGATGTGGAGTTGTCGAAAGGGGGTCCGACGAAGGCGATTGAACTTAAGGTGTGGGGATGGATATCGGAGCCGACTTGCAATCTCCCCTTGATGGCAGTTGACTCAAGGACTGAGGAATGTTTGACGTACACTGTAGGGCAGGTTGTTCGGCCTGATTTCACGGTACGGCACACGGAGCCAAAGCCAGCATTCGCAGTCGCGCGGGCTGGTGCACTGTGCCAAGACTACTCGGGGAAGCTTGTGGAGGTCGGAGGGGCGCGGAGTGATTCAGAGTGAGGTTTGCTGTGCTGCACTCTGATTCCTGAGCAAGTCCGTCGAGACAGGTGCAGGAACACGAATCGAGGCGAATCGGAACTGAATCGCAAGGGAGACGGAGGGAAGGAAACCGAGGGGGCTGCGGGGGAAGGAGGCGACGGTTCGACGGGTCGACGGGGCAGAGGCTGGTAGCAATAAAGGTGCAGGCGGGCCGCGAGTTGGTACGTTGTCGGCCGTTCCAAATGAAGATAGAATGTTGGCCTTGAGAAGGATGACGAAAAAGATTCGAGGGCTTAGCGAGGCTGGGAAATCGCGAAAGGGTTACGCTACTGCCCGTGCGTATCAACGCAACAGGGAGGGTAGGCGGACGGGGCTTAATCTTTGGAAGAGACGCGATGAGAGAGTGAGAAGAAGAGATGCAGAAACAAACAATGCCTAGTGGGTCGCTCGTGGTCGGTGAACCAGAGTCTGTGAGTCACGGCCATGCAGCGATGAATGAATGGGCCGAGAGCCATGAGGCCGGAGCCAAGAGGGGCATGTACGGCGTAGAGCAGGTGACTCGGAGATGGATGCATATGGTTTAGGTACGTAGGCATGCGCGCTTAGAAGGCGGTTTGAGGCCCTTGTGCCGCGTCCTGCCACGACCTGCACGACCTGCGCGGGCTTGCGACGCCCATCGGCCCAGGATGACCGTGGACGACCGTAGACGCCGTGTGTGTGCGCCGTGCAGCACAGGAAGGGGCTAGAGAGATGCGGCCGTCGGATCTGTGAGATCAAGGATTGCCAGGAGCAAAAGCCAGGATCGCAGGATCGTAGCGCAGGATGACTGGACGGCATGCGCAGAGGCGGCCAGGAGACGCAGGAGATGCAGGAACACTTGCAGAACATGCGCCTCGTTTGGAGTGAATCGGTGTCGTCGAACAACAATGGATCCCTGCATAGGCTGAGTGCATAGTCTCCACCTCGCTCCTGCACCTGGCACCTGGAACCCGATCCCGGACTTGTGCGTCTGGACCGCGGATCTCAAAGGGCCTTGTTCTGTTCGCGCCCCTGCCCAGTCTGGTCAGTGAGCCAACCACTCAGCATCGGCCAGGAGGGGCCTCTACTGGCGTGTAACCCCCGAGCACCCTCGTTATCCCAGTACCCAGTACCCCCGCCTGAGTGACCGTGACCTGGTGACAGCGGGCGGGTCTCATGCAGTGACAGACTAGTGGGACTGGCCGATTGCAGATATGTAGGTACGCAGGTGACCATAGCCACGGCACGGCTATTTGAGTCCATCGCCCTCCCCCACTGTCTAGCGCATTGCATATCCCGGGGAGGATGCAGAACGCAGACGGTATGAAGGCAAGGAACAGGCGAGCTAGCCCATGTTCCGTTCCTGCGCCCGGTCAGGTACCCCACCTTGAGTTGGTTGCTTTCTCATCGAGGGCGCGGGGTCGCTGCGGGTCACTGCTCGCTCCACCGTAGGCGCTCCAGCCCTCCCGATCCGATCCTCTCGATCCCTCGCCACTTGAGACCTTCACGGCGCACACGGCGTACGCTCCATGACCCCGTGGATTGATCGATTTACAGCCGCTGCATCATCCAGCTCACTTGGTTCCTGGCCGCTGGTCACAGGGCCCTGGCTCTCGACCCTGCATCTGCCTGCAGCACTACTCATCTCGGCCTGGCCCGGCGACCATGCTGACATCAACCTCGGCCTTCATCCGTGTACCACCGTCAACCTAATCCCGCCCTAATCGGCCTTGCATTAGCGGATGCTTTCTGAGTCATTAGCACACGTCAGCTAATCTATTTCGCGCGCCTGACCTTCCTTGCGACCTCCACCAACGCGGGTCCAAAACAAAAACACGAGTCTCGCTGTGGCCACTGCGCCGAGTCTGGCCGCCCAGTCCAGTCACCTAGTCTCATTTTCATTACTTATCGCTCCTGATAATCCGACTCTGTCTGACACCATCACCTTCATCGCCATCCGTACGACACACACCATTACGACTCATCATGGCTGAAGGAGAACACGACCCGTTCCAAGCACAGGGACAGGGCGAGGAGGATGAGGAGGACTACGAGCTCGCCGGCCCCATGGTGGTGGCAAAGCTGGAGGTACGCGTCGACATGACATGAGCTGCAAGGTTGGCTTTGTAAAGCTCACACTCACAGGAGTACGGTATCTCGAAGCAAGACTGCGAGAAGCTGGCAAAGGAGGGTCTGCACACGATCGAGGCTGTCGCCTTCACGCCAAAGAAGATGCTCGCGACGATCAAGGGCATCAGCGAAGCGAAGGCTGACAAGATTCTCGCTGAAGGTGAGCTAGCCTGATGCCCCGGTTGCGTGGTAGCTGACAGCAGCCTGCAAGCTCGTTCCTATGGGTTTCACGACAGCAACTGAGATCCACTCGCGGCGGTCCGAGCTCGTGCACATCACGACCGGCTCCGTCGGCCTTGACACGATCCTGGGAGGTGGAATCGAGACTGGCTCGATCACAGAACTTTTCGGTAAATTGGCCACTAGCTGCTATCAACTGACACCCAGGCGAGTTCCGAACAGGAAAGTCGCAGATCTGTCACACGCTGGCCGTCACCTGCCAGCTACCGGTGCACCTCGGCGGCGGCGAGGGCAAGTGCCTCTTCATCGACACGGAGGGCACGTTCCGCCCGGTACGCATGCTGGCCGTGGCGGAGCGCTACGGGCTGAACGGGGAGGAGGTGCTGGACAACATTGCATACGCGCGCGCGTACAACGCCGACCACCAGATGCAGCTGCTCGTGCAGGCGAGCGCGATGATGGCCGAATCGAGGTGAGCTAGGCTGGCCTGATAAAGCTGACGGCAGATTCTCGCTCCTAATCGTCGACTCCATCACTTCGCTGTACCGCACAGATTTTAGTGGACGTGGAGAACTGGCTGCCCGGCAAATGCACCTCGCCAAGTTCCTCCGGACATTGATGCGCCTGGCAGACGAGGTGAGCTTGTGCAAAACCAGCCCTAGCTGACGGCAGTTTGGTGTCGCGGTCGTCGTAACGAACCAGGTCGTCGCGCAGGTTGACGGAGGACAGTTCGCTGTCGCCGACGCCAAGAAGCCGATGTAAGTGTAGCTAAAGCCAGCGTGGAAGTAGCTGACATCCCACAGCGGAGGAAACATCATGTAAGCTGACGCCGCACTCGACGTAACTAACCAACAGGGCGCACGCGTCCACGACTCGACTGTCGCTGCGCAAGGGCCGCGGCTCGTCGCGCGTGTGCAAGATTGTCGATAGCCCGTGTCTCCCCGAGGCTGAGGGCATCTTTGCGATCAAGTGAGTTAGGTATATGGCAAGATTAACTGACAAACAGCCCGAACGGTATCGGCGACCCGGAGGAGATGAAGGAGTGAGCGCCTGTTTGTACAGACTATTAGACCCCTGTGATGTACCCTATATCTTGTTTGCGGCGGCAGCTAGTGGCGGCTAGAGGTGCAAGATGGCATGACCTATATGCGATGAGAGGTGATTGTACAACACTGGCTCTGAGTGTGTTTTTGATTTCTGCTCCTATTCCTACTCTCTTCTCTCCTATGAGCGCTTGGCAGCCGCGTTGGCCTGGTTCATAGCCTGCTTCATAGCCTGCACGGCCCTTGTCGGGCGGCGCATGCTAGCAGCCAGACCCATGAGACACGAAAGCACGACGACGGCGCCGGCCTGGTGCGCCGCAGCGAGCGGGATGGGGACGAGGTACAGCAGCGTCGAGATGCCGAGGGAGACCTGGCCGAGGGCTGCGGCGGCGGTCCACGCGCTCCACCTCTGGGTGGACCTGGGCAGCGCGTTGGTGCCGAGACGGAGCACTGGGCGGCGCGCGATCAGGTGCTGTGCGATGAGACCGGTGAAAGTCAGAATGGCCATGACGCGGTGGTCAAACTGGGCCGTGACGGGGTTCTCAAGCATGTTGCGCCACCACTTGTCGCTGCCGTCGGCCTTCTTGGCGTAGCGGGGGTCCATCATCTCGTCAATGGGGGGGTGGAAGCCCTCGCCCATGTACGGGAACTCGTTGTAGATGAGACCCGCGTCAAGGCCAGCGACGAAAGCGCCCGAGACGATCGTGATGAAGGCCATAACCGTCAGACCGCCGATGAGGCCGCGGAAACGCTTGACGGCGGGCGAGGAGAGGGCCGTCTGCAGCCTGTCCACGGCGGCGGCGGCAGCGCCGCCCTGCTTGTACTGAGCGGCGAGCTTCTGGTCACGGCGCAGAGTCAAGGCAGTGTAGAACATGCCCATGTACAGCGCCAGAGCGGCCGAGAGGTGCGCGGCGAGACGGTACTGCGACACCCGCGGGTGCTCCTTGTTCTCGATGATCTCCTCCTTCAGACCAGAGGCGACCATGTACCAGCCCAGGAAGCCTTGGAAACCGATACCGCCAGCGAGGGCGAGGAGGGTCGTGGGCAGGCCGCGGGGGAGCTTATAACGGGTGCAGTAATAAATAGCCGGGATAACGAAACTAAGATGTCAGTGCTCATTCGTAGCAGGAGTCAATCGCCGAGCCTCCGCAAAGTGAACGCCGCAGCGGATGCCGAGCGCCAAGCCTGCCACGCCGACGAGACACCGCCGACCTGCTCGACTCTCGTTCGAGAGTAATTTGGTCAGAACAGTGCCGACTAGAACTTCGACAGAGCAGCGGAAACGCTCATGTCAGAAGACCTCGCGGTCCGCCTCGGCCTCGGGCATCTTGGTGGCGTTGCCAAACTGGCAGCCTGCAGCTCACTCCGCTCGCCTTGCTCGCTGTACTCACACAAGACCAAGGGTGCGGCCGGCGATACGGTGCGCCCACTCCATGTAGAAGATCTTCTTGAACTCGGCACGCGAGATCTCCGAGTTGAGCATGATACCCTCGGGCGACTGGCGGTACTTTTCCCACTCCTCGTCCCACTCGGCGTCCGTGATCGGGGGACGGACGCCGGTGATGGGGTTCCACTCGACGATAGACAGGCCAGACTCGGTGAGGCGCGTCAGGCCGCCGATGACGATGATACCGAAGACGAGGGCGGAGCAGCCGAGCAGCCAGGTCGGGAGCGACTTGGGGATCGTGCGCACGTCCTCGGGCTTGGGGACGGAGGCATCAGTCGAGGCGGAGGCGGCAGAAGAGGCGGTAGCGGGCGAAGACGAAGAGACGAAACGAGAAGGCGTGAAGAAGGAGAACGCCTTGGACGACGAGAAGGGCAGGTACGACGGGCCGAAGTAGCCTGCGGAGGGATAGGGTGCGCGGGGACGGGCGTGGGACGAGACGTGCGAGCTCATGCTCCGCAGCGTGCTGAAGGTACGCATGCTGCGGGCAGGCATAGCGACGCCGCCGGGACGCGCAAGAAGCCGCAGCGCCGAGACGGGCTGGAAGAGACCCGCCATGGTGAAGGAGTGTGGTGTGAACGACGGTGTAAAAGGCCGAACGCGATACGCCTTTGAAAGTCGCCCCCTCAGCTCTCAGAAATATGGGTGATCCCGGACCAGGCGGGCTCGGCTCCTCGGCCAGGACCGCTCACCCTGGACACTTCCTTTGGCTGGACGACCCGGAATTCCGAAGATTAAGCGGCGAGTTACACGTACTTTTTCCACCACGTGGTACAGTATCAAGTCGACTTCCGCTCGATCGAGATGAGGACATGTCGAAGGGGCCAAGATACGACGTCAAAAGTCCACCGAACGACGAAGCGACACCATGGACATCAGGCAGGCGACTGTGAGCTCCGCATTCCGTTATGTAGCTGACAAACAGATCGAGGACCTCCTCGGCATGCAGAATGCCAACCTGCTCAATCTGCCCGAGAACTACACGTTCAAGTACTGTGAGCTTATCGTTGATGCGCGCCAGCTCACACGCAGACCTGTACCACGCGCTGACCTGGCCTGAGCTGTCGTATGTCGCTGTCGACCCCAGTGGCCGTGTTGTCGGCTACATCCTGGCCAAGATGTGAGCTTCTGCCGCATTTCTGAGCTGACATGCAGGGAGGAGGAGCCGAGCGCCGAGCCCAGCGGGCACGTCACGTCGATCTCTGTGCTGCGGCCGTACCGCCGCCTCGGGCTTGCGAACAAACTCATGAAGCAGGCGCAAGAGGCTATGGTCGCGCACTACAACGCGAGCTTCATCACCCTCCACGTGCGCAAGAGCAACCGTGCCGCCATCTCGCTCTACCGCGACACGCTCGGCTTCGAGGTCCACGCCATGGAGAAGGGATACTGTGAGTTATCTGACTTTGGCACGCAACTGACAGGCAGACGGTGACGGAGAGGACGCCTACGGCATGCGCTTCGTGTTCAAGAAGGACGGCGAGAAGAGCGTCTGAACCCGGGCGCTATCGGCCGCTGCGTCCGGCGTGGCGGCGTCACTAGACCACTACTGCACTGTTGCATGAGATGTATCATTATCATATCTAGGAGTATTCTATGCGGACCGGATACCCGACTGGTCGCGCCAGCGCTCGAAGAAGTCGATCATGTCGGGCGTGATGCGCCGCCGCACCGTGCGCGCAGAGTTGAGTAGGTGCTCCTTCTTTACGAAGGGCGCGTTCAGGTCCTCGTTCATCGTCGCTAGCGCAGCGTCCTGGCAGATACTCGCGACTTCGGCTCCGGAGCAGCCGTCGGTCTGTTGTGTCAGCTCTGAAAAGATAACCTAAGCTGTGACTCACGATTCTGGCGAGCTCGGCGACATCAACCTCGGGGTCGACGGCCATGCTCTTCATGCGCAGCTTGAAGATCTCTCGCCTTGTCTCGAGATCGGGCGCGCCAACATAGAGGATGCGATCGAGACGTCCCGGTCGGGTGAGCGCGGCGTCGAGGACGTCGGGGCGGTTCGTGGCCGCGACAACCGTGACGCCCGAGAGCGCCTCGATGCCGTCCATCTCGTTCAGGAGCGACGTGAGGACACCTCCGTGTCCCTCACCGATATCGCGCGCGGCGCCAAGAGCGTCAATCTCGTCAAAGAAGACGATAGAGGGCGACGCAGCGCGCGCCTTGCGGAAAATCTCACGCACGGCGCGCTCACTCTCACCGACGTACTTGTTCAGCAGCTCCGGTCCCTTGACGGCGATGAAGTTGATGCCGCTCTCGGTCGCGAGCGCCTTGGCCGTCATCGTCTTTGAGCAACCGGGCGGGCCGTACAGGAGCACGCCGCGGGGTGCGTCGACGCCGAGGCGCGCAAACGTGTCCGCGTGCGTCAGCGGCCACTCGACACACTCGCGCAGTTTCTGCTTCACCTCCGCCTGACCGCCGATGTCGCTCCAGCGCACAGTTGGCGTTTCCACGAACACCTCGCGCATCGCCGAGGGCCGGATCGTGGGCAGGGTCGTCTGCACGTCCGCGTACGTCAGCTGCGGGCTGCCTTCCCCGCCCGCTGCGTGCCAGCGCTGAATCGCAGCGGAGGCGCTCTCGCGCACAAGAGATCCAAGGTCCGCACCGACGTAGCCATGCGTTCGCGCCGCAATTGAGGCGACCTCCTCGGGCGAAAGCGTATTCGGCATCTTCGACAGCATGATGTCGAGGATCTGTCGCCGCCCAGCAGCGTCTGGGATGCCAATCTCAATTTCCCGGTCGAAACGTCCTGGCCGACGAAGGGCTGGATCGATGCTGTTTGGCCGGTTGGTCGCAGCAACAACGACGACATGCTCCTTGGCGTCAGACGTCATGCCGTCCATGAGCGTCAGGAGCATGGCGACGACACGGCGCTCGACCTCGCCGCCCTCACCACCGTCTCGGCGCGGACACAGGGCGTCCACTTCGTCCAGCACAATGATGCACGGGGAGCGCTTCCGCGCCTCCTCGAAGATGGACCGCAGCCGTTCTTCTGTCTCGCCGTGGAAGGCGCTCGACAGCTCAGGTCCGTTCACGACGATGCAGCTGCAGCCCGGCGTCGAGGCGGCGATCGCACGGGCAAGGGCGGTCTTACCCGTTCCCGGCGGGCCATGAAGGAGGAGACCGCGGGGCGGAGTGAGACCAAACTGCGTGAAGACCTCGGGGTTCCTCAGCGGCAGGTCCAGGAGAGCCTTGACCTGCTTGATCTGGGACTCGAGGCCACCAAGCTGCAGGTATGACTGCGACGAGGAAGACGGAGAGAAGATGTTGATGTACGAAGGGATGACGGCGGTCTGATGTCAGTTGGGCAAACGTCAGCACAACTTACAGAAGACTTGGCGCCAGACGACTGAGGCTTGTCCTCCCCGTCTGTGACAAGAGAGACCTTGGTCCGCCACTCGACCTCATACACGTCGGGAATGTCGGACAGGTTAAGAGACTTCAGCTCCTTGGCAAGGGCGTCGGCGCTGGCAGCCCTAGCAGCCGCAGCCTTGGCAGACACCTCATGCTCGGTGACGATGTACTGGGTCTCCTCATCGCTAAGAGTCACGACATAGCCCGGCGCAACGTACTTGACCGCAGCAAGGGCCTCCTTGACAGCCGCGCGCTGCCACTCGACCTCGCGCTTCTGGCCCGTCTCGTCGCTGCATTTCGAGGGTTTCGACTCGCTGAGAAGCTTGACCGTAACGTTCTTGAGGATGCCCTTGGAGCCCGCCGCCGGGAACCTGTACAGGTCGACTTGCTGGGTACCGAGGTTGTCGATCTGTCCGGGGGAAAGCGCAAGGGCTGCTGTCAGCTGTGCGCAACTTTCTACCAACTCACTTTCTTCATCGAGACCAATCCTAGGCCATAGCTGAGCCACGATCCATCCCAGAGGTTTCGGGACCGTTGAGTCCTCGATCGGGGAGCCTGTGCCTCGCAGCAGAACCCAATCTCCGGCGAGTAGCTTCTTCGCCTTCAGCAAGTCGGGGGAGACGTGGGCACGGCGAGTGCGCCGGAGGGCCGGGATTTCGGATCCGCTGTCTTCGAACTCGACGTGGAGGGTGTTGAGGGTCGCGATGGGGTCCGCCATGGTGCCGGGTTGAGACGAACGCGCAATGACGATATGTCGTCTCGCCCTCATCGACCTTTGAAACGTAAGAAATCGGTAGGGTGGCGTCACGTGATGGCCTCACATGGGGCCCCTGATAGCCGTTCTTGAATTGATACGGGTGAGAGGAGCCCGATAATGGTGTGACTGTAACAGGTGGGATCGTGAGACTGAACAGGGTGGCAAATCCCCATGCAACTTGATGCACTGGCCGACATATACGATGACGAGAAGGGACAGAACACCATGCATCGATGGAAGTCGGAGAACAATGGCTAGCGTAGACCTGGTGCGAGGGAAGGCGTGGACGGGGTGCGACAGGCACCAGGCGGTCGTTCCCGTTGCGTATCTCACGAATTCACTAATCTTAGTCTGCCGTTGCCACCGGGCCAGCCATACACCGATACCACCGTTCCACCGTCCCACCGCCAGCGCACATGCACACTCACCTTGACTCCTTGCGCCTTTGCCCCCATTTCATTTCTTCTCCATCTCTCTTTCCTCCACCTCACCCCTCATCTTGACTCTTCCTCGTTCACTTGATCTTCAGTAGTCAGCTCTTGCCCTCCACACTCTATCCTGTCACGACCATCTCCTGCCTGTCCTTTCATGGCCCAGGCTGCCGGCCACAGAACGGAAATGGAAACCAGGCTGGGCCTCACCCGGTCCAGGGACGACTTTGACACCAGCTCCCGCTCTGAATCGTCATCGCCCCACCGGTCCAAGTCGGCTCGCACAAGCCTGGCGTCGACTGCGTCGTCCAGCCCCGGTGACCACAATGATGGTACAACCAACCGTAAGTTTCAATCACCGACGATCCTGTTGACCATTCTCCAGCAAACCTCGAACTTGAGGCGACCGATGACCGTACCGCTGACGCCCTCGTCGAGGAGCTAGAGTGCGGCATGTGCGCAGGCGTATTCATCGACGTGAGTGTGCGCTCATGTTCACGCTGACGGTTACTCAGCCCGTGGCATTGAATGGCTGCGGACATGTCTTCTGCGGCTCATGCGTCATGCAGTGGATCAAGGTCAGTCATACCCTCCAACGCTTCTGCTGACATTCAGTCTATGCCCAAGTACCCTCCGTCACTGCTTCCTGGCGACCCTGTGCCGGAGCCCATCTCGTGTCCACACTGCCGGCACGCACCTATCCAGACGGCCACGCCCTGCCGACTCGCGAAGACCATGGTCGGCATCCTCCTCGCTAGTCGCCCTGATGTCGCCCGCCCCCCCAACGAGTACCGTCAAGCGGAGTCTCTCTACAAGCCCACCACAGGAGTCATCAAGGTTAGCACAGGCCTAGCCTTGTTTCATGCTGACACCGTAGTTCCCCACCCCTCCACCACCACCCCGCCAATTGCAGCAGCACGAATTCTGGCGCCCATGCCGCTCTTGCTATCCCGAGGAAGGCCAGTGGAGGTGCCCCCAACCTGTTCCCCGCTTCGAAGTTCCCGCTGAACGAGACCGATGCCTGCGAGCGGACGGGCTCTGTCCCGATGGCCACCGCCTCTGCGCCGGATGGTAAGCATGGCTCCTTGATCATTGCTAACATGCAGTGAGCGTCTATCCCCGAGTAATGGACCTCAGTGCTCCAGCTGTAACATCTGTGGCGAAGGATTCTGCGGCGACTCCGTAGGTCCGGAATGACCATCACAAACTGACTTCAGACCACTGGCTGCGACTGCGTCGCCGTGTCCGCCTCAAAGCCCACCAGTCAATTCCATGCTCTGCCCTACATGCTGGAGGACTGTCCATCGGACATGCTCGCTATGGCATTCAAGTAAGTTGCTCAACTCAATCTGAACTGACAATGCAGGGACAACTGGACCGAGATGTACCACCTCGGCATCTATCTCGGAAACAACGAGCACATGTCTGCCCAGTGCATCTACAGGCAGATTCTGGAATGGCTTCGCACCCCTGAGGGTCTGGACTCGGGCGGCATTCTCGCGATGATGAACAGGGCGGACATCAACCTTCGGTTGCGAACGGGCATGGCCGACGAGATGCAGCAGGCAGTCATGTCGGCTGGCGACAGTGCCTCAGAGTCGCGTATCTGTGGCGGCTGTGCAGACGAGATCTTCTGCGTGAGTACCTCAATGCTGAACTGCAATTGACGCCAGGCTGGTCTCTTCGAGTGGTGGATGAGGGAACTGAAGAAGCCCGAGGTTCTCCAGGCGCGTCCCGCGGACGTTCGGAATCGCCCCAACTGCAAGTTTGGCCGTACTTGCAGTCGTCAAGACAGCGACAACCACGCCAAGAAGTACAACCACATTTGCGACGCTCTTCCTGAGGAGCAGGCTCGCACAATGCACCAAGACGACGCCCTCCCTGCGACAGAGAATGCCCCTGAGCAGGACAACTCCTGTGCGGAGAGTGACGACAGTGGATCGGATGATGAGAACGACAGCCCCTCCAACTTCGTAGACGCCGGAACGCAATGGGAGGCGGCCGCCGCTGGAGTCGAGGTCATGTGCCACACGACCGGCTTGAACAGTGCTTGGGTTACTAACACTGGCCCGGCGCACGCCCCATCGACTTCCACATCGATTCAAGCCTTCTCAATCGCCAACCTTGTCAACGAGACTTCCGGGTCGACAAGCTCCGCGGAGATCCAGTCACGCGCGGCTCAAGCGCCTACTTGGCAAGCGGCCTCTAGCTCACAGCCCACCGTTCTCGGCCTGCGTTCATCCCATCAGACTACCCACCAGGCTAACAGCTACCCTAATCTCTTTGACAACATCGGTGGCTCCATGAGCATGCCCCTGTCAAGCAAGCTTCCTCCACTCCAGACCGGATCGAAGCTTCCCTCGCTTTTCGACATGCAGGAAGCTTCAACCTCTGTGCGCAAGCTCGACTCGTCGGCGAGCATGGACATTGAACACCAGTAAGAGTATGGCTGCCGTCGGACTTGTTGTCACACTGTATAAACGATATTTTAGGATATCCACTACTTATAGAGTACCCGCGATCGAATCGGATTTCGGGGTCCTCCGTTGTAACGTGTTGTATATAGTTGAATGGAAGACTCTCTCGAGACCTGTTAGCTCGCGGGACGCGGGACCGATAGGCTGAGCATGTACATGGCTGGTGGCATGGCAGGAATGCCAGCTGTTCCAGCGAGCAGGGTCCATTGAACAGATGCGATCGAACGACAGGAAAAATCCGAGATTAAAACGTGAAGCCAACTTTGGGCGGACTGTGGTTGGCGGAGATAGCCCACAGGTTGCCACTGCCGCCTTCCCCACCTGAAGCTTCACGTCCACCCGCAGATTTGCCTCCGCCCTAAGTTTGATCCTGCTAACTGCTTGGCAGCTTGAGACAGCATGGCTGTAGTTGACATCTCACCATCTCACCTATACCCAGCCCAGCTCTCCCACACGACTTCCTCCCACCACCATTCTTCTCTTATAGATTTCTCAGGCCTTGCAACGAAGACGGACCCGACTGTTCGCGCCGACTTCGACTTGCACTTCATCCGGCTTTCCCCACCCCCACGTTGTTGACCGACACGCTTCCAGTCAACTGAGTCTGCGGCATTCACGGCTACTTACTCACGGCCGGCGACTGTCCACTTAATCTCATTCCCGCCTCCCCGGCCTCCTTGCCACTCCCCGGCACGCTCTCACCGACTTCGTCGTCCGTGATTCCTGGCTTTCACCATGTCGGCGCCCTCGGGCGTGTCCATTGCAGCAGCGCCGGCCAAAACTGAGGCGGCGGCATCCTCGTCCTCGACGCCATCGGCGTCAGCCGCTTCTCGTCCGACCAGCTTGCCGATCCAGCGTGCATCTTCCTCGGGCGGCCCGACGGCGTCAGCCTCACCTGCACCGCAACTGTCCGCAGCAACTGCAGCAAACGACAAGAAGCGGAAGGCACATCCGACATCGGCATCCGGAGCCGGAAAGGCCGGCGACGACGCCGCATCCTCCTCCGCGTCGGCGAATGTGGCCGCTCCGGCACCCGTTCCTGTTCCACGGCCCAGAGAGGCAAAACGTACCCGAGTTCACTTTTCGTGTGTCGAATGTCACCGACGAAAACAGAAGTGCGATCGTAAGGAACCGTGTTCTCAATGTGTGGCAAGGCGCGTTCCGCATTTGTGTCGACCCTTCTTGAACGGCGTCGAGGACCCCAACGCGTGAGTACAAATTCCGCTTGGCGATACTCTGCAAGTGTTTTCGTGTAGCCTGGACAGATGTCGTTCTCGGGAAGCACTGTCCTCTCTAGGTTCTAGCCGAAGACCGTGGTTTCAAACGATGTCCTGACTGATGCCCAGTAACTCGGACGTGCACGCACGTCTCGCCACCATCGAGGGTATGCTCACTCGCCTCGTGTCCGTGATTCCTCAAGCACTGGCTTCGAGAGCTCCGGCAGACCACTCCTCGCCCGATGTATCGTCGATCGCGACTCAAGGCGAAGATGTCTTCCACCCGCAATCCGCACCGCAACAGGCGGCTGAACCGCCTCGTCAAGTCTTCCCCCATAAGCCGCCTCCGTCCGGCCTCTTCCCCGCAAACCTGTCAACTTCCACCCCTGTTGGGCGATCAGGGTTCGGCTGGGGTCTGCGAGAAGGTCGCATGATTTCGCTCAGTGTCGAGGACAACGCCGAGCTTCGCGACCTTCTCTTGACTCTGCGGGAGAGCGGCATCACGAAGAACCATCTCGAATGGCTCATTGCAGGCGTTCCGGGGCGTCGCATGGCGGACGCTTTGGTCGAGCTGTACTTCAGGTGAGTTGCGTTATGTCATCCGGGGGCTTGTGCTGACAATCAGGGACATCGAGTGCGTAACTTCCTCCTGGGGCCGATGTGGGGTGCTAACTTACTCTCAGCTGGACCCGTTACAAGATGAACCGACCTGCATTTGAACGCCGATATGTCGCGTTCTTCGACTCGATTGGACGCAACCCAACCAGCCCGAAGATCGACGCCGACACTATCAAGTGGCTGCCTTTGATGTTCATTGTGGTAAGTGGCCCACGGATGTTGTGCCTTCCTCGCCCCTAGTTTGCTGATTCGCAGCTTGCGATTGCCGTATTGTCTGCTGGGCCGGATATCGTGCCAGCCGATGAGCAGCAAGGCTGGTCGAGGCGATTCTACGGATCGGCGCGCAGTGGCTTGGAATATGCCAAGGCGTTGCAACGTGATAATCTCGAAGTCCTTTTCGCAGGGCTGCTGGCGTCGCGCTACATGCTGCTTACCCGCCGTCCTGCCGAGGGTTCTACGCCTCTTACGACAGCCTTCCAACTCGGCCTTTACCGCGATGGTACGGTGCTCAACATGGCAGACAAGCGCGAGATGGAGGTCCGTCGTCGTGCATGGGCGATGCTGTACCACCTCGACCGAACCATCTCGCTTCTTGTCGGTCGACCGGCTTCGATCTCGGATGCGCATACCGATGCGCGCCCGCCGGCCAATCTCGACGATGAGGAGATTGAAAGCGGAGATTTCGACCCGGCCGGTCATCCCATGACCAAGCCGACCCAGTACACTTACGTGATCGTGCGCCACAAGCTTGCCGAGATTATGGGTCGCATCGCGTACCATACTTTTACCATCCAGATGCCAGACTACCAGACGGTGCTGGCGCTGGACAAGGAGCTGCTCGCCTGGCGCGACTCACTTCCGTCCTTCCTCGCGATGATCAACCCCGACACCAGCCTTGACGCAAGCCACCCTTACCTCTTTGTTCAACGCCACCTTCTTGCATGCGAGTGGTACTACACTCGTATCACCCTCAACCGACCGTACCTGCTGCGACGGAAACCACAAGACGGCCGTTACGCGTACTCCCGGAATGCGGCTATTGAGTCTGCACGTGCCGACCTCCTGTCCCGCCGCTCCTTCATGCTTGAGAAAGGCGACTTGATCATCAACTCCGGTGGATACCGCGTGCTCAACTCGTACATGGTTCTGGGTGTGACCATCAAGCTGGACCCTGACTCGCCCCAGGCGGACGAGCTTCGCCACTTACTCAACGTTGTATCTGGCCGTGCCCGTGACGAGCAGGGTCGCCTTTCAGAACCTATCGTCAAGGAAGAGCTGGCCATCGTGGAGTTCCTCACTGCGAAGAATCCGACCAAGGCTACCCCTTCTACTGCCAACGGCGCAGCCCAGAAGCAGCGTGCTGCGAACGGCGAGGGCAGCGACGAGAACACCCCCGTCGACCTTCTTCTTGGATTGGCAAAGACCAACTCCGGTCGCCGTGCGGCCGAGGAAGAGCGACGCCAACTCCGACTTCAGCAGCGCCGTGAGATGGAGGAGCAGCGTATGGCCCAGCGCAGGTCGATGTCATCGGCGTCCAATGGGAACAACCAGATGTCGTCGGCCTCGCCATGGGGCTATGTTGCACCGCAGATGCCCGGACTGGACGTGCATCAGCCATTCGGCTCTCAGAACGTATCAGGTATGCGCCGCGTGCCTCGACCTCTGCAGCCTCCAACCGGCGCGAAACGCGAGGGCTCAGATAGCGGCAAGGATTCTCTCGGTAACTGGTCTCCCGAGAATCCATTCAGCTTTGAGAGTGCCCGAGCCTCGCCTGGTTTCAACGCGACCGGACCGAACATCATTCCCAGTCCTCACGGCCAGTTCCAGAACGTCAGCAACCAGAATAACAACGCCAACCAGATCTCTGGTTTGACGTCCTACACCGAAATGTCGCTGCCGATAACGTCCCCGAACGACCAGCTCACGACCACCCTCCAGCAGAACAGCGCAGAGCTGTTCGGATCCAACGGGGCCGAGTTCGGCACGGCCGTTGGAGACGGGTTCGACTTCACCAATCTTGGCGTTCCTGGTCCAGGGAACATGGACATGGGGGCCTTCAACCCTTTCACCATTACGCAGACCGGCGGCAACGATGAAGGAAGCGGATCGGAACCCGGTCCGGACGACGAGACGACATTTCTCAACTTCATCCTTCACAAGTTCGCCAACAATTCCGGAGAGCCCGTGTAAATTATGAGACATCTCGAGACGAGTACCATCGTAGCAATATAGCAATACCCATCGTATATTTTGATTCCCCGATATTTGGGTCGTTATCTGTAGTGACATGTATTACGGATGGCTTGGGTTTACAGAACGAGATCAGCTGCAGGGTGCTTCTGGGGAGAACACAGTCTAGAAGGTAACATGACACAAAAGCCTATCGAGCTCCTGCGGCACGACACTCTAAGCACGGCTCTATGCTTCTATTTGATCTTGTCGAGTGGGCGGTTAAATCCACCACGACGGTTCATGTACTGGCGCCAGGTACGCTTCTTGTTGACCTTGGCCATGCCAACGTCGTTGCCCTCTACCTCAGCACCCTGTCAAGTCAGTTGTCGTCGCCAGGGCACAAGCAGCTCACCTTTGTGGTTCCGAATCCTCCGAAACCCATCATGGCCGCCATAGCAGCAGTCTCCTCGTCCATTTCCTCAGCCGGCTCGGCCTCCTGCTCTTCTTCCTCGGGGGGCGGGGCTGGATGTCAGTTGAAGCATCCGGTGAAGTTCTCTCACCTTCCGGCTCGATTTTCCGTCCATCATCGGTGTATACGACACCGCGAGCACGCTCCTCCTCACGTCTCCGGCGTCCCTCCTCGATGGCGCGGCGGTCAAGGGGCCGCTCCCTCGAGCGCGAGCGGTCGCGCCCGCTACGTCCCCCCCGGCCGCCGTACCGTTCACCGCGATCCTGGTCCCAATCGCGGTCTCGCGACCCTCGAGAGTCGCGCGAGTCGCGGCTGTATCCGCCCCGTCCCCGGTCATACCCTCCACGCTCGTAGCGTCGCTCCCGGTCGGGGTGCCCATAGTCCCTGTCACCCCTGTCGTCGTGCCGCCGCCGGTCGCGACCGTAGTCCCTGTCGCCGCGATCGTCGTAGCGCCTCGAATCCCGGACAGGGCTGCGGGAGCGGTCACGTCCGCCTCGTCCTCGGGAGCCGCCGCGCGGAGGAGAGTCGTTGTAGCGCAGGGGCTCGTCGCGGGGCATTGTTGGATGGACTCGAAGTTGTTGATGAAGAAGTGTCGAGAAATGTTGGATCCCTTTGCACTTTCAGGTGGCAAACATGAGCGTCATTTGCTTAGCCGCGGGACCAAATTGAGGCTGATGCTGTATTAGCCCACTTCCTAATCAGCAGGTAGTCATCAGTTTACGTAACTATGACCTGAGCCGCACCTGAACAAAGCAGGTTGACCAGATGTTGACAACTGCGGCTCTTCCTCTGCGCTCATCAGCTCATCTCATCAACGACAAAAGTCCGGCGAAAATGGCAGCGACGACGCTGCAATCGAGCCTGACGGATGACCTGACCGGTCTCCTCGGGACGCTGGGGAAGAAGCGCCAGACGGAGCTCAAGAAGCAAAAGGGCGCCGCGCCGCTGAAGCCGCTCGATGCCGATGACCTCCGGAGCAAGGTTGACGCCATCTGGAGCAAGAACCACGACGAGGGTCCGTCGTCTCGGAGACCAGACGTGCTCCGTGGCACCATGGACGTCGTCGGGCGGGACATCGCTCTCCGCCCTGTTGTTTCTGGCGAGGTGAGTCCATTTGCACCATCAACAACGTTCAACTGACATCATCAGCTCTCCGAGCCCGAGTACGGCGCGAGCGAGAAGGAGCAGGCTTCGTTCCAGACGGCGCTTCAGGACCGGCTCGACGTCGTGCTGACGCTCTACGAGGCGGTGTACGCGACGCACGCCGAGGCCCTGCTCGAGCCGGGGGCGATCTTCATCCCTCTGCTCGAGGAGTTCGTCGAGCTGCTCAGCGTCGAGACGTGGCATTCGTTCTTCTCCTACTTTGAGACGAGGGAAAAGCGGTTCACGCGCGACATGCCCGCCTCCAAGGGCAAGGCGTTACCGCTGCTGCGAACGATCAACACCTTCCTCCGGACATTGAGCAGCACTCCGGCCGACCTGCAACTACGCGGGCGCGTGCAGCTGTTCGCGAGTCGTGCGATCAGTGTCAGCGACAAAAGTGCCATCAACATGCGCGGAGAGTACAGCGGCATTCGGACGACGTGGGAGGACACGCCGCAGGAGCCCGCAGCTGGAACAGACGGCGACATCGAGATGGACGGCAGTGCGGCCAACGGCGGGAAGGGTGAAAAGAGCGAGGACGACAAGTTCTACAACACGCTCTGGAGCCTGCAGCAGTACTTTGCGCATCCGCCGAGTCTGGACGGACCCGCCAGCGGCGAGCCGGCGCAGACGCCGTTCGAGCAGTTCCGGAGCGCGAGCGACTTCGTCCTCGAGCGGCTCTTCGCAGAGACGGCGCGGGAGCGCGCAAATTCGACACCGAAGATCGACCGGGGGCCTGACTCTGAGACCGAAGTCGTGTTCCCGCGGTACCTGACGGCGCGCGCGCTGCTGCGGCATGAGCTGGCCGACACGGGTTTCCGGCGTCAGGTGCTGCTGCAGTACTTCATCCTATTCCAGTTCCTGCTGAATCTGACGCCTGGCGTTGCGAGCAAGCAGCAGGCGACGGGCGGCATGCCGAAGTCGTTTATCATCGACGACGACGCGGCGAAGTGGATCAAGACCACCGTCAGTCGGATTCGTGACGAGCTCAAGCGCATCGACAGCACGGACGGGCTGCGTTTCGAAGAGACGGTGATCGAGCTCATGAATCGCGAGCGGCGATACGCGCAATGGAAGAACGACGGATGCCCCGAGGCCGACTGGGCAATCGCGCCCGTCCCGCCGACAGAGGGCAAGGCGACCGCGCGCAAGTGGGAGCGCCAGTCCAAGCCACCCCGCCCGTGGCCATACAAGCAGGGCACGCCGACGCTGACACGCCTGTCCGAGACGAGCTTCAAGGGCCTCGGCGACTTCAAGAAGAAGACGAGGCAGACCGTCTTCGAGCTCGAGGAGGAGTACCGCCGTCTCGAGGCTGAGGAGGAGGACGACAAGGCTATGGGCCGCGAGCCGCCAGAGAGCATCAAGAGGGTAAGTACAGAGCTGCTTGATTGGCTTGGCGCAAGCTGACATTCAGCGTAAGGAGACGATCCGCTGGCTCGCCCTGCGCCAGGCGCGCGACACGCACCCACGCGTCCTCGCCGCCATGGGCGCGTACGACCTGACCAAGCTCGTGAACCTGATGCGCGACTTTGACTCGAAGCAGGCCGCGGCGCGCGCGAAGGGACAGAGCGAGGCTGAGGCTGAGGCCGAGGTTGCCGCCGACGTGGAGGGCACGGAAGCCGATGCCGACGTGACCGAGGCGGCCGAGGGCGATGCGGACGTGCCGGAAGCTGAGGCTGCTGTCGAGGAGCCCGCGGCGCAGAGGGAGGCTTCGCCTGAGAAGAAGGACGAGGCTGAGTCTGCCCCGCAAGCGGCCGAGCAGGAAACTGCCCCGACGGATACGCCGATGGAGACCCAGGAGCAGGCGCAGGCGCAGCAGGAGGAGACCCTCCCGGCTGAGCAGCCTGCCGAGCAGCAACTGGGTGACGTCGAGATGGCCGAGGCGGAGGAGCAGGACGAGGAGGGCGACCTCGGCGAGGCCGAATGACAGCTGTAGACATTAGACCTGATGCGACACATTTGTAACTGAGCAAGAAATGTCTAAACGGTTCCATAACGATATCAGAGTACCAGTACCAGTACGTACAAGGTAGTATACGTATACAAAGATCTCCCACAGATCTCCCGAGCCAGAGCTTCTCGACGCTGGCGTGAACAGTGACTGAGTTTCGAGTCCGAGACAAGTCTGGACCTCGACAGCCACCACGGCCGACGGAGGAATCGCTCGCTCTATGCCTCTACGCTTCTAAATCCCCCCCCCCCCCCCCCCCCCTCTCTCTTCCTCTCCATTCTCCGTCGGATGCGCTGCGCCTGTCCTCCCCATCTACTCACGGTCGGTATCAATACTACGCCCCCTGGAGCGGCTACGCTCGCGACTCCTGCTGCGGCTAAGGACAATGTCATTGTCACCAACGAGCGCCGCGTACTGGCCACGCTTGCCGGCCGCCTCGCGCTTCTCTTGCGTCTTCTTCACCTTACGCTCAGGCCGGACCACAATGACAGGCACGGGGGAGTGCGAGACGGCGAATCGCGAGATGGAACCCATGCCCGGAGCGCCGAAGGCCTTGCCCCAGCGCGAGACCTTGGAGCGCTGGCCCTTCGTTCCGACCACGAGCGAGTCGGGACGGTACAGTGCGATCATCTTCAGGATCATCTCGGGGATGGGGCCGACGACGACTTCGACGATTACAGAAATCTGCGTGTCAGCTGGAAGATCGCGAATGCAGCTGTTGAGCCAGCCTTGAAACTTAGGTCAAGGCGAGGGCGAGCCCCGACGTTGTTTCGCTGTGCGTCGCCTCGTGGTGCGCCGCTCCGCTCCGCCCAGCAGAAGAACTCACCTTCCGCCCGTCCTCCTCGTTGTTCTTCTGAAGCACTGTCTGCAGCATTTCGTTGGCCTCCTCGCGAAGGTGCTCGTGCGCGACCTCGGTGTGACGTTCGCTCTCGCCCATGTCCTTAACACGCATAGCGATGACTTCGTCTCCGTCCTCGACCAGTTCGCTCATGAGCCAGTCGAGCGCGTCCTCGCCCGACTCATCCGGCGACACGGCAACCAGGAACACGCGCGTGTTCCGGGATCGCTTGTAGCCCTCGGATTTCGCCTGAAGGCTGTCAGCGTTGAGTCCAGAAGCGAGGGTGTGTTGGTGGGTCCGTGGGCCGCTGGAGCTACCGCCGGTGCGAAGCAGCGCGTGGGACTGTCAGCTGCCTGTCACAGCAGTAGAGTGCGAACCAGGGCCAGGACTGGTTCTGAGTTCTGGCCCAGGGAAAGGGACGCATAACGCACGCTCGCATGCGCGCATGCCTGCATATGCGTGCATTTCGCGCGCTTATCTTCCTTTCCAGCCCTTATCGATGGCCCGTGCCGATCACGACTGCATTAAGGCGCTGGGGCGGTGCAGATATGAGCGGGCTGGCCGCTGTTCTTGCCTGCTTGCAATTCTTCACGCTGCACGCCGGTATCCGGTGACTGCACGAACTTCACGAATAGCCCGGCTGGGGTCAACTCACCTGACATGTGTATGTGAACAAGCTCTCCGGCTGCGCATCAAACGTCTCGAATCCGACCTTGCGCCTGTACTTGCCGTCTCCGACTGAGGAGACGGTCCCCCCAGTCATCGTGCGCGGGAATCCTGCGCCAGTCACGCCGAGTCCGCTGATGCTGCCGTGGGGGCTGTGCCCGTGTCCCTGCTGGTGGGCGAAGGAGGCTGCCGTGCTCGGCGTGTTCGTGCCCGAGACGGGCTCCAGCGTCTGCGGCGTCCCGTTTCCGTCGTTTGGCGGGTTCACTGTCATTTTGATCGCGGGGCGGAGGGGCGGTGTTCCTGTACTCATGGTGAGGATGCGTTACAGGCGAGTCGACTAGTCGTGTGGAGCGATGTCAATGACTCTGATGGAGTTGAGATAGAGTGCTGTCGGAGTGTGCGGTGGCGAAGAAGAATAAATGGCGCTGGTAGATGAAGGTTGATCGAGGAGCGCAAAAAAAAATCGTGATGGATGGAGGGTGTAGCGTTGTTGTTGTCGATGCTGATGGTCGTGCGTTGCACAGCTTGAGTTGATGATGGGCGAGAAGCAACTTGGACGGCATGGCAGCCGTAGCTGCGACCGCCATCCGTAGGCGCAGACGATCTGGGCCAGGGGCAAGCCAAGTGACCTTCGTCATAGCGGGGCCGCCAGCCAATGATGCTCGCATTTGCTCCCATGCGGACCCGCCCAGTTCCGGCGAGCTCCTACGCCTACGGTGGCGACCACGTGGGGAGCAACCTCCACCGGCAGGGCACTCCGCGTCATCCGGCCCGCCAGGAATGTTGCGGCCGACGCCGGTTGATGCGACAATACCAAAACCGCAAGTGCCCGACGGGAACGGGCGGAGCTCAGCTACTCAACCTCAGCAATGGACAACGCTGAAGCAGTGTCAGGGTGGAGACCGCTCTGCACGAACTGCGCCTATCCCGCCTCGCACGTCTACACAACGTACACCTCGCGCTCGAACATCAGGCTGGGCGTATGCGTGAGTGTACCTCGCCTTCCTCGCCTTCCCTCTCACTTCCTTATCCTTTAGCTGCAGGTTGAGTACATTCCAAGCTGACATATTAGGACAACTGCGGCGGCTTCATAGACCCGCTCATCGAGGCGCCTCCGCTGCTCCTCTTCCTCGACTTGGTGCTGCTGAAGCCGCGTGTGTTCCTGCATCTGCTATTCAACTGGGGTTCACCACCGCGGAAAGCGGGAGAGCCAGCAAAGCCGAAGCCGCTCCAACCCAAGCCCGTGGATCCCACACCAGCTGCCGAAGGGGATGCTGCAACCACGAATGAAGGGGAGATCGGAGCTGAGCCAGCTGCCGCGGCGGAACAACCTGCAGGAGAAGGACAAGAAGCCGAAGGACAAGATGGAGAAGAGCGGGAGGTAGCGAGACCAGCCGATCCGGCGCCCCGACGGCAAGTCGAGCGCGTCGAGCCTCGCTCAGAGGTGGTGCACGCCTACCTCGTGCGACTCTCCACAGCGACGCTGCTCGCCGAAGTCGCCGTGCGTTTAGCCTCGTCATCACTCGTTTCCTTCTATCTTCTTTTCAGCACCTCGCTCCGCGTGGCGCTCGAGCTCGCCGCACAGCTTGCCACGAGCACCGTACTTGCGCTGCTCCTGCTGAGGTGGCGGGGATGGTACAAACCGAGAGCGTGGGGATTGTACGAGCCCGGCGCGGCCGCGGCTGGCACGAGGAGTAACGGAGAGGGTGAGGAGGGGGAGAAAGGGCAGAAAGACGGAAGACAGCGCGGATTCCTACCAGCCCTTATCCCCCTCGTTCTACTCTATACCACCCTCCTGCCCTTGTTACTGCAGCTCGGACTGAGTGTCTGGTCCACTGCTGCGTCGCCTTACTCCTCGCGAGCCTCTGCCACGCCCCTGTCCGAGTCCTTCGCGGCTGTCGCTCCCTGGCTTGTTGAGCTTGTGCCGCACGACGTCGCGGAACAGGTTGATCGCGCCTGGGCGAGCTCGAACAAGCTCTGGCTAGGCACGCGGTTACTCGGCGGCATGAGCGCGGGTTTTGGGCTAAGGGTGCTCTTGCCGACACCGCCGCTGTTGACGACTGCTGTTGTGCTGGCTGGCTGGGGCGCGGCGCTTGGTGTGGGCTCTTTCCTCGATTCTAGACGATTCTAGACTCCAGCTTTTGTCTTCTACGTTGTATTATTACTTCACTGCGCATCCTCTGTCCACGTACTCGACCACTTCTAACTGCCGCCCTCGGACTGACCCATGTTAAGCTGGAGGCAGCTGGATAGCCACTGCAGAAGCTCATGCCTCGCCGCTCTGCTCCGCGGCTCGGCGCGGCTATGCTCAAAATCGCGCAGATGACAAAAATCCCAAATGACATAAATGTATCTGTAGTAAAGTTTGTGCTCGACGTACGCCGTACGCGGCACGGAGCTAACAACATGAATCGAGCGGGGGCCGAGGACGTGGATACTCTAGAAACAGAGCGGGGTATATTGCCCTTGGACCTGGTACAACGTGCGGCGCACCTGGATCAGAGACCGCTGAGTCGAAGGATGAAGGACGCCGACGAGAGAGCCGGCGGGGGCGAAGAAGAAGGGGTGATCCACGGCTTCCGCTTCGCTTCGCTTCGGCTCGCTGACGCGAGCCAAGGAAGCCGACCGCAAGACTTATCGGGCTGTGCCGAACGTTCCGCCCGGACTGTGCCGATGTCCGGCTTGTCCGCGGTGAGACGTGTGGCTCTGGCTCGCCGACGTGGCGTGGTTCATGGACCCGTGGCCCATTGAGGATGAGTCGTCGGTGCTGCAGATCTCGCCCGAGAAGCCCATGTGCGATTGCTCGACCGTGCTCACAGAGTGCAGGCTCTGTATGCTTGGGCCCGCATGCAGCTTGGGCACAAACTTGGCCGGGTTCGCGTACGCGTTTCCGTACGCGTCGAACGGGATGCCGTACATTGAGTTGGTCGTGTTCTTCGGCGACTTGATCATGACCGAGACATTGTCCCCCTCGCCCACCTGCGCCATTGTCGTCGAGCCTGGGATCGCGTGCTTCTCGCTGAACGGGCTGTTCGCGTACTCGTACGCTAACCAGTCGTCGTAGTGCGTGAAGCGTTCGCTGTCCGCGGGTTGCATGGGTGACCGGTGAGCGTCGTCGGAAGCGTACTCCCACTCTCCGTCCTTGGACACGCGCTGGAACGCCGCCTCTGGCATTTCCGGGACAGGGTCTAAGCACGTCGGCTGCCGCGATCTGCTCAATGGTCCGTCGGAGAAGTCCAGAGCAGAGTGCTGCGTTCCATTGCGCTTCAGACCGGATCGTGGGCTGATGCCGTACTGGTCCTCGTCGCGAAGTTTGAGAGCTCCGGAACGTCGGCGTTTCTGGGGCAAGTCAGCTTCCACACCCATAACGAGAAGCATTGTTGCGTACGCAGAAGAAGAACAATAGCAGAAGGATCGCCGCAACGGCGGCCAGACAACCAACAACAACGCCTTTGAAAGTCAGCGGTGTGCTAGCGTGGCAGACGATACGTACCAGCGATGCCTCCCTTCGACAGTGAGCCGTCGGACGAGTTGGAAGCGTCAGATGTCGGGTTGGCCGCACTCGTAGAGTCGGGAAGCATAAGGGTTGTGGCGGTCGATGAACCCGCCACAACGGTGGCATGGGTCCCCCCCTTGCCGCTTGCGGTAATGGTGCGGTCCAGGGATCGGACCGTCGAGTACGTTGTAGAGTACACCCACGTCGAAGTGCCCGTCTTGCCGGCCTCCTGGTAGATGCTAGAGGTGGTCAGAGGAACCGCAGAGGTGGTGACGACTTTGCTCTCAACGTCATTGGCGACCCAGTACTCGGACGTTGACTCATATGTCTGCGAAGGCTGCTGCTGCTCCTGGTCCGTGCTGACCTCCCAGCTTCCCAAAGTGGAAGAGCTAGAAGACTCCGCCATCGGTTGTTGCGTCTGGGGTGTTGGCGTCGGTGACGGCATCTCCTCCTCTGTTGTCGAAGAGGATGGCGATGTCCAGTCGTCCTCCTCCTTGGAGGTCGTCGGGGATGGCTGGGAGGCCCATTCAGAGTTGCCAGTGGGTTGATCGATAGGCTGATCGGGCGAACTACATCGTGAGTGAAAGTGCGGGCTATGCCACCTACGGGCTGATTGTGGGATGAGGCCCCTCGCTAGACTGTGTCGGCTCGGGCTCGACGGCAGAGGAAGGCGACTCTGAGGGAGAGGTGGAGCTCTCCTCAACATGCGACGGCGGTGCCGATGACTCCTCGTTAGGATCCGTGAAGAATTCTGAGAAGCCGGAGCTCGTCGTCGGCGCCTCAGTCGGAACCGCACCAGAAGTGCTCTGCTCTACAGTCGGCTGAGGCGGTGAGTCGGTAATAGATTGTGTCGGCAGTGGAGCAGGAGAAGGAGCCTGAGAGGCGCCCGGGGTAGGACTAGGAGTTGGCATGGCGCTCTCCTTGGTCGGGTCAGTCATAGCTGAGGTGGGTTCAGGTGTCTCTGTAGAGTCCGGTGTGGAAGACGGCGCGGTGCTCTGTTCGGAAGTTGATTCGACTGCGGGAGAAGTGGCAGATGGGGTGTTGGTAACCTGCAGCTCCGACATTGGTGAAGTACCAGTCGCGGACTCCGATGTAGGGGAATTGTCTCTTTGGGTCTCCCGAAATTCAGACGACTGAGCAGGAGAGGGAAGAGAAGAGGAGATCTCTGCGGGGATGGTTATTATTGTTGAGGTTTCAGCGCGAGGTGAGCCCTGCCACCTCCGGGCTAGGGCCCGCCTGTGCTGACCCCTAAACATGGGACGGTTGTTCTTCATGTTCGAGTAGGTCCGAGTGCCGCCACGGCTGCAAGCCAATGCGGAAGGCAGTGTGCGGTTGTGCGTCTACGTATACAGTGTTCGTCCTTCGTATCAGTTGACCTGCGATAATGACGGACTTGCGGAATGATGCTTGATCAGTTGGAAATATAAGAGCTCGTTAAAGCTCGTTAAAGCGAGGAAGGTTGCTGAGAGAGAGAGAGAGAGAGAGTAGACGTAAGTGGTGTAGCGTCTCCGGGCTGCCTGTGCCCGTGCCGATGAGAATTAAGGTGGTGGAAACGAGGGTCGGTTCAAAGAGCGTGTGGGGGAAGGGGTGTTGAGTAGCGCAAGTGCCAAAGTAGTGCGGGGTGGTGAAAGGGGTATGCGATGGATTGTTGTCGTTCGTCGCGGGGTATCGGTGCCAGCACCTAGTCACCTAGTCACCAGGTGTTGGGATTCGGTTCGGGATGCGGGGGGTGGCGATATCGGACTTGGACTATGAGTGAAGTGAGACAAAAAAAGGTGAGGTAGTGCTGTCGTCGACGAGTCGTGCAGTGACGTTGAGGGGGACCGACTTTGAAGGCGTGTATGTAAAGACGGGTAGCGGATCAACGGACACGAACACCGACGACGGCGGGGAAGGAGAAGGTCAGAGCGATGAGGGAAGAGAAGATGCAAGATGGAGACGGCCGGCCCAGAGCCAGATCAGAGGAAGGAGCATGGACTTGTCGATTCGGCGCGCGGTGCGCAGTGCACTGATGCTGAACGGCTTGTGGAAGTTGGACGTCAGCAGACGCCGCAGGACTGTAGCAGTGCACATGTATATGCACAGGACACAAGGGCCCCTCGCAAGGGCCTTGGCTCACTAGAGCCAGGAGCAGGAGGCGCACCCTAGCACCGTCGCACAGTGTTTGCTGTGTTTGGCTCTGGTTCATCTGCGAGCGCGCGCAGGTACGCTGATACACGCGGGTCATGCTCGGCATGCTCGGACGACCGTCCCGTAGAGCGCAACAGCATGAGAGCTACGGCAACTGCGGCAGCTTCAGCAGGTCCAGCGACCCAAGTGCCCTAGTGTCCAAGGGTCATGCAGGATCTCCTCGAGCACGGACCGTCCGACGTCCGCTTCATCTGCATCACTGACTGGCTGGCGGTCCGTCCTTCGGCGCCTCAAACGCCATTCAGACGACCCAGCGCAAGCCCAACCCGGGCAGGGCGCAGCAGACAGCCCAAACGACGCATAAATCACAGGGAGCTCCGAGACAGCGAGGGTGGACGAGGACAGGGCCGGCGCGCAGCGGGGTGCATCCGACCCCCGAGTCGGCCACCGCGGCTATCATCAATTGTATCATATCAGAGACGCAGGACGCGCCCTACCTCAACCTAGCCCAACGCTAAGCATGAGTCCCTTACACACCTTGATTCCTCCTTGCCACCTGTCTCCACCAGTCCTGCACATCAAATAGCATCTCAACCACCGGTATGTGGTTGACCATCATGCATACGTCTCCTTCTGATGGCTCAGATGGGCATGTGTCTCGGTTCCTAATGGTCCTTCCCTTCCTTGACGCGAACCTTGAAGGCTCCGCGCTCTCGGACCGCATTGACCTCGTCCAGCGCCCACCTGCGACACGCTCGGTCCTCCTCTCGTGTCGTCGTCCATCGTGAGCGGGCGACGATGCCCCACCCACGCGTGGATGGAATTCGGAGCGACTCCTTCTCCCATTTCCACCCGCACTGAAGGCCAACCCATCCGAGCCACATCACGTATGACTTGTAGCGAGAGGATCCAGCTTCCAGGCCCGCTTCGAACCCGCCTTCCGGCGTGTGCGTATGCGGCGGCGCCTTGTACTCGAGTGTCGTGAACTTCTCGTCCAGCGTATGCAGGCAACAAGGCAGCGACAAGTAGGGCACTGGCTCGGCGGGAATGAGCGATAGTAGTGGGATCCAGGGCTGTGATAGTGCGTCAGTGTGTGGCTCACACAGGAATGCGTGACTTACAGTGAGCTCGTCGGCGTGATTACCCAGCATGAACGACCCTTGTTTGATAACGCAGTCTTCACGCCCAGGCCACTCCTCGGCCTCCCATTGCTCGAGCGTCTCTGGGAACCAACTCGGCATGTCGATGGGCAGCTCGATCAGGGACGCCTGCGTCTTATCCGGGTACTCGGGCCACGTCCGGCGTGCACGCAACTCGTAGCCCTTTCCATCGTATCCCTACAAATGTCAGCGCCAAGGGCCAGAGAGACCCCTCATTTTGCACTTACCTCGGACGTCAGGATGTGGACGATAAGACCGTTGCCCTGAGGCTGTCAGTTGTCGCGTCGCTGCGGAGCGTAACGAGGTCTGCAACTTACACATCCCAGATCGATGAAGCCCGCTGGTGGGCGTCCCCACGTGTCCCACTCTTGTCCCGTGACTGCCGGTCCTTCTCGTGGCGGATACATGTCCTTCCACAGCAGCATCAAAAAGGTGCAGATTGCGATATCCTGTGAGCCCCAAAGCGAAAGGTCGTCAGGCAACGCCCGGTCATCTGGTGAGCCTGGGTTCTGCGGGTTTGTATTCGGTACGAAGTCGTCACACCATCGCATCCACTTACCTTCCACACATGTCGCTTGACGTCCTCCACCTTTGTGCTCCACGCCAGAGGCACACGCGAGTCGAGTTTCTTATGGCGCTCCTTCAGCGTCTGGTATAGGTCCTGGAAAGGCTCGCGAGGCACGACAACCTGGGAGTTAGCCAAGCGCGGCGCTTCTTAAACTCACATCATGGTGCACTCGCTTCTGGTATCCGATCATCGTCCCATAGCCGTGCTTGTGCAGCTTCTCCAGCAGGGCGAGGCACGTGCGGTTTAGCCGCCGCTCGACGACCGCCTGCGCCTCGATACGAGCCTCGGGAGAGTCGTCCTCGAGAACGGTAGCAGGCGGCTGCACGGGAGCGGCCTCCGGCAGCGGCGGAGCAAGCGGTGATCGTCGCCGGGGCGCTTTCGGTGGAGGTGCCATCAGCTCGGGGTTGCCGGTGGAGGGCGTGTCGTCAAACGGTAGGTAGGACACGGTGAGAGTGCCATACACGCGAGGCACGCCTTCCTCTGGCATAGCTGCCTCAGACTCTTCCGCAGCCTGCCACTGGAACGCGAGCTTGCGGACCGGCGGGTGATAGTAAGGCACGTTGACCGCCGAGTCTGCCTGTGGCATCTTAACGTGGAGTCCAGCTGAGCCGTCCGGCGCATTGTAGGTGTGGATGAGCTGCTCAAGCCTCGAGTCGCGGTTGGGCTGCCGAGGTACAAACCTGAAGCGGTTGTGCTCGTTCATCTCCAGCCCTAGCCGCTCGCCAAGTCCTCCGTCCTTGTCATCACCCGGCTGCGAGGGAAGACAGTCGGCGCGGATGATCAGACTCGAGTTCTGCTCAGGATGCCGTGACAGCTCGTTCAGGATGGAGTGGAAGATGTCGAGGGGAAAGTATGCCGGGGCTGAGAGTGGCGTTACCCATTTCTCCTTATCGGTGTCCAGTGGACTGGCGTACTCGCGGGGGAGGTGGGTTGGCTTGAACTTTGGTCGCGGCGGGGTCTGGATCGTAGCCTTGACGGGCTTGACAGGAGCCTTGGGCTTCGAGGACGAGGAAAAGGAAGAGGAAGAAGTCGAACCTCCATTCAGGTTCGTACCCGCAACACCGTTGGTGATGCCCTCGGTGCCGTCGACCATGGTGCCTCGGAGGATTTGTTGACGTTCTGGTTGATCAGAAATCTCGGTGCAGGCTCGATCGACAGAGGACCTGGAAAGTGGAGGTGGGGTGTGTCGTGATAAGATTGAGACCGCGACATGAGGGGGCGTGACGTGTGACAAGAATGACAAGAAGACGTGCATAGCGGAGATGGAGCATGATATCCGGTTCGAAGACTGGAGAAAGAAGCTCGGAAAGTCGGGCCAAGCGAAATGACGCGACGGCGCGGCACGTAGTAGCCCGGGCAAAGCGCTGGGCAGGGCCGCTGGGCGCGACGTCTGAGTGGCAGCTGCGAAGTCTGGCTCAGTCTGGCTCAGTCAGGCTCAGTCAGGCTCCGGACCCCCCTTGGGCGGGCGGTGCGGTACGGTGATCGGCCCCTGAGCGTGGTATCTGGCACATGCATCATTGGATCATTGGGTCATTGGGTGCCACGTCTCAACTTTCGAGGGATTGGTGACGCGCCCAAAGTGAACACCAGTCTCCCGCTTTTCTGCTTTTCTCAAAGTACTTGGCACAACTCGAAGACATCTCGACTCGACTCGACTTCGACTTTGCCAACTTCCCCATTCACCATGGCTGAAGTCAAAAAGGAGTCTCCTACTCTCCAGGAGCTGCAGCAGCCTGTGCAGAAGCCTGTCAAGCTGTGAGTTTGTCTGACATTGAGCATGAGACATGACGGGCTCGCGACTGACCATGCGCAGCACAAAGTGGAAGGCTATCCACAATGCCACTCTCCCCGCCGAGGGCTCGGGTGCGTTTAACAACGTGCACCTCGCGATCCTCGACCTCGTTGTGCCCTGGTTCGTGCAGCGCATGATCCCGTTCAAGACTGGATGGAAGACGTACTGGTTCCTGTTCGCGCTGTTCTTCGTCCCTCTCACGATCGGCTACTGGATCGTCACCTCTCGTTTCGGCCCGCGCAAGAATGAGCGCACCAAGCTTCCCAACCGCCCCCTGTCCGAGTACTACACGATCAAGGACGCTACGCTTGCGGCCCAGTATGACGGCAAGAAGATGCCGATGCAGGTGTTCCACGACGCGTACTTTGAGGGCAAGATTGACTTCAACGGCGACGTGCTGGACGTCATGGAGCAGCGCCACGACTGGTCGCTGTTCGAGCTCACGCCCGAGAACTTCCGCTACGTGCTGTTCAACCTGATTCCCGACGTCATCTTCCACACGCAGAAGCAGGACGAGGACCAGATCCGCGACAACTATGACCGAGGCGACGACTTCTACTCGTGGTTCCTTGGCCCCCGTATGATCTACACTTCTGGCGTTATCCGTGACATCAACCGCGAGGAGACGCTCGAGGAGCTCCAGGACAACAAGTTGAACATGGTCTGCGAGAAGCTCGACCTGCAGCCGGGCGACCGCATGCTCGACATTGGCTGTGGCTGGGGCACGCTCATCGCCCACGCCGCCAAGAACTATGGCGCCGACGTCACTGGTGTCACTGTTGCGCAGACTGGAGCCGCGTTCGCCGAGCGCCGCCTCCGCGAGAACGGCGTCCCCGAGTCGCAGGGCCGCGTGCTGTGCATGGACTACCGCGAGATTCCCAACAAGACGGGCTACTACAACAAGATTTCCTGCCTCGAGATGGCCGAGCACGTCGGCCTGCGCCGCTACTCGACCTTCCTGAAGGAGCTGTACGACCTGCTGGACGACGATGGAGTGCTCGTGTTCCAGGTCGCCGGTCTCCGCAAGCAGTGGCAGTTCGAGGACCTGATCTGGGGCATTTTCATGAACAAGTACGTCTTCCCTGGCGCGGACGCGAGCAAGAACCTCGGCTGGGTCATTGAGCAGCTCGAGGGCGCCGGCTTCGAGGTCAAGAGCATCGACGTCCTCGGCGTGCACTACTCGGCAACCATCTGGCAGTGGTACAAGAACTGGCTCTCCAACCGCGACAAGGTCGTCGCCAAGTACGGCGAGCGCTGGTTCCGCATCTGGGCCTACTTCCTCGCCTACTCTGTAATTGTCGCTCGCCAGGGATCCTCGTCCGTCTTCCAGATCACGCTCCACAAGAACCTGAACGCCTTTGACCGCTGTGGCCAGATCCCGACCCATGCCGCGACTCAGGCCCCCGTCCACCGTGAGATCAAGCCCGTCGAGTCGCACCGCGAGTTCTGGCCCGAGATGTACGGTGGTGCCGGGGCCGCTAAGCCTGCCGTCCCCGCTGCCACTTCCGTCCCCGCTCCTGCTGCCTCGAAGCCCGCCGCCGCCATCTCGGTCGAGCCCACCCTCTCCGCGGCCTCGACTGCCGCTCTGGGCGGACTCTCCGCCGCCGCCGCCGCCGCCGCTCCCTCTGCTGCCAAGTCGCAGAATGCCTTCGCGACCAACGACGCGACGTACGAGTCCAAGCTCGACGACGCGTTCGACCCGACCCCGATCAGCGCGCAGAACGCCTTTGCGCCCAAGGCCCACGCCGAGACC
The DNA here is from genome assembly GCA_039545355.1 of Trichosporon coremiiforme. Taxonomy (NCBI): domain Eukaryota; kingdom Fungi; phylum Basidiomycota; class Tremellomycetes; order Trichosporonales; family Trichosporonaceae; genus Trichosporon; species Trichosporon coremiiforme. The sequence goes on along the minus strand of BCJJ01000002.1, from coordinate 607,746 downwards.
GACTTTGCCGCCGCCGTTGTTCCTGATGAGCAGAAGGCCGTTGCTGCCGAGCCCATCGTCCCCGTCGTGCCCAAGGTTGAGGATTCCGAGGGCGCCGAGCCCATGGGTACTGCTATCTAAACAACCTGCTGAGCGATCCTCGTGAGTTCAAGCTCGAAGAGCTGAAGCTCCGAAGCTCTGAGGAGTAAATGAAATGAAAGCACAACAGTGCACCGTAGATCTCATGACCAACATGAACTTTATGGATTCCCTCAAGGACATGATAACTCTCTGCACTCTCTGCACTCTCTGCACTCTCTGCACTCTCT